>OY856187.1:212063704-212364545 GCA_963693315.1 Diogma glabrata
TAAGCTTTTAAAAAAAGTTACTATCAATAATTTAAAAATATTGTTTTTTTTATTTATTGATATACAAATTTTATTTTCAAACTTGTTTAGAAGCGCAATAAATCGTTTTGTGAACTTCTGTCCCGTTTTTCTTAAATGTAGATACACGTAAATGCTTTGTAGCCGACGATATATTGGACATGTTCGTAAATCAGCAAAATCCAACACATGATTAAGCAACTAGAGGCTTTATACTAGAAAAATAATTTATTTTTTTAAATCCGTTATAACGTCCGTTTGGATACTAATATTTTTAAAAACTTCATAAATTTAGAATCTGTGAAAACATTTTAATATTAATATATTTTCTTATTAATATAAACCTCTATAATTAGAGGTTTTTGACTTGTTGGCTACAACAAAAAAGTTTGCAACAATACCCAACAACAACAATTTTCAAAAACCCTACAACAATGAAAAAAAATAAAAAGATTTGAATAAAAGAAATTAATTTTTTTTTCTTAGAAATAAACTATTTTGATATTTTGTAGTATTTGCACTACATATGATAAAGAGTAGGTCTAGAGTGGTGGAGTATTTGTTCGATATCTGTTTGAAATTAGTTGGGTTTGTTTAAACTAATCTGATACATCAGATTCGTAAAGTCGGTGTTTATGAACTATCTTGTGGTGATTACTATAAAAATATTATACGGGCAGACACGTAGGGTTTTGAAGAAACGCTTTAAGGCAAATTCTGTATACATTAAAACAGGTGCACGAGAGGTGCACGACAGCAATAAATTGGATGCTTTTGAGTCCCTTTACATTCATAAGAACATAAACGCAATTAATATCAACAAAGACAACATAAATTCAAATTTATTTAATTTATTTACTAATCACACACGACAATTGGACAAAGCAAGCGTAGTGAATTTTCAAAACTTTGACATTAAAAACAATGTTTTAAATACAAATACCGCACCATCTATTGGCTAACCCAAATTTATGAGGCGTATATCACACTATCAAAGATATTGGTCAATAAAAAAAATTGACATGAAATTGGAGAGTTTAAAGCATTGAATAAATATATAAGGAAGAATAATTACGTGTGGCTACACGAATATTTTTTGAAGTATGTAATATGTATATCTGTGCGTTCTTCATCCATGACATTTGACATATTTCGTTTTGTATTTTAAAATAAAATGATAGCTTTTATCCGGAATTCTACTTTAAGATATTCAAATTAATCAAAATTTATAAAAATTAAAGTTTAAATTAATGTTTTACAAAACAATTATTAGTATTTGTGCAGTAGTTTGTTCATAAAATTGAAGTTGCATTAAAATATGTACAAATAATCTTAAATACACTGAAATTTTTTCATCGGATTTCATATCCATGATTAGAATATTTTTACTAATACTACGCATAAAAAGGGCTTAGAATGATAAACTTGTATCGGTGAGAAGAAGATGACTAGTCTTCACTTGTGTCTATTGACACATGATCAACAATTAATTCAGTAAATTATTTGTGATATAACATCACCCCGATGGAAAATCTCCCATCAAGAATAATATAAGAACTGAATCTAAAAAATTATGGTGCAAATTATGAAACTTTTTGCAATCCATACAATTTTAGAGCGATCTAGTTTCGAACCAATGAGAAAATTTTAAACTTTAAAAAAGTTTATCATCCTCATCAGGGCTAGCCGACTAGATAAACTCTACCAGTAAATTTTTTGTTCACTTCGCTAGAGTTGTAACCTAATTTTTGGTTTATATTCATTAGCGTTGACATTTTTTGGTAGAATTTATCTAGTCGGCTAGCCCTGATGAGAATGATAAACTTTTTTAAAGTTTAAAATTTTCTCATTTGTTCGAAACTAGATCGCTCTAAAATTGTACGGATTGCAAAAAGTTTCATAATTTGCACCATAATTTTCTAGATTCAGTTCTTACATTATTCTTGATGGGAGATTTTCCATCGGGGTGATGTTATATAACAAATAAATTATCTGAATTAATTGTTGATCATGTGTCAATAGACACAAGTGAAGACTAGTCATCTTCTTCTCACCGATACAAGTTTGTTATTCAATACTAGAATGTCTAGAGTATAACAAAACAGTGATCACCTTAGAATGATGTTTTAACAAAAACATAACCTATTTGCTTACAAAAGCTGTTGTTTTCTAGTTTAATTCTATATATTATTACCCTACATAAATGTAATTTTTCTTAATCCATCGTTGTCAAGCCAAATTTCAAACGCTATCACAGCTGAATATAAGTTGTTCTTAAAGTAATTCAATATGATTAAAATTTGTGTTCTATGGACAATTAAAAATATATATATTTGGAAATATAAGGAAATATTTTATTCAAACATTTTAGGCTTTTACATTTATATGTAACTTTTATTATTTCTTTTATTTGTTTTGAAAATATGAATATGCAAATTGTAAACAGTACCACCCAGCTAGAATGCAAACACTATCAAACTTCACCAACACAAAAAATTAGAAGCTTCACTCAAAATGTCTAGTTACGCTTTCTTAGATTTATTCAATGGTGTAAAGGTTGTAAAATAAACTTCGCTAGTTTTTCATCCAGTTTTGATGACAATTTTTAGGTAGATTTCATATAAAAATCTACCTATTGCAGGGTGCTTCATCTCGGAATTTCGGAAAAATTTTGGTGCCAAACGACTATATATGATAAGCGGAGACGGAAAATCAAAATGAAAAAAAAATTTATATATATATATATATATATATATATATATATATATATATATATATATATATATATATATATATATATATATATATATATATATATATATTTATATATATATATATATATATATATATATATATATATATATATATATATATATATATATATATATATATATATATATATATATATATATATATATATATATATATATATATATATATATATATATATATATATTAGACTGGTCGTTAAAAACTAAATTTTCCGAGACGCCCCCTAGAAAAATTCTTTGGGGTCGAAAAACCACAACGGCATTATTTTTTTTTTTTTTAAATCAAAAGAACACGTGCCGCAAAATCGTTGAAGCTGATTTTTTGAAAAATTCGTAGATTTTTTCAAATATCTCATAAAATATGCAGATGTCAAAAAAAATCACATGACCATTTTTGTAGGAAATTTAATTCTCTACAAAAAAAGTGCATGTCATTTTTTCCCGAAAACGTATAGTTCTCATGATATTTTGAAAATGAACTTGTAAGTTTTCGTAATTTTTAAAAAACATAAAAAATAAAGATGACGAAAAACTCCTAATTTTCTTCTTATGATATAGAATGAAATGTATAAAAAAATAATCGTGACAAAAAAAATCAAAATTAGTACTTTTTCGTCGAAATTTTCATCATTTGGTTTTACGAGTTTCGAAAAATTTCAAGTTTTATTTCAAAATATCATCAGAAATATAGGTTTTAGGAAAAAAATGACTTGGACCTTTTTTGTAGAGAATTAAATTTCCTGCAAAAATGATTATTGATTTTTTTTGACATCTGCATATTTTATGAGATATTAACAATTTTATCAAAAAATAAACTTCGATGATTTTGCGGCACGTGTTCTTTTCACTTTAAAAAAAAAAAATAAAGCCGTTATGGTTTTTTGACCACAAAGAATTTTTCTGGGGGGCGTCTCGGAAAATTTAGTTTTTAACGACCAGTCTAATATATATATATATATATATATATATATATATATATATATATATATATATATATATATATATGTATATATATATATATATATATATATATATATATATATATATATATATATATATATATATATATATATATATATATATATATATATATATATGTATATATATATGTATATATATATATATATATATATATATATATATATATATATATATATATATATATATATATATATATATATATATATATATATATATATATATATATATATATATATATATATATATATATATATATATATATATAACTAAAATGAGGTATAACGGAATTATCCGGCACTCTCACGGTCGCAATTTTCGACCTACATCAAAAATATTTTCTGTGTATGTTGCGACAAACAATTTCTTGGACAAGTTCGCGAGCTGGCCATATCGGGGTACCGTTTAAGCGGCTAGAGTCTTAAAAGTCAAATAATTTAAGGCGTTATAACTTCCGTTTGAAACATAAAGTTTAAATAAAATTGATAAATATTGAATATTTGAACCTTTTTTTATCATTTTTTGTGAGACGACAACTTTGGCATTTAGGGTTCCTGAAAAATCAGCTGTTTTAAAAATTTACCAAACTTTGTTGTCCTTGATCAAGATAAAAATGACCTAGCTCAAAAATGAAAACGTACAGAAACGTAGATACCAATTTATATCTATCCAAAACTTAAAAAATAAATTGTTTAAGTTCAGAGGTTGAGAACCTGTGGCTATTAAAACGAAAACAAACGCAAACGGCCTTGCTTTCATCATTTTCTAGTCTATTTTGATTAAACTAATATTAGCTTTTAACTCAATTTTTCAACTATAACATCAGAAATTTTCAGCTTTCTAACCCTAGAAGGTCCAATGCAATTAACATTATACTAACTCAATGCAAGCCCCTAAAACGCTATATAATTACAAACAAATCCCAAAAATATCCCAATTAAATAAAATTTCTTTTGTTTTAGGTAGATTTCATATAATTTTTTTTGTTTTAATTTTTTTTTTCGCAAAAAAGTAAAAACATTTGTTTTCAATGTTTGTTGTTGTTGTTTTGAAGATTTATTGTTGTTTTGAATTAGGGAATAGTTTTTTTGGAATATTTGGAAGTGGTTTAGTTGAAATAAATATATGTATATTGATAACATATTTACAATTGATAGATATTTGTATTATATTTGAGGTGTAAAAGTTGTTTGATGTTGTTGTTGATTATAAATTATAGTATGGCAGTTGTGATGTAGTTAGAACGTTAATCCACCAAAGGATTTAATTTGATATTAAAGAGTTTTAACCAAATTAAACAAAACTATTCGAAATTGCATTGAACAAGTAGTTTCTGTTTATGTATTTAGTTTGGTTGTTTGATAAAATTTTTGGATTTTCTGTTTCTAGTTAAATTTTTTATTTAAACTAATCTGACATATCCAATTCTATTTGTACACAAAGCTGTCTGCTCTCGAAATCTACCTATTTCTAGCGGATATACGTGCCGCTTGGACTTTTTTTACCTCTGATCATTTTATTTTAATAAGCAATACAAATAAGAGTATTATTCAATTTGATATTGATTTTTATAAATTAATATTGAAGATCAATGAAAAATTTAAAAAAATAAATTTAAATTATGGTTTTCTTTAATTTTTACTCTTATTTTTATTCAAACTTTATAAAAACCAATACAATAATTTTTTTTTTTTTTTTTTACAGTTTTTGATATTTTTTAACACTTCTATAATTAATATATAACCTCCACAAAATTATCAATAATCTTTGGTAACGTATTTGACTTGGCATAATATGCTTTTCGTTCATTATCAAATAAAACAAAACTTTCTTTACTAAAACATATTTGATAGTCTAATAATGGCCTTATCCAGATGTTGAAGTTTAATATCAATTGAATTAATTGATTTACGCTGCCATCTGAAAGTTGGCATATGAACCATCCATATTTAACATTTAATTTGTAATTTTAAAAAATTTAGGCATTTAATCAATATAATAACTATCCTATCTCTCAAGCTGGACCTTCATACACACATTGTACAAAATTTCATTAAGATTGGTTACGTTGTTGCGGAGCTTATCGCGAACAAACATCGTGACACGTGATTTTTATATATATAAGATATATATATTTATATATATATATATATATATATATATATATATATATATATATATATATATATATATATATATATATATATATATATACATATATATATATATATATATATATATATATATATATATATATATATATATATATATATATATATATATATATATATATATATATATATATATATATATATATATATATATATATATATATATATATATATATATATATACATATATATATATATATATATATATATATATATATATATATATATATATATATATATATATATATATATATATATATATATATATATATATATATATATATATATATATATATATATATATATATATATATATATATATATAATATATATATATATATATATATATATATATGTGGGCGAGATGGAGAAGTGGATAAGTCAACAACATCACTTACAAGGAAGTTAAGCAACACTGGGAAGGGTGCGAACTTAAACAGGTGACCGTTTGGGAACTTCACTAGAAAAAATACGGAAATACGATTTAATCACATTGAAGCAGGAATCTCGCCCACGGTATGCCAGTATACCTTATCCAGCAGCCCTGGAAACTGGCTAGGATTCGATGGCCCAATCACCCGTTAATCCGAAAGGTGAATTCGAAATTCAAATGATTAAAGAAACGCATACTAGAAAGATACAAAGCAAAACAAACCGGAATAATAAAATATCGACCCTTAGCTATCGTACCCGGACACGAGTAGGAAACTGGAATGTCAGAACTCTGATAGAAACATCGCGGTTAGCACAAGTTGAGAAAGTAATGAAAGAATATAACATCGAGATACTAGGACTCAGTGAAGTAAGATGGAAAAACAGCGGAGAGTTAACAACAAGTGAAGGAAACTATATGATGTTCTCTGGTAAATCCAACACACATGAACAAGGCGTAGCAATATTAACAACACCTAACGCAAAGAAAGCACTTCTCGAATGGAAACCAATCAGTAGCAGAATAATAACAGCAAGATTCCAATCGAAAATTAGAAACACAACGATCATACAGTGCACCTACTATGCACCTACCGAAGAAGCTGATGATGAAAAGATGAATTCTACGAACAGCTCCAAGCAACGCTGGCTAGTGCACACCGAAATGACATCAAAATAATACAAGGTGATTTCAATGCCAAAATTGGAACCGACAACACCGGAATGGAATCAGTCATGGGCAAAAATGCACTAGAATCAACACGTAACAATAATGGAGAAAGGCTGATCGATTGTTGTGTCACAAATCAACTATTCATAGGAGGCAGCAAGTTCCCACACAAGAACATACACAAATACACTTGGACATCACCAAATGGAAGAACCAAGAATCAAATTGATCACGTACTGGTGAATAAAATGTTTCTATCCTCACTACAAGACGTCAGAGCAAAGCGAGGAGCAGACTTACACAGCGACCATCAACTGGTAATTGCAACATTCAAAATTAAACCAGCCGCTGTAAAACAAAACAACAAGTCATGTCAGAGGAAATTTAACATCAATAGATTGAGCGACAAAAATACAAATAACATCTTCAAATAGTCGCTCCAGCTCAATCTACCAAACAACGAAACCACCAGCATTGATGAAAAATGGGAACAAGTTAAAAAAGCTTACGTCAAAACTGCTACAGATGAGCTAGACTACCAAGACAAATCACGGAAACCATGGATTAGCGATGATACATGGAAGAAAATTGAAGAGCGTCGACAGCTCAAGTTGCAGTTGTGTCACCAGAACACAACCGAGATCCGCAACAAATATGAAAGTACAGCAAAACAAGTTAAAAAGATGGCAAGGAATGATCGCAGAAGATATACAGAAAGCATTCTCAAGGCAGCTAATAGAAATATGCGCACACTACACAAATGCGTGAGAAAGGTCACCAACAAATATACAAACACTCCACCAATAAAGGATGAATCTGGTCAAACCCTCACAACTCATGAACAACAGCTAAATAGATGGAAAGAATACTTCGAAGACAACTGCCACCAACAAGAAAATAACTTGCAGTCTCCGGATGACAACTATAACGAAACTATTAGCACCCATCCACCAACGGAACGGGAAGTTAGAGATGCCATACAGAAACTCAAGAACAACAAATCTGCTGGTACAGATAATATATCAGCAGAATTACTTAAAGCAGATGTAAACACAACCGCAGAAGCTCTAACACCACTATTAGCTGATGTATGGAACGAAGGTAAAATACCAACCAAATGGAAAGAAGGTTTAACCATAACAATCCCAAAGAAAGGTGATCTAAGAGAATGCAAAAATTGGAGAGGTATATCTTTGCTCAACACAATATCTCCATCAATTAACATGAAACTAAGAAATGAACAAGCCGGCTTTAGACCAGGAAGAAGCTGTACCGATCATATCAACACAATCCGTATCATCATTGAGCAATCAAATGAATGGAATTCACCATTGTATCTCCTCTTCGTGGACTTCGAACGCGCCTTCGACTCAATCAACAGGAGCGCGATATGGAAGACACTTTGTGAAATGGGCATCCCGAAGAAAATAGTTGATCTAATCAAAGAAATGTACTGGGATGCTGCAAACAGAATACAATACAAAGGACAGCAAAGTGATGAATACTACAACCACCGAGGAGTGAGACAAGGCTGTGTACTATCCCCGCTACTATTCCTAATAGTACTAGATAGTATCATGAGAAAGCTCGATGATGCAAGTCCAAATGGAATCCAATGGAATACAACAAGACGGCTCAATGATCTAGACTACGCAGATGACATCTGTCTACTTACACACACACATACGGACATGCAGCAGAAAATACAGAAGCTATCAACCCTTGCACATGAAGTCGGTCTCAACATTAATATCAGAAAAACAAAGGCTATGAGATTGAACACCAAAACGATAACACCAATTACCATCAACAATACACAAGTGGACGAAGTTGACAAATTTGTGTACCTTGGTTGTACTGTAGCAAAAACAGGCGGGACTGAAGAAGATATCAGTCAGCGTATTAACAAAGCCAGAAATACGTTCAATATGCTTCACAAGATCTGGAATGCATCCGTCCTGTCAAGAAAGACAAAGCTACGAATGTTCAATGCATGTGTCAAGTCAGTACTGCTGTATGGGTGTGAAATGTGGAAACAAACAAGAAAGATCACAAACAAACTACAGGTGTTTGTGAACAAATGCCTGAGAAGACTGATCAAATGCTTCTGGCCAAACACCATCAGTAACCAGGAGCTTCTACGGCAGACAGAGCAGCTAGACATTGAGACCGAGATAAAACAAAGAAAATGGAGATGGATAGGACATACACTGAGAAAATCAGTCGAAGATATAACAAGGATGTCCCTAGAGTGGAATCCACAAGGTAAAAGGAGAGTTGGAAGACCACCCATGACATGGAAGAAAACGGTGCTAGCTGAAGCAAAACAAATTGGCAAGACATGGGGTGAACTGAAAGCGATTGCCCCCAACAGAGTTAGATGGTCCAGTCTAGTAGACGCCCTATGCTCCTAAATGGAGATAAAGGGAAAAAAAAAAATATATATATATATATATATATATATATATATATATATATATATATATATATATATATATATAAGATATATATATATATGTATATATATATATATATATATATATATATATATATATATATATATATATATATATATATATATATATATATATTATATATATATATATATATATATATATATATATATATATATATATATATATATATATATATATATATATATATATATATATATATATATATATATATATATATATATATATATATATATATAACGATATAAGATATAACGGAATTTGGCGGCACTCTTCACGGACGCATTTTTCAACCTACACGAAAATAATTGTTTGTGTATGTTTCGGAAAATAATGTCTTGGACAAGTTTGTGAACTGGCCATATCCGGGTACCAGTTAAGTGGCTAGAGCCTAAAAAGTCGAATAATCTAGGGCGCTATGACTTCCGTTTGAATCATAATATTTATAAATATTGAATATTTGAACATATTTCTATCATTTTTATCCAAATGACAACTCTGACGTTCCAGGTTCCTGCAAAATCAGCTGTTTTAAAAATTTGCATAACTTTTTTGTCCTTGATCTAGCTGAAAATGGCCAAGCTCACATTTGAAAACTTTTGCACACAAAAATACAACATAAATCTTTCCAAAATTTAAAAAACAAAATAGTTCAGGTCTAAACGTTGAGGCCCCAGGGCTGTTGAAATGCAAACAAGCGCAAAAGGCAATGCTTTCATCATGTTTGAGTTTATGTTATTTAAATTCATCTCAAATTTAAGCATACTTTTAAAGTGTAGCCTCAAGAAATTTCAGCTTTCTAACCAAAGAGGTTCCAGTTTTATAAGCATTATAATGCACTTCTTGCAAGAAAAATATTAAGCCATTTAATACCATAGAAAATGATCAAACTCATCTTTTGTTTTTATTTTTTGCACTAAGTAACCGTTCGAAAAAAGATTAAATAAGAACAATAAAAAAACAACAACAAAGATGATTTTGAAATAAAATTGTTTGATAATGTTTGATTATAAATTATGTGTGATGGTATAATTGTAGTTGTGACGTAGTTGATTTGATCTTTGATAGGCGTTCATTTGATCTTTGGTGGATTTAATATGTTATGACTAATTTTAACCAAATTAAACAAAACTTTTCCAAAATTGCATAAAGTAGTTTCGGTTAATGAGTGAAAATTTCTCAAGTGGATCGGAAAAAACATGATGTGCGAATTTTTTAACGAAAATTGGTAAGTCGGTTAATTTAATATATCTAAAATTAATACAAAGTATTAAATTTCAAAAAAAAATTTTATTCATAAGTTATACGCCTTCAAAGTTTTTGATGGCTTCGTGTTTATATTTCGATATCTCCTGATGGAACAAATGAAATTTAGTTTTAGTACAGTGAAAATTCTAAGATTGGTTTATATTTTATAGAAAAAATTATATAATTAAAAAAATTAAATTTTGGGTCATAAAAATCGCCATTAGCAATAAACAAATAGGAAATTCAAGGACTTCTCAACGCTGCAGATGATTTTAAATTATTGTGTATTCAACAAAATATAATCAAGATGATAATTATGAAAACAAAAAAAAATATTCTTTAATGGTTATGTTATGATAATAGTTTTTAGGTGTGCAAGCGCCCCATTTTTACAAAGAAAATATGATATTTACATTCTCCTACTATTTATTTTCTCTTAGTAAAATTTTACAATTATTCTTTTTTCATCAGATGAAAAAACTTTACAGGATAAGTTGTTTTCTTCATTTGGGGATTCTTTTTGCTATGACTGCAAGTTTTTAATGAATGTCATGTTTTCTTGTGGACAAAAGTCAAATTCTTTAGAGTTGGAAAATGTTTGAGCGCACTCAAACAAAGATTTTGGTGTCTGCTTATCGGTTGTTGTATTTTGTAAACTGGAACGATTAACATGTCTCTTAACAGCTCCACCAATTCTATCACATGCACTTTTCGCGTGAGCTGTTGTGGAAAAAAAATCGTTCCGCTATGATCAGGATATAACAAATTTATGAAACTATACTTATTTTTGTAATGGGAACCAGCACTATCGGAAAAATATTTTATTTTAATTATTCTTAACTTATTATTTAATTTTTTAAATTCTAAATTAACAGAATTTTAAACGCGACATGCATAATTTTTAGCGAAATCCAAACAGACGGTCGTATTAACTATCTTGCAGAGAGTCTTTTGCTTCGTTTAATAAAAATTCGAGCCTGGATTTTTGCGATGAAATCATGTTTTAGAGCATTGACGAAATCTTTTCCTAATTCTTGCAGAAACAGTTCAACCGTTTCTTCTTTAAGCTGAAGTGCACATCTTATATCTTATCTTTTTAGAATAGTGAATAGTGCTACTGGTGCGTATGGGTTTTCATAACGCGTATAAAGATGAAACTCCTCAACCGATGATGAAAGAAATTGATAGAACAAAAAAATTTAAAAAACCAAAGCAATATTTGTTTTTTGTTGAAGTTTGTTTGTTGCCATGGTTAACATATTTTCAAAATTTTTCAAATTAAGTGAAATAACAAAGCCTACCTAATTATTATTTTAATGGTTTTCATAAAATTAGAAAATGGTAATATTTGATGATTCGGCCAGGAGATAATAAAAGAAAAAAAGTATTTGCTAGTAAAAAGTTAATAAATGTCATTAAATATATAAAACAAAACCGTTTTTTCAGTTTTTCAGAACGCACTAACGACGGCAGTTAGTGCATTCATTCGTTCAGTTTATTTGTTAAACCAATCATATTCCTTAAAAGTGACTAGTTCTTTTCTTCATTTATGTCTAAGAAATATGATTGGAATTTAAAAAAAAAAACACTGAACGAATGAATTTACTTACGGCTGCAACTACAAAAGCGGCCTCAAATATTTTCATCTTAAGAAAAAAAATTGTAAAAATTTATTAAAAAAAAAATAAATATTTGCAGAATGTAAATATCATATTTTCTTTGTAAAAATGGGGCGCTTGCACACCTAAAAACTATTATCATAACATAACCATTAAAGAATATTTTTTTTGTTTTCATAATTATCATCTTGATTATATTTTGTTGAATACACAATAATTTAAAATCATCTGCAGCGTTGAGAAGTCCTTGAATTTCCTATTTGTTTATTGCTAATGGCGATTTTTATGACCCAAAATTTAATTTTTTTAATTATATAATTTTTTCTATAAAATATAAACCAATCTTAGAATTTTCACTGTACTAAAACTAAATTTCATTTTTTCCATCAGGAGATATCGAAATATAAACACGAAGCCATCAAAAACTTTGAAGGCGGGCGTATAACATATGAATAAAGTTTTTTTTTGAAATTTAAAACTTTGTATTAATTTTAGATATATTAAATTAACCGACTTACCAGTTTTCGCTAAAAAAATTCGCACATCATGTTTTTTCCGATCCACTTGAGAAATTTTCACTCAATGTATTTAATGTCTTTTGTGAAATTTGTTGGATAATTCCGTTTCTACTTAGTTTTTTGATTTTAACTAATTTGATACATTGATTCTACTTGTATGAATATCTGTCTGATCAAGAAATCTACATTTTTCTAGCGGATATACCTGCCGCTGGACTTTTTTTATTGTTGTGTAGTAAATAAACTTAACCTATAAACTTGAAATTCGGTTTACAATATTAATGTTTAAAAAAAGTGAAAGTTGAATTCTATAGAATATAGAATATATGATAAAATTGAGATTGACGTTGAAAAAAGGTTGAACTTAAAGTAGTATAGTAGTGTGAAAAATTTTTTCAAACAACCGAACTGATCTGATGAGTGATAGTGATAAGTTATGACAATACTTGTAAAAAACAATCATCCACATTGCTGGAATGTTGTATATAATATAATATAATAATGTTCGGTTATATAATTTATTTATGTTCGGTTTGTTATGTGTTAAAAATTGATCGATAAATTTTTATGCAATTTAGCTAACTTTGGCTCAAAAAAGCAGAAAGTAATCGTTTTAAATCGCCCCAACTTAAAAAGTCCAGCGGCAAGTATATCCGCTAGAAATAGGTAGACTTTGGGGTCAGACAGTTTTGTGTACAAATAAAATAGATGTGTCAGATTAGTTTAAATAAAAAATTTAACTAGCAACAGAATAATTCAAAAAAATTATCAAACCAAATTAAATACATTATCCGAAACAACTTTATCAAAGCAATTTCGAAAAAGTTTTATTTAAGTTGGTTAAAACTACTTTTTTATTCGCCTACATATTAAAGTGTTACTTTATTACTGTGATTTGCGGCCTTAAAGTATCACTTTTCAACTATTTATTTTGTTGTCATAGCTACGTCCAAAAAAGTAAAAAGCATTTGTATATGTTTAAATTCTATGATAAATAAAATTTTTTATCAAAGCAACCCTGAAATTCAAAATTTCATTATCCAATTAAAATAGTTGTTATCATTTGTTGTCATAGCTACACAATAATTTGGAAAAAATAATAAATATTTTGGCAAAGGTTACTTGTTCCACATATTTTTCTTTTAAAATTTATGAAAATTTATAATTTTAATTTAGAATAAACCAATTTTCTTAAAATATTTTGCTTGCGGCGAATAAAAAATAGTATATGATGCACGGACGTAGGCTATTTTGGACTTAATGTGGGTGCAAATCTCGGCTAGCGCCTCGATTTGCAAACTTCACATCCGTCCAAAATTTTTAACCTTACGTCCTAGCATCATAATGTACTATTAATAACATACTAAATCCACATAAGAGTTAATTAACGTTCTCACTACGTCACACCTACAATACCACATAATTTATTATCAAAAATTATCAAACAACGAAAAAAACAAAACTCAAAACTTTTGCGAAAAAAAATAAAAACTCAAAAATAAAACTGAAACGAAATCAAAATATCATTTATTTATTATTTCTCAATGGATTTGTTGTTGTAATTGTATTTCGTGAGAGTGTCGTGCATTATGTTAGTATAACGTTAATTCCATTGGAACCGCTATGGTGAGAAAACTGAAAATCTCTGAGGTTATAAATGAAAAACCTATTTAAAAGAAAGTAGGAGTTTAAATAACAGAAACTCAAAAATGATGAAAGCATGGCCGTTTGCGTTTGCATTCGTTTCAACAGCCCCAGGGTCGCAATTTCTGGACGTGGATAATTTTTTTTTTTAAATCTCTGAAAGATTTATGTTATGTTATTTATGTTGTAAGTAATTTTTCTCAACCTAGGTCAATAATAATAACAAAAACTTACCTAGTTTAATAATAACAAATTTTCTTTTATTTTTGATTGAAATGAACAAAAAAAAAACAAACAAATAATAATTGTATTCCTTTATTTCGTTTTATTTGTATGAAACTAAACTTCCAGGCTACTTGATATTTTAAGATATTTAGAAAATGAAATGGAAAATGATTAATATCAAAATCTAATCAAAGCAAGTCTGATAATTAGTGTTAGTAGTTAAAAAAATTCTACATATACCCATTGGTGATATCCAGCCGGTAAGGAACGGTACGCCCGTACCGGTTATCAAAATTTTCAAAATTTTCCGTACCGATTTGTCGCAAGGGACTTTAATTATAGACACCAACGGTATCTATTTACCAAGTGCTTAAATTTAAATTTAGCCAATAAATGATCGTATGGTTTTTCGCGGACTCTACCAAGCAAAAATCTCTAATCTACACTATTTTGTAATTATGTAATTTTACTCATCCAAATTTTAGCTAACACAAAATGTAATAATTTAATACAAAAAAAATTAGCTATAACACAAAAATTATATAAATCAAAAATGTAAAAAAGCTTACATTAATTGTGTCTTGAATTTTGATCAGGCTAGAAATTCATTAAGATGATTTGTATCTTCATCTAGTTTTTTTGTTTTCTATCCAGTAAGTTTCAACAAAAGTTATCTCATCGTATCCTTCATTTAATTCACAATTAAACCAGCAAATTTTCTTTTTATCTATCTTTAACTCATATTTTGTAGAACACAAATAATGCAAAAACTGGGATAACTCCTCTTGCAGCTTTTTCATTTCTTCGACAAAAACAATTTAATCTTAATCTGACAGGATCTAGTTTTTCTCATTAAAGGCGTTATACTAAATCAACGCAATTCAAATTTGTTAACAATCACTTATCATGTTTATGTTAACGAGATGCATTCAATATATTTTAATAAACTTAGTCGTAATTAATTACATCGCTCCTTTATTTACAATAATCATACAAACAGCAAAACATTTTCCTTTTGTGTTATATTTTTAAAACTTCATTTCATTATAAAACAATTTTATTTTGAGGTAGTTTGGTTGGTGGTAGCTCATTGAGGTAGCTCATTGTCATAGCATGAGATTTGTTGGAATCTGTTTCTTTTTCATCATCATCTTCGGGGTATTTCGGGGCGATATGTCCAAAATTATTACACCCAAAACTCTTAACCAGTTTATTCTTATTCGGACATCTCCTCGATGAATATCCTTTCTCTTCACAATTATAGCACAGAAAACCAGTTCTGATCGTAGCTAGTTTTCCAATTGCGTTGTTGTTGTCTATCTTAAATTGGGAATACAACTTTAGTTTTTGCTCAAACTCGTCAACCGTTGTAAATTTATACAATGCCAACTTGTTAATTGCAGTATCCACGATATCTTTAAATGTGTACTCAATCACAGAAAGATCTTCTACTCCACCCATTAATCCATTAACATGTAATAATTCTCCAAACTTTCATCATTTCTTTTTGTTTGCACTTGCCATTGCCTATGTATCTCAGCACTACTTATTTTTCAGAAAAATCCGAAATTTGAAGATCTTTAAACTTTCTAAAAGTTCTTAGATCAGTTTTCAGCTCTAAATTTCTTTTGTCTGTGTGTCCAATTCATTTGATCTCCTTTCGATCTCTTCGACTAAAGATTGAACTGTAATTCGATTCACCATCAAATGTTGTTAAAGAATTTTGGACATCATTGTATCGAATTGCTTCCTCATATTATTCATTCTCATCTACCATCTGTGTTTCTTTATATATTCTTTCTCCTGAATAAATAACATTGACCTATTTTTCACCGTCGTCGGAATCTCTCCTTTCAGAATTGATTTTAATGTGTTTTAATTCCCGTCGCATTTCTTTTAATTACAGTAGACTTTGTTTCTCAGATTAGTTGCATTCAACGTACCTGGTTGCTGATCATTCAAAAATTTTATTGAAACTCGATTGAAATCTTTGTAGAAATGTTTCCTCATCAAATGTTCCAAAATAAACCAAACACGTTATACTGTTATGATTTCACAAAATACCAGATAAAATATTAAATTATTTTTGCGTCTATTTTCACTAAAAATAAAAGAATTTTCTTAAAAATGTTGTATACAAGGAAGTCCTAAATCCAGTTCGAGGTTTAGATATTATTACACTACTAAGCCAATATCGTTTCATTGTTGAATCCAAAAATATTTTAAACAACTGTAAAACCCACTTCAAAGATGACTTATCGCTTCTTCCCGGACGAGCAAAAAAAAATTCTAGGATTTCATAGATTTCTTTACAGACATTTATATAACAAATTCAACTTGCAAAACTTTCTTTCGAAATAATTTTATTTTATTGATGTTATACGGGCAAAATCCAATAAAGAACTACCTCAGTTATAGTTTAAAATCAATTCAGGAAAAGAATTACAAGAGAAACAACAATTACTAATAAAAACAACAAACTATTTAATAACAATAGATTTTATGGAAAAACATATTGAAGATTTTGATGCATATCTTATGTTAAATTACGATTGAGACAAGGACAACATGTTCCAAGTGACAAGGGTGTTAAAGAATCAGTTCTTATTCTGCCGCCCCATAGCCAAAATTTACTTTGGCAATTGTTTAAGTAGATTTTTAATACTATTATATACTTTGTATTTCTTATTTAAATAAATAATCAGATATGTTTAAGTTAATATATATCTATGACAGATTTTTTTTCCATGCTTACCGGTTGTTAAATACTTCAAATATCACCACTGCATACACCTCGAATGAGAAGACAAATATCGAACATCCCTCGGTGCTACGCGCCTCAGGATCTAAAAGTTCTCGGTCAATAATAGCTTATTTCTCAACCTTGTTATATAATGTACTATTTATAAGAAAATTGTTTAATCCAAGGAGTTTTTCGTTTGTTATTAATTGTCTAAATTTCTACAGAACAAGTTTTTTTTTAAATGTCTATATTAATTTACAATTAATGCATTAGCTGTGATATATAATCACTCCGATGGAAAGTTATACCATCATGAATTGAGCCGTTCACTGCACAAAACGATTAACTCCATAAAACAAAATGTTGAGAAATTGAATTTTTTTCAAAGGTCAAATAAATTTTGATATTTAGTAGTGTTAATCTTTATCATTCAGGAATGTTATTATAAACATAATTTATTTAATTTTGGTTACTAAGTATATCAATTAGCTATTATAGTAGTATTTTAATTAGTATAATAGATATTATTAGTTTTTAATGTCAGGTTTTTAATAGCCATTTTTTAATGGTCAGACAAATTTTGACTTTTAATGGTGTTTATCTTAATTATTCAGGAAAGTTGTTTTTAACATAGAAAGTTATGACTATAGCAAGTACTTTGACATTTAAATTTAAAATTTTCCAAAAAGTAGAGTAAGTCGCTTTGTGCAGTGAACGACACAATTATAAGACTGAATCTAACAAAATATGTGAAAATATATTTTATATTTTAATATATTTAAAATATATAGAAAAAAAATTTAAAAATATATTTTTTGTAACACATGCATAAAAAATATTCAATTTTGCACTAGAATAGAATAAAAGAAAAAACTACTTTTCCGCACATATGACCAAAAAATATTTTGTAAGCCTGGCAGTTGGCACGTACGCCGCCTGCATGTGAGATTTGTAGTTAATTCTATTCTATATATAATATTTTTATAGCACTAAAATATCAAAATAATAATTTAAATAACTTATCATATTGTAAAAACAACTTAAACACATTGCATCATTTGAATTGCAAGAAAAAACAATTTATTTGGGTTTTCAAAGCTTACAATTTTGACAGCTCTTAGTTGGATTCTAGTGGGAAACTATGTTTTTTTATAAAACCGGTAGTTGGATTCTTATGTTTAATTTTTTGCCGGTAGTTGGATTCTTATAATTTACAAATATTACAACGAAGATGGCGCACTTTAATTATTTAAATATCTTAAATTTGTTTATAACTTTGTTAAACAAATGATTAAATTAACAATTAAATAAATATTTATAAATTTTCTGCATTTGTTACAAAAAATAGTGTGTAGTACTAGTGCGAATGCGTTTTCCGAACGCGAGTTATTGCCGCACTCCCTACGGTCGTGCGGCAAACTAACTCTTGTTTGGACAACGCATTCGCACTAGTAATACAATCTACTATTTTGCTATCCATACAATAGAGTACTAGACAATCGATCTTGTTTCGAAGTTCATTTCCAATACAAGGTTGTACAACTGGTCCAGTAATGGTCCATTACTAGCAGCCAGTAATGCAGCACTGGTTGAGTACTGGCAACCACGACTGGGCCATTAACATAAATTTACTGGATGATAACTTCGGACAAAAAATAGCTGCCCTTCGTGGGCCGGAGAAAAAACAACAGCAATGGCCCATTCTTCAAGGTTGTACAGTTGGCCTAGTAACGGACCAATAATGATGTACAGTATTGTAGTAATGGCCAAGTGCTGGCAACCATGACTGTGCCATTAAAAAAAATATAAAATAATATTTTCATATGTAAATTTAGATAAATTATTTACAAAATAATTAAAATAAAATAGAAATAAAAAAAATTTAAAACATATACCAACCTTTTCAATATTATCATAGTCTTTCAGTCGAGAAGCCATAACTAAACTTTATGTGAAATTTTTCAAATACATATTTATGAAACAGATAATACTCTGGTGAAATTTTATAAAAATGACATAGATCGCCAAATTCATGGCAATCAGTACAATAGCCAATTAATGTTAACCATGATTGGCCGTTTAATGTAAAGTATACTGGCTATTTTCTGTAGGGCTATTTTCTATATACTAAAGATCGGCCGAGTCATGGTTCGTTCCAGTAATGCACTGATAACAATTGCCAAGTGCTATGCATTGGCCCATGAAAGATAAAGTTCAAAAGTAACTATATGCTGGCTCTTTTCTGTTAACCATAGAACGGCCGATGAATGGTTCTAATACTGGCCCAATAACAATAACCAAGTACTGTTAACCATTAATAGGCCACTGTTTGGCCGTATTTCAAAGTCCGGCAAAGCCTGCTTGGGTTTCTTCTTGCCGATACATGTTTGTTATTCAATTTTAGCATAGCTAGAGCATAACAACAATAGTAATCACTAGAGAAATAAATCGACTAAACTTGAATCTAATAAACGTATGTTTTTGTAATTGTTTTTGTTTTCTTATACTTCACTAGAAAAGTAGACCAATTTTGGTTTATAAACGTTGTATATTTATTGTAATTTCACTTTATCTTAACTGTATACTGATACTAGAATGTTCTAATGGTAATATTCAGTTTACACTGAACGTAAATTAAGAAACTACAGAACGAATGTCTATTTGAATTGAATAAAACTTTTTTACCATTGAATAAAGTGAAGGAAAAAATAGGTTCATCAGTTCACGGTTTGTGGGCAAACGTTAAAAATTAAATTAGTACATATTTGACATACGATTTTTAAGAAACTCTGGCAAATGATCCAGGTTCATTTAAAAAAAGATGATTTAGATTAATTTCAAAATTGGAAAAAAGGGGAGGACGTCTCCCGAACACCTGTTAGTTTAAATCTTCAATAACTTCTAAGCCCGGTTTTTGGTCTTATTGAATCTTGGTATACAAGATTTTAGTACTGTTTCCTATATTTCTGCATACCAGCTTCCTGTTTGTCACTTCCGACTTAACCTTCGCGTGAACGGATATTTTTAGCGACTGATATGAACAATATCTACCCCGGCAGATATTACATAAATCATAATATCAACAAAGGTAACTGTGTATTTATTTAACTTTTGTGTAAGCATACAATAAAAGCATATATTTAAAAATAAAGTTACTTGTTTTTCACATTGACCAGTAAAAATGTTCATATAAAACCCAAGGAAAAAATATCTACCCGGGTAGATATTATATTTTTGCGTAAAAAAACCATAAAAATCCAAAATAAGTGTTAAAAGGAAGTCCAAAATATTTTTTTCTCAGATTTTGCGAAATCAATTTAAAAATTAGTCACATAGCTGAACAGGCACGATGATTGGTTAAAAACTCATAAAGTTATTGAATTTCAAAAGCCGTGATATCTACCCAGGTAGATACTGTTCACGTGAAGGTTAAACGTTTTTTTCAGGTGTTTACTTCTACTCTGGCCTACAGTTACAGATCGATTTTCATCAAACATTGGTTAAAGGTTTCAATCAATATGAGAAAGATTTTATTAGCTTTTGGGGTACATTGGACAAAGGCTTAGGGGTTCCACCATACAACATGTGTTTTTTCCACCAAGTTTTTTACGTTTGTTGGGAGAACACAACATTCGTTCGTGAATGAATTTTGATGACACTTTGGAAAAAGGTGCAAATATGTATGGCAAGGAGCTGATTAGTTTTTGAGCGACATTGAATAAAGTGGTGAGGGTCCCTCGAGCACCTGTGTTTTTGAAAGCTTCGTTACATCGGAAGATGATAATCGAATTAGATGATACTTGGTACAAAAGCGTTGAGTACGTATTGCAATAGTTCTGTTGTAACGTCCGCTATATTCACCTGAACAATAATAAAACCAATTCATCTTCTGTTTCTAATTCAATAAAAATGTATTTCATTAGTTTCAGCTCATTTTTTTACATTAATAATCATTTT
The DNA here is from genome assembly GCA_963693315.1 of Diogma glabrata. Lineage (NCBI taxonomy): Eukaryota > Metazoa > Arthropoda > Insecta > Diptera > Cylindrotomidae > Diogma > Diogma glabrata. The sequence goes on from OY856187.1 coordinate 212,085,173, forward strand.
AAAATTTTCTAATACTTAACGGCTAGTTAAATTTCGAATATACTGAAAAAAAATAAACGAACGTTCCAATTCTAACGAACAGATGTCGTTCCTAACTTTTGCTGAATCTCGGTGTTACACGATTTTGTTTTTCATTAGAAGATGTCAGAAAAAAATCACATTTTTTTGTTTTAAAATGAATTCGATGTTTAAATTTGATAAAAATTCATTCATTCGATTTTTACCTCTGAAATGAATTAAATGGTGTCTTCCCTCGGAAGAAAATTAATAAAGTTTATTGTATTTAATAGTAATAATACAAGTTGGTTAAAAGAAAGAATAAATGGAAAAATTACATAGCAAGAAAAAATATTAATAGTGTTCTGATTTGATTTGCGAAGTGTGTAGACGTTGGAAGGAAGAAATAGTTTCATATATCTTTTATTAAAGTTTTTGTAGCAGATAAATATGTAACAAGGTTACTTATTACTTTCATTTGCAGATAACTGGATTTAAGTTATCGTCGTGGTTGTGCTTTGGCTTTAAATAGGATACCAATTAAACTATCGAGAGAGAGAGAGAGAGAGAGAGAGAGAGAGAGAGAGAGAGAGAGCAAACTGATTTTGATGTAAGGGTGAAGACACAAAAATATTTGAATTATTTGGAGTTATAGCACACATTATTGGAAACTAGTGGATGTATGATTCTGGTTCCATATATGCATACATATACCTGCGACCACTTGGAAGTACTACGCTTATAATTTGGAGGCATATTTGTGTTTTTTATATGATATCTTCGATCATATGTATATATATACATGTATATGTATCTTTCTACCAAGGATTGGGTAGATACATTTGGGTACATAGTTGGATTGGCGTTTACATATATTTTTGGAACGGTCTGGATAAACCATGCGAATGCATACAACAGTCAACTCTCATGAATAAAAACCAAGTAAATTCTTTCTATGTATATTATTATTAAGACAAATTTTATTATGGTGATGCCAATGTTGGGCTAAAAAACCATTTTTTTTTAATATAAGGGGTTCCCACCTCAAGAGTCGTTTGGGACATTTTTGGTTCCCGGTAATATATATGTATAAATTTCCTTTATATTTTTTTTGATAAAAGTCCAAGCCACGATACGTGGCAAATTTAACAAATTGGCGTTCGAAACAAAGACCAGTAGGAGTCTGGTGTATTGGACCCTTGGATTTGGTTTTTTTAAAGAACCGTAATGATTTTTTGTAATAACTAGGGCGTTGCCAACTGGTTATTTTGCGTAAAATAAATTGTCTTTCCGGTTATAACCAGTTTGGGTTGTTTTACATATATTTTTTTTTCTTCTTTTGTCAAACCAGTTTATGGTTTTGTTTCTTTAATATTGTAAAAATATTTTATATACATTTGGAAGTTGAATATTTTATATAAAATTTGCAATAACCTTTGTTATTGGATTTCGTATTATGTATTTGTTTTGGAATTTTTTTTTTTGGTTACAAAAATGTATACAATCAGGGGTCAGGGGATGCGAATCAGGAGGAGTCGACCAGGGGGGTCGGAACCGTGGAGGAATGAGGTGGAGGAGAGAGAGCATGTGGAGAGAAAGGAGAAAATGGATGAGGCAATGAATGTGGTGGAATGGGTGATAAATGTGGTTATGAATGAGGTGAAGAATGGTATATTTTTGGAGATAATGGATGACATTTGTGAAGAGCAGTATGATGAAATATTGGATGGGATGGTGGTTGATATAGTGAATGAGTGCGTGAATGAGGAAGCGGATGAGATGGATGTGGTGAATGAGGAAGTAAATGTGGGCTGGAGAGAGAGAAGGAGGATAAATAAAAATAGGAGATCTCACTTGAAGAGGAAGGAGAGGAGAAGAAGGGAGAAGGAGAGTCGCTTGGTAGTGGAGCTGGGAGCTTCCTCGACCAAGAGTACTCAAACAGAGGAGCTGGTTGAGGAGGTTCCCATCTCACCGATCACGCGACAGGAAGAGGAGTGGTCTGGTCCACAGGAGGCCCTGTCCCCCGTGTATAATTAGTTAAGACTAATTACTTTTAATTTGAGAAAAAAAAACCGTTTTGGGGAAGTAGTTTTTTTGGAATTTTTTTATACTACCAATGTACATTCTCTTGTACATATTTTTTTATGTACATATTTTTTGGTACATATTGTACATGTCATTTGTGAATTTTAAAAATAATATTTATTTTCAATTTGAAAAAAACCGTTTTGGGGGTAGTAGTTTTTTTAGGGATTGGGTTTTCTACTACCATGTACATATAGTATATATTGTACATATCTTGATTATACAAATTGTAAATATTTTTATTGTACATATTTTTTGTAATATAAGGTACATATGTTAGTAAATATTTTTTTTTTTATTTTTCGTGTATTAGGTTGTAATTAAAATTCTTTCTCAGCGGTAGGCCTAACAAGCCATCCATGGGGCTTCTCCCCTTAACATTAATGACGTTCTTAGGTCGCCTATGGCCATCGGGGTTATGCGATCGAAGAACATTGGTTTCTTCTCTTCATTCGGCGAGGAAGTTCTCAGGGACGAGGAGTGGTGTTGCTGTGTTTGTACTTAGGTGCAAACCAGTAGTACCATTCTTTGCTCAGAGGCTTCTTCGGTGTAATGAAGAGAAGAACCAATTATACTTTGCTTTCAGGATCAGAGGCTTCACCTCAAACAAATTCAAAAACTTTTCCATTTTTCCATTTAGTTTTACAATAAAACAATTTCTCATAGAGTTTAGGATTTGAAGTCTGGTGCTCGGGAGCGTTCTTTAACTTTCGCATTAGGTTTAGTTGTAATTTATTTGTAGGTTAAACAAGCACAACTGGGTCAGTAGAAGTGGACCTAAGGTCTAATCGTGACAGTTGTGATTGTTTTTATTAGGTTGGGGAGAAACTGTTCTGTAGAATCTGGTCGTTAGGGGTTTTTCTAGTCAGTTCTCACATGCATTGTTGGAGTGGGCTCACGAACGCGGGAATTCAGATTTAAACAAAATGGATATTGTAACCATACTTACTTTTTAAATTGTCTCCAGACGAGTCTTGATTTTGGGAATCTCTTATTTTATTAAATAAAAATAAATAAATAAAACAAATCTTTTGAAAATTAAATAAATAAAAATTTTTTATTAAATAAAATAATTTTTTTAGTTTTAAATAATTTTAGGTAGCTAAATAAATAAATTTTCTTAATTAAGCAAAACATCAAGATATAAATAAATATCTATTATTTTTTTTCAAAAAAATTAAATAAATATTTTGAGTTAAGAGGACCACCCAATAAATAAACATCTTTAAATATTTTTTCAAATTTTAAAATAAATAAATATTTTTTCCATAGGGGTGTGTCGTCAATAAATAGTGATAGATATATATTTCAGTATATCTGAAATTAATTAAATAAATAAATTATATTTTTATATACAATATTTTAGGAATTTTTGTGAAAGGTGAAGCAAAGATTAGGTACGACAGTAATCTTTTTGTTCTTTTACGAAATTTGGTTTTTACAAAAAATTTTGTGTTTTCGAATTGGGCGTTCGTTGTTTTTTTTCGTTTTTGCGTTTTTCATTAATTTTACATTTACAGCGTACTAATTACATTTTTTTTTGTTGGGAATTGGTTTTAATATTGTTGTCGTTTGCGAGTTAATAATTTTACGGGTTTTACCATCGAAATGTCAAACCAAATAGACGTTGACCATCCGTTCTATGGTCTGGAACCCACCGAACTACAGGTCGAATGTCTGGTTCGGGGTGTGAACTTCGGGGGGGCCGATTGGGCAGAGGAACTGCGAAACCATGCGGATCATGGGTCAGTTCCAATAACAGTGTCTCATGCGAGAGATTTGATAGAGGAATCTCAAATGGCTGTGCAGGCAGCACAACTTATTTTAAATCAAGTACGACGACTTCAGTCACCGATTGATCAGACCTTCTTAGATGGTTTGGCGAATCGAGTGTTACATTACACGGGTAGGATGAATAGGTTGGGTCCTCGCAATGACTTGCAAGAAGCCCGCACCTACGCTATCTCACAATTGTCACGCGCTTGGAATATAATAGGATCGTTGTCAACACGTCCAGTTATGCAGAATAAACCAGGAGTATCATCTGCACCATCTGCTTCACCTGTCTTTCAACCAGATGAGAGATCCACACCGATCCCAGTACGGCCAATATCGGAAACAATACATAGTCTGAATCGTCCAAACCAGCAACAACAGAGACGGTCAGATCAATTACCACCGGCTTATTTCCAGCAATCGGGCTTGAGGGCAGAGGACTTTGCAATACCACAATTGGGTCCAACATTCCAAGCTGAACGCTTACACAACAATCCAGCATTGGTACAACAACAATCATTAAATCGTTCATCAGTACCACAGGTACAACCACTACCAGTATATCCACCAGTTCCACTAACAGCACCACCACCATACAACCAACCTCCTCAGGTATGGCGTGACGCGGCTCCAGCGTTAGCACCAGTGGAGTACCGAGGGGTTCGTGGGAACAATTTGAGTCGTTATGACTCAAATTGGGTTCCAACCTTCACAGGAGATGCTCACTCTCCTGATGTTCATGAGTTTGTTCACAGAGTTGAGGCGGCTGCCAGGAGGGACCGTGTGAATTGGGACGACCTTAGGTCTATCGTTCCACGGTATCTCAAGGGGGCTGCCGACAGATACTATCTGAAGTTAACTCATGAATATGAGGTGGTGACCTATCCAGTGTTAAGGGAGGGACTCCTACAAACCTTCGGTACGCTCACTGATGATAAGGCGATCTTGCGCGTTCTTCTGAACCGCAAACAAAAGTCAAAGGAGAGCGTCTACGAGTATCTGGTGGAGATTGGTTCGTTAAACCGTCGCTTAGCACGTCCATTTGCTGACCGTGAAATGCTAGAGATTGCTCGAGAGGGACTGAGTGTGGAGCTCAAAAATGCTACATTAGCAGCAACAATACATTCAATGGATGAACTTCGGACTTTATGTCAGAAGTTTGAACGTTTGTGGTCCACACCAGTTCCGACCAGAACATCAAATTTAAGAATTAGCGAGTTACAGCAGATGGATGATTATGAGGTGGAAGTTGAACCAGAACAACATGGATATATTGAAGCGGTGGATTCAACACAGAGACGGATATTGCAGCGACCTGGCATAACATCGGATAACATTCAACCTGGTCCATCAATATCCAGACAACCAATAGTGTGTTTCAGATGTGGAGTAAACGGTCATCGAGCTCCTGAGTGCTCTAAGAATAGAATTAAATTATATTGTTGGAAATGTAACAAGCCGGATGTAATTTATGCAAATTGTTCATATTGTCACCCGTCGTTAAACTATCGTCCGAGAGTACATGCTTCGGGGATGGTACCCTCGGTTCAACATCCAATGAGCCCGAAGAAATCGACGAGAGATGTAGGAACGCAGGACGATCTTCCACCACCAACGAAACCCGAATAAAATCATCAAACACATTTAATTTCCCATCATTACATCGAACATATTTTAGACGTCTTGAACGTAACATCAGATATTGGAGGATGAGGAAATTATTTCGTAAAGCTTGTATTTCATCTATCCTTTCAGAAACAAAGGATCCTCGGCCGCGACTAACAATTAGGATTTTGGACAAACATATTTCAGGACTATTGGATAGTGGAGCGTCAATCACAATACTTGGAAGGAATTCCTTGGAATTATTGGAATCATCAGGTACAACCTACCGTAAATACACTTCGTGTATTCGTACGGCGGATGGTACTGCAAATAAAATTTTGGGTTACATAGAAGTTCCAATAACTGTGAATGGCTCCACTAAACCAATGCGGTTCCATATAGTCCCTGGATTACGAGAAGAGCTCTACCTGGGCATAGATTTCTGGGAGAAATTCGGTATTGTTCCTTCTTTTGTTAGTGAACTGACTCGTACAGAGCCAATAACTTTAAATACACACAACCTCACCACTGATCAGCAACATGAACTGGATATGATCAAGGATTCTTTCCCGTCATTTGAAGTGTCTGGACTCGGAAAGTCTTCTTTGGTTGAACATGTCATCGATGTTGGTGATAGTGCACCTGTTAAACAGAGGCATTATCCCACATCGCCGGCTGTTCAACTAAAGGTTTATGCCGAACTCGACCGAATGCTTCAAATGGGCGTGATCGAAGAGTCTAACAGTTCTTGGTGCTCGCCAGTGGTTTTGGTACAAAAAGAATCTGGTAAAAACAGATTATGTATTGATAGCCGTCGTGTCAATTCACTAACGAAAAAGGACGCTTACCCACTTCCCTTGATTGATGGCTTACTAGGTCGTCTAAATAGCACAAAGTACATTTCCAGTATTGATCTCAAAGATGCTTTCTGGCAGATTCCTCTGGCAGAAGCATCTAGAGACAAGACAGCCTTCACAGTGCCTGGTCGTCCATTGTATCAATTCCGGGTTATGCCCTTTGGATTGTGCAATGCTCCCCAGACAATGTGTCGGCTAATGCACAAAGTGATACCACATCAATATCACGAAAATGTCTTTGTTTATTTAGATGATCTATTGGTAGTCTCTTCCACGTTCCAGGAACATATGGAATTGCTGTCCAAAGTCTCTTTATTGTTAAGAGCGGCTGGGTTAACAATAAACCTCAAGAAAAGTAAATTTGTTCTGAGAGAGGTGAAATACTTGGGATTTTTGGTTGGTGAAGATGGTCTTCGAACAGACCCTGACAAGGTAAGAGCTGTAGCAGAGTATCCAGCTCCATCTACAGTAAAACAAATACGTAGACTATTGGGAATGGCTGGTTGGTACCAACGTTTCATACCAAGTTATGCAAGCGTGGTATCACCAATTACAGATTTATTAAAGAAGAGTTCGGGGAAATTGAAATGGACATTAGAAGCGCAAGCTGCTTTCGAAAATTTAAAACGATTGCTGACTACAGCACCAGTATTAGTAAACCCTGACTATAATAAAGAGTTCTTTATTAGATGCGATGCGAGTCTGACAGGGATAGGTAGTGTGTTGTATCAGGTTGATACTGATGGACAAGAGTGTCCGATAGCCTTCATGTCGAAGAAATTAAATAGAGCTCAAAGGAATTATTCAGTTTCTGAGCTTGAATGTCTTGCGGCAATTCTTAGTGTGAAGAAATTCAGGGGCTATGCTGAAGGTCACCGATTTACTATCGTGACTGATCACTCAAGTCTGAAGTGGCTTATGTCACAGAAAGACTTGAGTGGTCGTCTGGCTAGGTGGAGCCTAAAACTCCAACATATGGATTTTACCATTGTCCACAAAAAAGGTACCCAAAATATAGTCCCTGATGCTCTATCTCGTCTTTATGACGATCCACACGAGGAATTGACGGAAGCATTAACACATCACATTAACGACATCAAAATCGACAATGAAGGTTATCGGCACAAAGAATATACGGATATGATAGCTAAAGTTCAATCATCGCCAAAGGACTTTCCATCAGTCAAAGTCGTGGATGATAAGCTATACATACGTATTGAGCCAAGACCTGATGCAATACCCAACGATGTTCCTGTGTGGAAACTCTGGATACCAAAACCGATGACTTCCAACATGATTCAGAAACATCATGATGATAGTACTGCTGCTCATGGAGGTGTTAAAAAGACTTTAGAATTACTGCGACGTCTTTATTATTGGCCGGGCAAGGCGTCACAGGTACACAACTATGTTGTGTCCTGCGACACATGTAAACAAACAAAAGCCACGAATCAGATATTGCGTCCTCCGATGCAATATCAATTCGAAACAGCACGTCCATGGCAGAGAGTCTATATAGATTTTTTGGGGCCGTACCCTCGTTCTACACTTGGGAATACGGTATTATTGATAGTTCTGGATCATGCTACGAAGTTTGTACTACTGAAACCACTTAGAAACGCAACTTCACCGAAGGTGAATGCTTTTCTGAGGAATGAAGTGTTTCTTACATATGGGGTACCAGAGTTTCTGGAACAGTGACAATGGCAAACAGTTCACTAGTAGGAACTTTCAAAGTCTTTTGTCAGATTTCGGCATTAAACACATTAGGACCGGTGTCTATAGTCCTCAAAGTAACGCGTCAGAGCGGGTCAATAGGTCAGTTCTAGCAGCAATTCGAGCGTTCATTAAAGGTCAACATACCAAGTGGGATTCACAGATTGGTGAAATCGCTTATGCACTGCGGGCTGCAGTACATTCAGCTACCAAGTACTCACCGTACTATCTATTATTTGGTCAACATCCAATCTCGGATGGAAATACTTACCATTTGTTGAGATCACTACACCAGCTTGGTGAAGATGCTGGTGAGGAATTAGAACGTTCTGATCATTTGACTCTGCTTAGGAACCGGGTTCAGGAAAATTTAAAAGCAGCCTTCAAGAAATCGCAACATCAGTATAACCTGCGCTCTAAACTACGGACTTTTCAACCACAACAACGTGTGTTTGTACGGCAACATCATCTGAGTGACGCTACAAAAAAATTCTCGGCAAAATTGGCTTCAAAGTTCTTACCTGCAATGATTAAAACTAAGATTGGAAATGTACTCTATGAGTGCATAGATATGAGCGGTAAGAATCTTGGAGTTCATCATGCGAAGGACATCAGGGAATGATGTCCTTTCGTTAGGTAGGGTCGTTCCTCTGGCTGATTGTCGTCTCTGGGGTTCACATCTTCAGTGTCATACTTACTGGTTGTATCGGGGTGTCCATAGTGCTGACGTTCGGATGGATGGTCGGTCTCAATACTCAGTGAAGTTCCTAGGGACTTCATGAGTGTTGGAACCGGTCATCGGTCTTGACGCCAGTGACTGTGGGTATCTCGATCCCAGATACAGATTAGTTGTGGGAAGTAGTTCGGTGGTTTCTGACGTAGAGGGGTGACGACGTTTTTGTGATTTCAAGGGTAAATATCTTGGTTTTTTCCTTGAATTCATGGTGTAACGTCCGCTATATTCACCTGAACAATAATAAAACCAATTCATCTTCTGTTTCTAATTCAATAAAAATGTATTTCATTAGTTTCAGTTCATTATTTTTACATTAATAATCATTTTAAAATTTTCTAATACTTAACGGCTAGTTAAATTTCGAATATACTGAAAAAAAAATAAACGAACGTTCCAATTCTAACGAACAGATGTCGTTCCTAACTTTTGCTGAATCTCGGTGTTACACGATTTTGTTTTTCATTAGAAGATGTCAGAAAAAAATCACATTTTTTTGTTTTAAAATGAATTCGATGTTTAAATTTGATAAAAATTCATTCATTCGATTTTTACCTCTGAAATGAATTAAATGGTGTCTTCCCTCGGAAGAAAATTAATAAAGTTTATTGTATTTAATAGTAATAATACAAGTTGGTTAAAAGAAAGAATAAATGGAAAAATTACATAGCAAGAAAAAATATTAATAGTGTTCTGATTTGATTTGCGAAGTGTGTAGACGTTGGAAGGAAGAAATAGTTTCATATATCTTTTATTAAAGTTTTTGTAGCAGATAAATATGTAACAAGGTTACTTATTACTTTCATTTGCAGATAACTGGATTTAAGTTATCGTCGTGGTTGTGCTTTGGCTTTAAATAGGATACCAATTAAACTATCGAGAGAGAGAGAGAGAGAGCAAACTGATTTTGATGTAAGGGTGAAGACACAAAAATATTTGAATTATTTGGAGTTATAGCACACATTATTGGAAACTAGTGGATGTATGATTCTGGTTCCATATATGCATACATATACCTGCGACCACTTGGAAGTACTACACTTATAATTTGGAGGCATATTTGTGTTTTTTATATGATATCTTCGATCATATGTATATATATACATGTATATGTATCTTTCTACCAAGGATTGGGTAGATACATTTGGGTACATAGTTGGATTGGCGTTTACATATATTTTTGGAACGGTCTGGATAAACCATGCGAATGCATACAACAGTCAACTCTCATCAATAAAAACCAAGTAAATTCTTTCTATGTATATTATTATTAAGACAAATTTTATTATGGTGATGCCAATGTTGGGCTAAAAAACCATTTTTTTTAATATAAGGGGTTCCCACCTCAAGAGTCGTTTGGGACATTTTTGGTTCCCGGTAATATATATGTATAAATTTCCTTTATATTTTTTTTGATAAAAGTCCAAGCCACGATACGTGGCAAATTTAACACTGTATCCCAATTTTTGGTTTTACATTTCCGTTTAAAATTTTTTTTTGTAATTTCTGAATTTTTTCAGTGGCCTTATGCACACTACAGTCTACAATAATGAAGTAATTATGATGAAACTTATGGAAAAGTTTTCAATTAGTGAGGGACGATAATGATCATCTTTTGGGACACATAGATCTAGTGGCGGAGGTCCGCCATACAACTGCTAACTTCCCACACTTTGTTTTTGGAGCATACAGACTTCGTTCATTATTCAATTTTGATGATACTATCACACAAAATTGAAATTTGTATGACAAAGAACTTATTTGTTTTTGAGTGATATTGGGATAAGTGCTGGGGGGCCTCCCGAGCACCTGTTCCTTTAAAAGTACAGTAACATCAGTTCCTGATATTTGATTTTGATTAAACTTGGTATATATGCTAAAAGTATAATTTGTGACATTTCTGAATTCCAGGTTTCGGTTTTTCATTTCCGGAATTGTAGGCTACAGTAGGGAAATACACCTGAAAAAAAACTTTTAACCGGAAGTGAAATACTGAAAGTTGAATGCAGAACTGTTAAAAATTATACTTTAAGCATATATACCATAATTTGATTGTCAGAAACTGATGTTATTAAAGTTTTAAATTAACAGGTACTCGGAAGGACCCCCACCACTACTTATCCCCTTATCCCAATATCGCTCAAAAACTAATCAGTTCTTTTTCCTTTTAGTCTTCATCGTTTTTCAAAGTGTCATTAAAATTGTTTAAAAAAGTGAGAAAAGTAAGCAGTTGTATACCCCTTGCCCCTTTGATCAATGTGTCCTAAAAGTTGATCATTATCTTTTAACACTAACTAAAACCTTTTTATAAGTTTCCCCATAATCGGTTCATTATTGTAGGTTGTAGTGTCAATGTTCGCATAACTGCTCTAAGTTTGGTTTACTCAGTGGCTGAGTACGGTGCACCAGTCTGGCTGAATAGCACACATACTGAAAAAGTTGACTGCCAGCTGCATGCCGCGATGCGTACTATAAGTGGTACTATCAGGTCCATTCATTTACCTTTGCTCCCTGTGTTAAGAAATATCGCTCCACCTGCACTCAGACGCTCGCATGCACTCATGCGTGAACATAAAAAGGTAACCAACAACATCACGTTACCCTGGCACGAATATTACGGTGACCACAATAGTTGTCGATTGAAGTCAAGAAAGCCACCACATAAAACTGCCAGCAACCTGCTGGCAACTAATTTTAAAATCTTGGATGCCTGGGACACCTCCTGGAATGATTACAACACTCCTGGCGTTTCTATTACTAACCCGACTTCTGCCCAACCTGGTTTCGATCTGCCATGTCATACTTGGACTACACTAAACCGAATAAGAATGAATTATTGACGTTGTGCTGATTATTTCTACAAGTGGGGCATCTCAAGGGGACTTTGAGCTCCACAACAAACCATAAAACACATTGCAACTGTATGTCCACTTCGACTTCTACGTGGAAGAATGGCGACATCTCAGACATCCAATTGACAGTTTCCGATGTAGTAGCATGGATAGACTCACTCGATATAAACGTTTAATGTTCAAATATACTGCCCAATGTTCAAATATTTTAATTTTTAACTAAAAAACGCGCAATCAAATTTTTTGTTTATGTAGTTTCATAGGAGTATATTTTGTTTTATGTAGTTTCATAGGAAAATCTATCTATTTTAAGTTTTATTTTAGTTTTAATGTGTCACAACAAAAACCATACGCTAAATAAAAGTGTCAATAAAGAGGTTGAAAAAATTCAAGATATTACAAAAATAATGTTTAATGGAAGAGAAAAACCGGAAGGTGGGATGCAGAGCTGTTATGAACCGTACTAAAAGTTTATGCACCAAGTTTCATCCAATTCAATTATCAGGTGCAGATGTTAAAGAGCTTTAAAAAACAGGTTTTCGTGGACCCCACCACTTTGTTCAATATCGCTCAAAAACTATTTAGCTCCTTGTCATACATATATGCATCTTTTTCCAAAGTTTCATCAAAATTCATTCACGAACGAATGTTGTATGCTCCCGAAAGACATTGAAAACATAGTGTAAAAAATGACCTGTTGTATGGTGGACCATACCCAACCCTTTATGAAATATACTCAGAAAGCTAACAAAATTTTTCTCATGTTATTTGAAAGCTTTTACCAACGTTTCGTGAAAATCAATCCGTAATTGTAGGCTAGAGTAGGGATAAACACCTGAAAAAAAAAACTTTTTAACCGGAAGTGACAAACGGGAAACTGGTATGCAGATATTTGGAAACAGTACCAAAACCTTATATACCAAGTTTCAATGAGATCATAAGTCGGGACTAGATGTTATTGAAGGTTTAACTTAGAGGAGCTTAGAGATCATCTTTTTTCAAGTGAACTTGGTTCATTATAGCTAATGTTTTATCAAAATCCTATGCAGGAATGTTATGAAACCAAACACCCACCCACCCACAGACAAAAAGCAAATTTTTTACCAACTATTTAGATAGAGGATGGTCCAAAGCAAAAGAAAAACAAATTTTGGCGAATGTAAGATTTTTTTCTCGATAGATTTCTTTACTTCACACAACTTTAAATTGTAGTGAAGTAAAAATAGCCGACACACGATTTTTGAATTATAAAGTTGCATTTTACGGTATTCACGTACAAAAAATATTTAAAACTTGCACTAATACCATATGTTAAACTTTTTTGAGTATTTTTGTTCACAATATGAAAGTGCCAAACTTGCTCTAAAACATGGCAAAATTTATTGATTTTTTTTTTGTTCTAAAGATATTAATTTGTATGAATTAATACCTTTACATTTAAATAATTATTCTCTACCAATATAAACCATCACTTACATTACTCCTGACATGAGATGACTCATGAGTGATAAAAACTCAAACTTTTTTTACATGTCACGTTGGAGCGCGGATACAATAAAAACATTTTCTTTTAAATAAACAGTGTTATGTAATAGGGATCACAATATGTGTCACAACAACACATAGATACATTTTAAGACCTGGTTCCAATATAACATGCGTTCTTAGTTGTTGATGGACACTTTGTATAAAACTTTATGGATTCAATGCACTCGAGACTATTGATTCGATTCCATTTATGCGATGTCCGGACAAAGAAATACCTTTGCATTTTATCACTATGACAGTGAGAGATCTCAACAGTTTGACTGTTTACACAAACCGATTGACGAGTAAAACGTTGAAAAGAATATGTTTGAGGCATGATGGATCTGATTTCATCCGAGACTGCTGGTGATGATATTTATAAAAACAACTAGATCAGCAACAATGCGACAATTTTTTAGGAAGGCAATCAAGATTTGATGTAAATTTCGATTAACAATAATTCGTATTAGGCTAATTTACCTAAATGGGGAGTCAATATATAAGTCTTAACGAAGTTGGCGAAAGACTTCTGACTTTAAATAAATTACTGTTCTCAATTTTTTTATTACTTCGGTCTGAAAGACCTAATTACATTCATGAGCTCAAAGTGAAATTCTTACCCCCACTTTTTTTGGCATTTCTCGACGTTTTAGGACCTACTGATTCTAAAAAAGCAAAAAAAAAAAAAATGTATGTCTGTCTGCCGGCCGGCCGGCCGTCCGGCCGGCCGGCCGGCCGTCCGTCATTACCTACGCTGCAGGGAAAACCGCTGAAGGGATTTCAAAAATTTTTTTTTCTAAAAATAGGTATTCACAAGGGACAGGTCCGAAAGGACGCTGTGTTCGATAACTGTTCCGGAAGTGTGTCAAAAAAATCATTATGTGTGTCAAAAATAGCAAATCTTCATATTTTTGGCTTAAAAAACGTTCATTTTAAGTGATTACGAGTAGGAACATTAAATTTGGAGAAATCTTGATGGTCGGGATTGGTATATGAGATCAAAAACTAGATTATTGCATTATAAGTTTGTCAAAAAAATGTTGTCAAGTGTGTCAAAAGAAAGATTTTTATTTATTTTTTTACCTAATTTTTTGGAAAAAACATAAAACTAATTGTTTGTTTGAAATGAAGTTTTATTATTATTATTGAGAATTATGGCATTATAAGTTTGTCAAAAAAATGTTGTCAAGTGTGTCAAAAGAAAGATTTTTATTTATTTTTTACCTAATTTTTTGGAAAAAAAATAAAATTAATTGTTTGTTTGAAATGAAGTTTTATTATTATTATTGAGAATTATGGCATTATAATTTTGTCAAAAAAATGTTGTCAAGTATGTCAAAAGAAAGATTTTTATTTATTTTTTTACCCAATTTTTTGGAAAAAAATTAAAATTAATTATTTCTTTGAAATGAAATTTTATTATTATTATTGAGAATTATGGCATTATAAGTTTGTCAAAAAATGTTGTCAAGTGTGTCAAAAGAAAGGTTTTTATTTATTTTCTACCCAATTTTTTTAGAAAAAAATAAAATTAATAGTTTGTATGACATGATATTGTATTATTATTATAGAGAATTATGGCATTATAAGTTTGTCAAAAAATAATGTCAAGTGTGTCAAAAAATGATTTCATTTATTTTTTTAGCCATTTTTTTTTAAAAAGAAAATGAAGCTGTTTTTATGACGTAAATGTAATTTAAAATGAAATTGGACATGGAAATTTTTGAATTTGTTATAGTTTTTGAAATATTTTTTGAATTTTGAAAAAGTTTGTATTATTGATTTTGTAATAATTTTTGCAATATTTTTAGAATTTCGGCAAAAGTTTTAATTTTTGATTTTGTAAGAATTTTTGGAATATATTTAGAATTTTGAAAAATTTTTTATTTTTGATATTATTATGATTTTTGGAATTAGGAAAAAATTTTCAATATTTGATTTTGTAATAATTTTTGCAATATTTTTAGAATTTTGGAAAATGTTTGAATTTTTAAGAATTTTTGAAATATTATTGAAATTTAGAAAAAATTTAAATATTTGATTTTATTCTAATTTTTGGAATTTTGAAAAAGTTTGATTTTATTTAATTTAACAATATTTTTGGAATTTTGATTATAATTTTCCGGCAACGTATTGATGTTTCGTGTTAGTTTTGTAATAAATTTTTAAACAGAGATAAAAAATACTTGTACTTTAACAAAGAGTTATGTTTGATATTTTATAATTTAGTTTGCTATTTACTCTAACGAAAGAAATTATAACAATTTCGAATTAAACGAATAATAAATAACGAAATAACATTAATAATAATCCGAAACACGACAAATGAGAGGTGGAATTTTTTTCTGAGAAACTTCCAACCATACCGTGTGAGATCATGAGTGGATATTGGTAAACAGGTTTAGTAAAAATTGGAGACTTATTTTAAAAGTGAGGTGTTTTAGTGTTTAAGCATTTGGGAGTCTAATAGGTTTTATGAGATCTATGTAAATTTTGGCCATACCCATTGTGTCGGATTTTTTGTTTATCGAGTTGGTATATGACAGGATAAATAACGCTTCCTTAGTGATACGTTTAGAACGGTTTTTTTCTTTACAAAGGACTTCAGGATTTTTTAGGTCGATAGTATGTGAGGTGTCAGCTATGTGGTAAGCTAACGCTGTCGTATAATCCTTTTTGGGAGTATCGGGTGGGTTTGGTGTTAAATGGGTGAGGTTTGGGGGAGGTTGGAGTAAATTAAATATAAGGCTATTAGTGGGAACGGGAAGTGAAGTTTGTTGTTCGATGACTGTAGTTGACCTATTTATTAAGCTTGGTGTTGTTGCTGGGGAATTCATTATTCTTTTGGAGTCAACAGAGTGTTAGGACATTCTTTTCCAGATACTGGGAAGATTCACCGATATAGCAACTAGAACAATCATTACAGTTTATTTTATACACAGTGTTGTATGTTTTATTTTTTAGAGTTAAATCTTTAAATTTATTTTAAAAAAATTTTGGTGGTTTGTGTTGCCTGGTCTGAAGGGAATTTTGGTTTTGTTAGTGGGTAGAAAATCTTTTAGGAGTCTTTCAATTTTATTTGATAAATAGTCCACAAAAATAAGAGAAATATAAAGCACAGCTGAAGTGGGTCTAGAAGGTCGAGATCGTGTGTAATAATAGGGAGTGGTTGGGGTTGGTTCTCTATTGGTGGTAGGAGCAAAAGATATTGTTGGGATATTATAAATTTGTTAATATATTTACCTATTAGATATGGCGGGTAGTTATTTTTTATTAGTCCTTCTCTAATAATTTTGCAATTTTCATCCCAAAATTTTACAGAGCTAAGTTTCAGCGTTCTTTCTATTGTAGTGACTATAATATTTCATTTCTAAGAAAATAAGTGCAAGGAAAGAAAGTTCAAGAGTCTGTATTTGCTGGTGGGTTTCGAGAACCAAGTTGTGTCTATTAATCTATCAGCATGTTAGTGTAATGTCATGTCTAAATAACTTAGTTAATTATTTTGTTGTTGCTCATAGGTAAAACTTAAACGTTCATGGAAATCATTTAAAATGGAGATGGTATTCTTAATTTCGACGGTTGGTAAGGAGAACAAAAGGTCTTCGACATATTTAACTACTATGGATGAAGTGTAGTTCAGTCGTGGGATGGAAATATCAATGAGTTTATTCACGATGAGATCAGCTATAATGGGGACAAGAGGACAGCCCATCGTACCTCCAAATGTTTGTTTGTAAAATATGTTGTTAAACGAGAAAAAGTTACAATCTTCACCACAGAATTTTACCAAATATATAAATAATTCCTGTAAAATGGGGGTTATTGATTCTAAATGCTCCCACCGATTGTGGATGATATCGTAAAAGATGCTCATAACGATGTTGGTGAACAGAGACACCACGTCAAAGGAGATGAGCTCATGTTCTTGGTTGATGAAATGTATCGAATCTAATTTAGTTTTAAGGTTGAAGGAGTTTTTTACATTATATGAGTCTGAAGAAATGTGTTGGAGAATGTATGATAAAAATTTTGATAAGTTGTATGCTGGTGTGCATATCCAGGAAACAATAGGTCTAATCGGTATTCCAACCTTGTGTATTTTCGGGAGGCCATACAGTTTAGGTGGGTTGCTATTATATGTTGTTAGTTGTTTTTTAGTTTGGATACTGATGTAGTCTTTATCTTTTAGCTCTTTGACCAAAGCATTGTTTTTAGTTTGCAGTGAATTTATTATAATTATTATAATAATAATAAACAAAAGAATGAAGGAGTGGGTATGTTTACATTTTATAAAATGAATGATTTAATTTAATTTTTTTTTAAATAATTTTAATTTGGTAGTTTTAAAACGGTGAATTTTGGATGATTTTTAATCTAAAATTGTGCCTGAAACAAAATTGTTAGCGAAAACCAACCCAAAAAATAAACGAGTTTTTTAACAACTTAGTTTTAGTGTTTTAAAATAAATATTATATTTTTTAATATTTTTTGTAAGACCTATTTCATGACGGTTTACTAAAACATACCTCAAACCTTTTTGACAGAACCGTCATCTGCAAACCAAAAAATTAGTTCAATTTATTTAGTGCCGGGCCTGATCAAAAATCAATCAGTTTAAGTGAATTTAAACCATTAATACGGATCTGGTCCTAAGATGAGCTTGGTTCACGGACCGTTACAGTAACGACTAACGCATTTAGTGGAAAACGGCGGATCGGCCCAAATGCGGGCGGATCGATCGAACGGACCAAGTCCGCGCATAAGTCCAATCGTGTTTCGTTAGCTATTTACTAGAGGTTAATCACATGCACTTAATCTAAGCGAAATGCAATGAGTTTCATAATAGGGGAACGGATCACTATATTTCGCCTATAAACTAACAT
The DNA here is from genome assembly GCA_963693315.1 of Diogma glabrata. NCBI lineage: Eukaryota > Metazoa > Arthropoda > Insecta > Diptera > Cylindrotomidae > Diogma > Diogma glabrata. The sequence continues at coordinate 212,103,204 of OY856187.1, forward strand.
TAAAATATTCAGAAACTAACATTTAAAATTACGAGTTTCTATTTTATATTTAAAACGGATTAATTCAAAATATAGATATAAAAGCTCAACAGTTGAATTATCTTTGCAATAAAAACAATAGCGAGCTTTTTAGAATTTCAGTTTAAGAAATACTGATACCAAAGTTTTAAACATTCAGGATTCTTACATTGACTTTTAATCGAAAAGTTTGAATGTTTAAACGAAGATGGGATCAATTGTAAGCTCAACATAAAATAAATCATCATAAAGGTGTCAGCAATTGCATTTGCACTGGAAATGAAGTATTTGGGAATAGTTTTAAATAGAAGGTTCTGTGAAGAAAACCATTGAAAGCGTTGGTGAACAAAGACATTTATGATATGAAAAGCTTTGCGTGGCAAACATCAGGATGTATATACACGACTTTTTAATCTAATCTATGCTTAAGCTAAGAAGTTAAATAAAGATTAGTATAGGCTAGTTTTATTTTTAATCAGTTTAAGTTACATAGTGATTGTTGAGTAATTGAGTAGTTCCGAAATTTTCATCTTAGCAATTTACTCTCGCTGTTTTATGTTGATGTTACAGTTTTTATTTTACTAACGAGAATTCTCTTCATGCAACACAGTGAACGAAGTGTTGTTATCCTGACTTGCTACTAAGTTATTTAACTCTTATTTGAAATATTTGTAATGTTTAACTATAACAATTTCAGAATAAACTTGTATTTAAATTCTGGTAAAGATAAATTGCAAATTGTAAAACAAGTATGGAGTTGAATAATTTATTGATATAATTATCTATTACATTTCTAAAAAAACGTTTACTCATTGATCATTCAGACTAAATTCATGCATTACGGTTTTGTATTGCTCAACTTTATTGTATTCTTCATTATTGGCAGTAATGTTATTATTCTGAAAGTACTTTCTCACAAAAGGAGCTATAGCACTTTCATCCACATCTGTCGGTTTGTTCCATCCAAAAATGCATGATGAAATACAAGCAACTATAAGGCTAACGATTGTTCCAAGTATTGTGTACCACAGGTATGAAAGATGATAAATAGTTTTTTCCTGAGCTAATGGATCAATTGTAGGTCCTATATCTGAAATTGTAAAGTTGTATGAACATTCTTGAACATTTAATGGTTTTATTGCAAATGTGATGCCACCACTTGCTGCTAACAACTGTGCCTTAAAACCTATCCAACTTAGAACAATCAAACCAACACAAGTTCCAATAAAAGCAGACTTTCCCTTTATCCATGGTATCATCAAGCCAATAAGAAAAAGGGATAATAATGGGCCAATTGTTATCGTTGATACTGTCATTGATAACTGCAATACCGTACCCAGCTTTTCAACTACTAACACAAGTGCTACGGCTATAGTACCATAAATTACAACAACAAAACGTAAAACGTTGTTAACAGAATTTTCAGACAGTGGTGTTTTCACGTAAGGTTTAACAAAATCTTGATAGAAAATAGCCGATAAACTATTAAGTGCTGTTGAGAGGGTGCTCATAGTTGCGCTAAATATTCCGGCAATAAATAATCCAGGTAATCCAGGTTTCTCTCGAAAAATATCCATAACGAAAAACGGCAATAACTGATCTTTAATTTTTACTAATTTCGTAGTCAATGGATCACAGTTATGGTATTTTGCATAAATTAATAATCCGTTAAAATTTGAACACAGAGTAATAATAACAGAGCCTACAATAACGATCCAAAGAGTTTTTCGTGCAGCATTTAATGTTGGTAAAGAAAGAAATCGTTGTGTGGCGCATTGACTGATGCCTGTTTGTTGTAAAAAAAATACGCTTCCACCGATTAAAATCGAAAAAAGTGAATGTCGTTCAGTTAAATCAGAGTTGATTGGTGGGTACTCAATTCGTCCTGAAATTATATTTTTCTCAATTACAGTTTCCAGTCCACCAACTTTAATTACTCCATAAAATATGACAGAGAATAAAGTTCCCAACATTATTACTATTTGGAGTGTATCAGTCCATACAACAGCCTTGATTCCACCAATACTTGTATAAAATATACAAACTAAACACATAATTACTGTAATGACGTGAATATTAAGTCCAGATACTTGATTAAGTGCTAATGCTGGAATATAGATTACAATTGGTAGTTTAAGCAACTGTAAAGTAGAAAAAAAATTTCTTAAAAAAAATAGATGACGTGTAATTAAAACTTACCGTCCCTAGTGAAAATAAAACAGCACCAAACAATCTTGCACGTCTATCGAATCTTGTTTCTAGATACTGTAATTAGAGATAAAAATATTTAAAATTAACTCGAAAAAGTTCTGAAAAACATTTACCTCATAAGTTGATGTCAACTTTAACTCCACAAACACAGGCAAAAATACACAATGCAATATTACACCCGATATAATCATCCCCAAGGTCATAAACATGAATGAAGTTCCATATAAATATGTTTCGGTTGATAAACCCAGAAACGAAACACCCGAAACCAAACTGAAAGGGAAAATTTAAAAAAATTAAAACTTTTTACCGAAAATAGACAATGACGTTTCAGTTTCACCTTGCAAGTAATGACAATGCAACTGGTAAAGTACTCATTGTTCTGCCACCCACAATATAATTTAATGCAACCTTTTCCTGGTTATTCTTATTTGATTTTTGTTCGTTACTGCTCTGTACACCATAGTAAACGCCAATTATTGTACAACATAAAAGCATTGTGATGAAACATATATAATCAATCCATCCAAAGTTCTGTAAAGATTGTGCAACATCTTCTACATTAATAGAATCTCGCAGTGAAACATTATCCATTTTGTTTTGTTTACTTGTTGTTCTGTAATTTGTAAACGATTAAATTTTTTCATAAAATTTTTCGGAAAATATAAACAGAAGTCATGTATCACGTACATGGAATCGGGAAAATTGTGCACATAACAATTTTGATTTTAAATTTTAGGTAGATTATGAATAAATTTTTCGATTTTCAAAAATCATCAATTTCAAAAATATTAGCCGCCATATTGGTGCCGCCATTTTGAATTTTGATCATTTGACCCTGAATTTGAATTTATTGACTATGACTCTCTTATAATACATTCTTTGAATTTTCATTTTCATTTTACAGCACAAGATATATCGGGAAAACTGGTTTTTGGGTGGTTTTCAACTTTCAGCGCCCTCTAGCGCTCACATCGATACTACTTCCATCACGCGATAAAAATTATTGGAAAGTGCATATCTCAAACTAAATTTAAAAAAAAAAAATTAAAAAAAAACGTGTCATACAATCCGAAAGAATGATTTTAAACTTTAAAACCTCAAAATAAGGGAGAAAACTACCCTTAAAATTTTTTTTTATTTTTTTATCGTATTCTACGGAAAAAATTATAACGAACTAAAATATTTCTAAAAAATTTGTATACGCGTTAAACTGCCTACAAAATTAAGACGATTAGTCATGTCCCATACATACAATAAATACAAAGCAGTCAGCAGAACACCTGAATGAAATTCTAAGTCATTCTATAAATTCCAATATTCCACATAATACCACATGCAATAAATACAAAGAAGTCAGCAGAAAACCTGAATGAAATTCTAAGCCATTTTATAAATTACAACGAAATAATTATTTCCAAATATCATGAATCGAAATAACTATTTGTAAAGAAATATGAATCTCTCGATTCGTATTTTGACTAAATCTAATTTTGTTGCTACAATGCATTATGTTATGTTTAAAGTAAAATTTCTCAAAGTAAGCAATTATTTGCATGAAAACTTATTCAAATAAGTTTTTACAAAATGTATGTAGATTCGAATTGTAAGCGGTCGGAACAGGTTGAATAAATAAAAATATAAACTGGTATTACCAAATACGTCTTTATCTCTACCGTAAAAACCACAACCTATTACTGATTGTCGTTCACGAAAAAAATTCAAATTTGTGACCGTCACCGACGGCAAAGGGGTTGGCCAAAAAATCTAAAAAATTACGAAATCGTTTTATAATGGATTACTATCAATTCCCAAAATTTGGGCAAAAACAAATTTTTGGTCGTCCCACTTCACGTGGAATATATATATATATATATATGTATATATATATATATATATATATATATATATATATATATATATATATATATATATATATATACATATATATAAATATATATATATATATATATATATATATATATATATATATATATATATATATGTATATATATATATATATATATATATATATATATATATATATATATATATATATATATATATATATATATATATATATATATATATATATATATATATATATATATATATATATATATATATATTATTTGGGTTATCTTATACGACCAGTGTTTTTAATATTTTCCAATGAAATTATTTATACGAGCTTCTGGTCAATTTAATTTCTTTATTCTTTGTTAATCATCACAGTCTATATTTCGGCCTACGCCATCATCTCGGACCTAACAATCAATTTTTTATACAATTAGTGTTATATTACAAATATCCAGATATTAGTGTAAAAATAAGTTTTTTGCTACTTAGCTATAAGCTTACATGCATATTTAACTTAATATTATTGAAAAAAAAAAATTCTAACTTATTAGATGTTATGGCATCACTATTTGTTTGAAAAAAAAAATTCACAAAAACTAATTAATTATTCTAACATAAAAATTGGTTTAAAACACGAACTTCGTCACTAATAAATTAACATATAATAATAAATTAAATTTCAACTACTTTAATTGAATTAACTAATTCTTGTCTACTTAACTTAAAACAACAATTTGATTAAAATAACAATAGAAAACAACATCAAGTACTCTTTCAACAACAAGAACGATCAACATATGTATTAATGTTATGAAGACCGTTGCAAAGGTGAAAATACACTGACTTAGGTGTATGTTAGTTTTATTACTAAAGTTAGCATTTGTTGGTCTTCTTGTATGTTGTTATCAAATTTCTGTATGTAACATTCAAATTCTTTAGATCCGTTCTTGTGTTGATTGTTTTAGTTTCATTTAACCAAATGTGACAGGCCTCCTTAAATTCCCTTTTGAATCTATGTTTATCACGGTCTATGATTCTGGCTCGTGTAAAGTCAAACTTGTGCGTTATTTCATCGGTATTGTTATCAATAATATGTTGGTTAATGGCTGTTTTGTTGGGGTATTTATGTCTGTGTTTGTAGTCACTCCTATGTTGTGTTAACCTATCTGTCAAAGTTTGTTGCGTTTGGCCTATGTAGATTTTATTACAGGAACATGGGATCTCATATACCACATTTTGTGTGGATTCTATTGGATTAGTGTCTTTAAGTTTTGTGAATTGCTTTTTTAAAGTGTTGTGTGGTTTGTTTGCAATGGTTATGAATGCCAACTCCGGTTCGATATGTGTTTTTTAATACTGTCCGTTAGTTTTGGTATGTATGTCAACGATGCTCTGATTTTGGTTGGTGCGGTTTGCGTGTTGTTTACGGCTACGATGGTGTTCGTGGTGGTGGGGGGCTTATTTTTGATTTGATATAGACTATTTTTAATGATGGAGTTGATAATAGGTAATGGATAATTGTTTTTAATAAAAATTTCTTTGGCTATTAGTAAGTTCTTGGTCCAATGTTTTTCGTTACTTAAAAGGAGGATTCTTTTTGCATATGCTGTTGCTATGTTTATTTTCATCTTTTTTGGATGGGCTGATAAATTGTTTTTTATTAAAAACAATTATCCATTACCTATTATCAACTCCATCATTAAAAATAGTCTATATCAAATCAAAAATAAGCCCCCCACCACCACGATGTTGTTGTTTTTAATTCTGTTTTTAATTCTAAAAAAATGTTGTTTTTATTTATTATTATTATTATGTATATATAAAGTTGTTTAATCTAAATTAAAATTGAAAATTTTAAAAATTTTCAAATAAAAATATATTGAACAAGTAACCTTTGACCAAAATATTTATTTTTTTTTTCAAACAAATCATATAACCATGACAACAAAAAATAACACGTTTATGATTACAGGAATAAAACAATAAACAATCATAAAAGTTGTTTCTACTAATGTTAAAAACGATTTATTAAATTTTTCTAGGTCGTTTAAATAATTTACAAATTGTATAATCTCTTGAATTTGAAAAATTTCTAACAAAAAGGCAACCATCTGTGCGTGGTATCACACTGTGTATTTGCTGAGTTCCTGTAATGGTTTTTGTTTTTGAAAATCGTTCACTTAAGTCGTTTACAGCTTTTTTGTAATCCTTTTCTGGTGAAAATTTTACCGTTATATTTAAAAGATTTGCCGTGGCAGAAGCCCATGCATATAGCCCGTACGGTGTGGTTATTTGTCTATCAACTGTTAGTTGAAGACTTGCTCTCGCAGCTGCTCTTTTGACCGTACCACCAATACCATCGCACGGACCTTTTCCATGAGCAGTCGCAAAAAAATGCCATTCAGCAGATATTCCAAAATCACTGCTGTGGTAATACAAATTGACGAAATTTTTGAAATTTTTAAATTGTTGAGGAGCTCCGTCCGAAAAATAATATATTTTGTTAATGCTCTCAGAAATGTTTTTCACAAAATCTGTAATAATTTTATTAAAAACATGAACTGCAACGGCATCATGATTGTTGCAATCTGAAATAATTGCTAGACTTCTGTGCCTAAGTTCGTTATGTATTTTAAAATAAATAACAACTGGGAAAATAGTAGCTGAATTATTGTTCCAGTGAAAACCAGATGCAGCATTTTGCACTACAAATCCATAATTTTCTGCAAAGTCACAAATAATAATACATTCAGTTGTATTTCATGAAACTTTTAATGATTTTAAAAATTTCGCTTGCTCTTTAGCGATGAACGAGTGGTGCAATAAAGTCTTCGATTCATTACAGAAATCTTCAACAAAATCATATGACGGTTTAATAAACGTTTCAAGACTGGTTCTTGGCTTTGAAATCCAATACTTGTAGGTGATATTTTCGATTTCGTTTTCTTCAAAAGTTGTAATTAAAATATCGGACAATTTGACTATTCCTGGACAATTTTTACAACTCCCTAAGTAGCATCCGGATGTTGGAAGCTCACATATGATTATTTGCAAACAATCAGTATAATTGTTGATTGGCTTTTCATAATTTTTCGTCAATGAATGAAAATTAGCACCTAAAATGAGAACGAAACTCTATTGTCAGAAAAAAAACATCTTATAAAGTTTAACTTTAGATTATAATTACCGAGCATCATCAACTTAATATTTTGAAGCATTGCACAGACACAGATGGTGTGTGTTCCGCTTGCTCCTGCTAATACACAGTTGTTTGGTCGCAAAGAGGCAAATTTTGAAAATCCTACTTTTTCCATAGGATATATTTCTCGGAAGCATTGATATAATTCTTTTAAGTTTGAAAGGATCAGTCGTTTTTGAGTGTGTACTCAAATACCATTATCATCTCGCATTGAAACAAAATCTTTCATACCTGGCATTAGAGCACTATACTGATCGTCGGTATAAAAGTTGACAACTTTCAACTTTACTTGATCCGGAACTGTTTTACCTATTAATCAAATTTACCGTTTCAAAATAAATTTCTTGGATTTAAAATATATATTTAACGTTGCATATACCTAATTTTGATTCAGGTGTTGATAAAACCCCTGTTTCTTCAGTTAACTTTTTAGCTACACGGGTCATATGCCTTGTAGTATTCATCGCTTCACAAATGCACCTTTCGCTCCATTTCGTCGGTAAAAGAGTTAAAATTTGTATTTTCTCTGATTTTTTAGTATTTTGGTCATTAAATTTAGCGCCAAGTGTTTCTAATAGAGTACGAAAATTTTCACCGTCATCATCACAATTTGACTTCTCATCGGTAGCACACAGTAAACGTTTTTTCAAATTATTGGTTATATGGTTTAGTTTACGATTTAAAAAATTGTTATCGTTTAATTTTTTTAATGGCATCGGTGATTCATTCAATAATTGCAACGCTTTATTTATCATCGGCAATTGAGTTTCAGTGCTAACTTCTGACGCAGAACTTGATTGAGATAATATCGGTTCACACTCGAAAGCTGTGGGACGTTAAAAACACTGTGTTAAATGAATTCAAATAACCACAAACTCTAGTAGATAAAAGATCTTACGAATAGATTGTTGAGTTTCTTTAAGATCAGTATAACTATCACTGTAACTCTTATTATTACGATTGTCACTTAAATTAGTATTATTGTCAAATATAGGATTTTTATCTATATATATTGTTGATTAACATTCACTGACACTCTTTTTCTACACGTTGAGCATAATGGATAATTATCATTTAGTTTCATCTTTTTTTCATATCGTCAGTTGCACGACGAAGGCCTGTCTTTTTTATATGATCTTCTAATCCAAACGGATTACAACAGCGATCAAATAAACTTTTCGATTCCATGTTGCACAAAATATTGTAATCGACTTATTTAATGAACTATATAGCTTGAAAATCAAAAAATTCACACTAAGAATTACAATTCACAATTAGAAAAAAAAATATTTTGCCCTAAGAACCACTGTAAAATCAACTTTTAATACACTTAAATAATATATTAAACGAGGTTATCAACGCGACGGTCTCAATATAACATTGTTACATTTCACAGTTACGTCCAAAAAAGTAAAAAACGTTTAAACTTGTTTAAAATTTACAAAACAAAGTTAGGGTTAAGTTAAGGTTACTTGTTCAATATATTTTTATTTGAAAATTTTTAAAATTTTCAATTTTAATTTAGATTAAACAACTTTATATATACATAATAATAATAATAAATAAAAACAACATTTTTTTAAACTAAAAAATGAAATAGAAAGCGAAGTCGGCCCACTCTAGTTCAAACGGCATTAACTGGAGAATAAGTCAAAGTTTAAAAAAAAAAAAAAAAAAAATTAAAAGTGTCGCTTTTTGAAAAATTGCAAGTTTTTCTCAAAAAACTAAAAAATTGTATGTAAAAAGACATCGAATTTTTTTTTTTTTTTTTCTTAAAAACTACATTCAATTACAAATATTTAAAAAAAAAAAGCGTCGCTTGAAGTGAATTTTTGACAAAATCATGGGTATTTGAAAAATAAATAGCAATTTTTTAAAAAAATTCATAACATTTTTTGGGTTTGGTGAAAAAATTTAAAAAAAACTCTAAAACATATTATTACTGGGGTACAAAAAGATAAAAAAGTTTCAGCCAAATCGAAAGGGGTCGGGTCAAAAGTGGTCGATTTGACGTGGAATACCCCATATATATATATATATATATATATATATATATATATATATATATATATATATATATATATATATATATATATATATATATATATATATATATATATATATATATATATATATATATATATATATATATATATATATATATATATATATATATATATATATATATATATATATATATATATATATATATATATATATACAAATATATATATATATATATATATATATATATATATATATATATATATATATATATATATATATATATATATATATATATATATATATATATATATATATATATATATATATATATATATATATATATATATATATATATATATATTATATATTTATATATATATATATATATATATATATATATATATATATATATATATATATATACATATATATATATATATATATATATATATATATATATATATATATATATATATATATATATATATATATATATATATATATATATATATGTTTTAATTCTAGGTTAACACGAGCTTTTTGGTCTAAATGATTTTTTAATTTATTGTTGTGTTTTCATTAAGTTTACTTTTTATTATATTTTAACGTCGATATTTCGGCACATGCCATTTTCATAGACCTACAATAATCAATAATTTAACCATTAATTTATACATAGATTGAATGGTATCAGTTTGAAAAATGGTTTTTTTTACATTTATATATAATATTTTAACTTGAACTACTTTTAAATAAATTAGATAAAAACTTACATTACAATTTTAAAATAAAAAACTAATTACTAACTAGCACGAATTATTAACTACACAATACAAAATAAATAAATAAAGGGTCATTCCATATGGGATTGAACATGAGTTGCACGACATGTCTCAAAAATTGTTCGAACGATGTTTATTCGAATTATAAGTACAAAAAAAAATTTTTGTAGAGCGAACTTTTTTTTTCCTCTCCCACACTCTCGAGTTAGCCTCTCTCAAAATTTTCGCATTTTCAAGGAGTTTTGGGTATATGTGTAACGTTTTTAATCATATTTTCGGAACGGTTTGACCGATTTTAATTTTCTCAACGGTTTCTTAAAGAAAACAGAATATAGAAAATAATGAGACTATTAAATTTTAATAATTTATAATTTTCAAATTTTGGTGATTTTTTGAATCTGTACTTCTTCTTTCCTTGATAACAAAAAAGGTAATTTTTTTAAATTTTTTAAATTAACGTCAAATCACTTGTATATAATCACACTTTAATCTGTGGAAAATTTAGAGTGGTACTAGAGCAAAAAACTTTGAAATACAGCGTTTTGAAATTAACAATTCATATCCTTTCCTACCAAAATTGTCTTTAAACTTTTTGATTTACATTTTTATCACCAGAAACAATAATTAAAGTATTTAAAAATAAAGAATACACGTTGGTAGTTTTGTGATATAATTACAATATTTTTATTTCAAACTATGTGTTTTAATATGGCTATCATTATATGTTGAATATGGTTTACATATAATGTTGTGGGGCTCTCTATCATTCGGAATTACATGATGTACTTTTTGTGTTCCATAAAAAACATTTATATTATTAAAATGTGAACGCAACCCTTTTCCTTCATTCTTATGTTCTCCAATGGATGCATATTCAAAATATATACCATGGATGTTGTCCTTTGCCCAATTGAATAAATCGCAAGCCTTGGCGAAACACGCTCTGTTTAACGTCCTCAAGGATTCCGCTCGTGCTAGTCTTTTAATAGTTCCACCAACTCCACCAACTGGTCCTTTTCCATGAGCTGTAGCAAAAAAGACCCATTCTGCTTTACTATTGAAGTCCATGTTGTGATAGCATATGTTAACGAAATTTTTTTTATTTTTAAATTGTGCTGGTGATCCATCAGAAAAGTAAGTAAATTTTGTTGGCACAGGGAAAATCTCATAATTAGCTGTTCAAATTTCATTGGTAAATCAATTGCAACTAAAGAACTAACAGTGATTGCATCTCTATTTATACAAAAATCGAAATTAACATGGGCGCTATTTTATGATGAATGCTAGATAACGAATAATTTATAACGTTATATAAATAACGTTACCACATGTTGCTTTTGTAAAATGGTTGCTAAGTTAATGACGATAATTATAAAAGGGAAAATGAACAGGTGTTTTATTACGGTGTGCTGTGAATATATATGTCTTTATTCCTATAAAGCACACAGGTGAGTCATAATTCTCGAAATTAAATAACAATAAAATAATTAATCCGCTATTTATTTTTCATTAAACAGCAACGCCCATTTTAGATGACTGAATTTCTTAATTTTATTACTATATTTTTATTGTTTTATTACGTTGTCGGATTCACCAAGTTTTAATTTTAGGTAAAATTGAAATAGGCGTAATATGTACTATTTTAACATATCGCAAAGGTTTTATATTTCAAAATTCCGAAACACATAAATTTCAGTAAGGAAAGATATACAATTTTGAGAATAAAAGACCGTATCTCAAAATTTTTGTTCTAGTACCACTCTGAATTTTCCACAGATTAAAGTGTGATTTTATACAAGTGATTTGACGTTAATTTAAAAAATTTAAAAAAATTACTTTTTTTGTTATCAAGGAAATAAGAAGTACAGATTTAAAAACTCACCAAAATTTGAAAATTATAAATTATTAAAATTTAATAGTCTCATTATTTTTTATATTCTGTTTTCTTTAAGAAACCGTTGAGAAAATTAAAATCGGTCAAACCGTTCCGAAAATATGATTAAAAACGTTACACATATATTTTATTGTTTTTGTCCCAAACTTACACATATACCCAAAACTCCTTGAAAATGCGAAAACTTTGAGAGAGTCTAACTCGAGAGTGAGAGAGAGGAAAAAAAAAGTTCGCTCTACAAAAATTTTTTTTTTTACTAATAATTCGAATAAATATCGTTCGAACAATTTTTGAGACATCGCCTACCAAAATCCCATTTTTATGTTCGATTTCATATGGAATGACCCTAAATTAATTTGGTTTTACGAAACCTCGTCACTTCAACATATTAAAATTTTAAACTAAATTATATATTAACGAAATCAGTATTTTTCGATCAATTTATAAAAAACGTAACCGTTACAAGCTAACGATTGAGATATTTTCTTCTATTTTGCCATAGACCAACAGTGTGTGTATGTTTTTTATAATTTTCCTTTTTATTTTTATTTTTGTTTTGGACCGAACGGTGACTCTAGAATTAATATCACTGACCTTACCAAGGTAAATGAACTTTAAAAAATCCACACATAGTACGATATAATACAATCAAATCAATGCAAACATGAGAGATAATCAAAAAATTAAAAAAAATCGAAAAAAAGAAGAAAATTAAATTAAAAAGAATATTAAAACAATTACAATTTTAACTCAAAGACAATATTAGAACATGAAAATGAAAACTATTTGCACAAAGAATTTATTTTCTTAATTAGGGATTGGGGTTTTGAGCTTAGAAACTTTCTTATATGTTGTAATAAGGTTTCTGTAAGATGCATTTAAATTCCTGACGTCCGTTCTAGTGTTTACTGTTGTCGTTTCGTTCAACCAGATGTGACCAGCTTCTTTAAACTCTCTCTTAAATTTGTTTTTCTCCCGGTCTATGATTTTGACACGGGTAAAGTCAAACTCATGGATTTCGTCGTTAGTTTGATTAGCGAGAGTATGTTGGTTGATTACTGTTTTGTTGGGATTTAAGTGTCTGAGTTTAAAATCACTCCTGTGTTGAGTAAGTCGGTCCGTTAGTGTTTGTTGTGTCTGTCCTATATACACTTTTTCACATACGCATGGGATTTGGTAAATGATACCGTGTGCGGTTTCTGGTTTGTTTCTATCTTTCAGATTTGTGAATTGTTAGTTTAAGGTGTTGAATGGTTTATTGGCTATATGTGAATTCGGGTATGTTTTGATATTTGTTTTTTTATAAAATCTGTTAACTGTGGTATGTATGTTAATGATGCCATAATTTGTTTTGGTGGTGTTTGTGAGTCAGTACTAGTTGTTGTTAAAGATTGGTTATTGTTAGGAGGTTGGTTTTTTATTTGGTAGATACTATTTTTAATTATTGTTTCGGTAATTGGTGAAGGGTAATTATTTTTTAGCAGAATGTTTTTAGCTATGGATTTATTTTTTTGCCAGTGTTTCTCGTCGCTTAGATGAAAATCCTTTCAACAAATGCTGTTGCCACATTCATTTTCATAGTTTTTGGGTGGGCGGATAAGAAATTAAGCAGTCTGTTAGAAGAGGTGTCTTTGTTATACCAGTCCAGAGTGATTTTGTTGTTTTCACGTGTTAGTTTCATATCCAGAAACGTTATTTGTTTTTCTTTTTCTATTTCTGCGGTGAAGGTAATATTTTGATTAAAGCTATTGAAGATGTTGAGTGTTTGTTGTATGTTTGCTTCCGGAATTGCCATGATAACGTCATCTACATATTTTTTGATGAACGTGGGTTGGCGTTCAAGCTTTTTCAGTGAGTCTTCGAAAAGTTCTTCTAAGACGATATCAGCTAAAACCGGAGAGAGCGGGTTTCCCATAGCAAGGCCTTTGATTTGTTTGTAGTGTTGGTTGTTGTATGTAAAGTAACTGTTTTCTTTTGTGCAGTATTCTAAAATCTTTAAAAAATCCACTTTGCAGATATTTACTGAATTTTCAATCTCGTTCCATCTTTTGTTTATTATCTCCATTGCTGTGTCAATGGGGATATTGGTAAATAAGGATACTACATCAAAAGAAACCAGTAGATCTTCTTCTTCTATTGTTTGTGTGTTGATATAATCTTTAAACTTAAAAGAGTTTTGTATATTAAATGGGCTATTGAATGTAAGTTTTTTTAAAATAGTGTTGCAGAATTGTGATAAATAGTAGCACGGAGAGTCTATTGTAGATACTATGGGGCGTAATGGGGTTCCTGATTTATGGAGTTTTGGTAATCCGTTTTTTTTGGGAGTCACTGGATACTTCACTATTAATTTCTTTGCTTCTTTTTCTTCCATTATGTTTTTATTTAAAATTATTTTTTCCACTAAAGCTTTACATCTGTTATTGAGGGTGGTGGTTGGGTCTTTATCTAATTTAGTGTATGTTGTTACATCATTTAAGAGGTTTTCCATTTTTTTGTTATAATCTGCTTTGTATAGTATTACAGTCTTGTTACTTTTGTTTGAGTTAGTTATGTTAATGTTGGGGTTGTTCGACAGAAACTTCTTAGTTTGTTTTTGTGCTTTGTGCAAAAAAGCATACGTTGATACCACGTAAGTGGTTTGTTTGTGTGCGTAATATATTCTTTGATTTTTTGAGTGATGATGGTTCTGTCTTCTTGTGCGACGTTTTCATTTTCATATCCGTTCAGAATATTTTCCACTTCTGAACATATGTCTGAGGCATTATGGACCTGATTTCATCCGAGTACTGCTGGTGACGATATTTATAAAAAACAACGAGATCAGCAACAGTGGGACGATGTTGCAGGGAATCAAGATCTAATGTTAAATCTCGATCACCAACAATTCCTATAGCTCGCTTTTGAACAGAGTCCAAAAGAGCCAGAATAGTAACCGATGCAGCGCCCCAAACTTGACAACAATACTCCATACAGGGACGAATATAGGACTTATAAATGTGGAGTAATTGATGCGAAGTAAAATATTTTTTACATCTATTAAGGAGGCCGAGTTTTCTTGACGCGCTCTTTGCCATGGCCATTATATGATCGTTCCAGAGTAAGTCATTGGATATTGTGACTCCCAATAAACGAATGCTTTCACATTCGTCTATTTGGTCGTCACACATATTAATTGAAATATCGTTGGGAAACTCGGTCTTTGATCTGGAAACAATCAATAGCTGTGTTTTGGTGGAATTAAAATTGACCAAATTTTTGTCACCCCAATCGGTGACTTTTTTTAGGTCCTCGTTTACATTTATGGCAGCGTCTCTCCGGACGGGATTTATTCTATATATATATGGGGCATTCCACGTGAAGTGGGACGACCAAAAATTTGTATTTGCCCAAATTTTGGAAATTGATAGTAATCCATTAGAAAACGATTTCGTAATTTTTCAGATTTTTTGGCCAACCCCTTTGCCGTCGGTGACGGTCATAAATTTGAATTTTTTTCGTGAACGACAATCAGTAATAGGTTGTGGTTTTTACGGTAGAGATAAAGACGTATTTCGTAAGACCAGTTTATATTTTTATTTATTCAACCTGTTCCGACCGCTTACAATTCGAATCTAAATACATTTTGTAAAAACTTATTTACATCTATTATACATACATCTATCTATTATATATACATCTATTATTATGTATGTAGCAATTTTTTTTTCCGTTATACATAATGCCTGGCAACCATATGAAAGAGTATGCGGTTTCTAGTCTCATATACATAAACGAAATTTGAAATTTTTTCTAAGCCAACTAGATTTTTTTTTAACATTTCACAGTTATTATATTTTTGTGAATATATGATTGCTATAGCCATAGTATGATTGTTATTGGTATAAAAAATGTTGTGCGATTGTGTGCGAGTTACAATTTTTTGGTATAATGTAAGTAATGAATGATGTAAAAATAAAGATTATTTGTTTTCCATTTCACTTCTAAATTATAATTCTTATAGTTCAGACGTTCTTTTTTGGTGTTCTTAGTAATTTATGCGATTTTAATATTGACAATTTTTGCTTTTCTCCTGGTTATTCTTCTGATTATACATTTTATATTGACGACTTCTGCTCTTTCCTTGGCTATTCTTCTGATTATTCGCTTTTATATTAATATTATATAGATTATATTATATATTTATAAATAAATATCAAACTTTAGAAAAAGTTTAAATTTATATTCATCGTTATCTAACTATGAATCCTCATCGTGATCGAGACACTGGAAGAAAATGGGCTTCGGGTGCCGATAAAAAAGAAATAAGAAAAAACATACAGATATGTTAAAGAAAATTAAACCATTGACAAGTTTTTTTAATATATCATCAGGTACTAACACAACTTTTGATGCAGGTGCTAGTACTTCGCAAGATGTTTCAGAAAAATTGGTAGATATTTTATCTGAACAGTCTGAAACATCTTTAGGGTCTTCATCTTTTGTTGTTTCAAATTCTCAAGTTTCTGCTGTCCTATTACCGGACACCCATGAAAAAGATTTTGAAATGAATTTGTCTCAAGAGTCGTCGTTAGCTTCCAATGATTTTGTTTTAGCTTGGAATCCCCAATTGCATGAAGCACAACAAGACATAACTGATGTGGTTATTGTTTCCGACGACCCGGCGTTATGGTCCATTTCGTTTAATATTGTTAAAAAAGGACCGAGTCAGGTTAAACAAATAAATTTTAAAGCCGATAAATCAGGTCGCATATTTAGTACTAGTTTCTACACGAGAGTTCTTGCTAACGGTGAAGAAGTTTCTAGAAGCTGGCTAGTGTATTCTATTCAAAATAATTCGGTATTTTGCTTTTGTTGCAAAATTTTTTCTACCCGAAAAATATGTTTATCGTCGACTGGGTTATTTAGATTGGAAAAATATAGGTTCTAGCTTAAAACAACATGATAAATCTCAGGATCACATTAGCTGTATGCAAAAATGGATGAATATGTCAGTTAATTTAAAATCAAATGCAACAATTGATCAAAATTTGCAGAGAATGATAGAAAATGAGAAGAAACATTGGCGCTTAGTACCTGAACGTCTTTTTGCTATAGTGCTAATGTTAGCTGAAAGATCATTACCTTTTCATGGACACCGTGAGCAACTTTATCAGCCTAATAATGGACACTTCTTGGCACAAGTAGAACTTATTGCAAAATTTTATCCAGTTATGTTAGAGCATCTCAAACGAATTAAAAATAAAGAATGCTTCGACACTTATTTTGGAAAAGATGTGCAGAATGAAATAATTGGACTATATCGAGAAGAATACTGAAAACTATCGTATCTTCTGTACAGTCATCAAAATATTTTTCTGTTATCATGGATTGCACTCCTTATGTAAGTCATAAGGAACAGCTTTCAATTCTTTCGAGATGCGTTAAAATTAATCAGGAATAAGAACAAACTGAAAAATTTTTTGTGGTTTTTTTCACATAACTGATAGCGGTTCAGGTTTAGTTGAAATTTTTTTAAATTTATTAGCTGAGTATAATTTGGATCTAATGAATTGTCGCGGGCAATCGTATGATAATGGTGCTAACATACGAGGGCAATACAAAAGGGTTCAAGCTTTATTCAAAGAAAAAAATCATTCCATGTGCTAACCACACATTTAATCTAATGGTATGTGATGCTGCGAAATCAGTATCAATTGCAATTAACTTTTTTGGTACTGTTCAACGAATTTTTACATTTTTTGCTGCATCAACCGTTCGATGAGACATACTGCAAAGTGTTTGTAAAATGACTGTTAAATCATTTTCAGATACGCGTTGCAAAAGCCGTATAAATAGTAAAAAAGTTGTAAAAGATAATTCGGTTCAAATTATAGAAGTTTTATACAAAGTTGCAGATTCAAGTTCAATTGGAGTTGCTGTTTCTGAAGCTAACGGTCTTGCGAATGAGATATCCTCATATCAGTTTATACTTTCACTTACAATTTGGCATGATATATTGTATGAAATTAACAAAGTTAGTAAAGTTATGCAGAATCCCTCGGCAGATATTTCTATTATGATAAAATTGGTGGAAACTACGAACTAATTTTTAGAATCATTCAGAAGTGATGAATCATTTAAAGCGATTATTAAAAAATCTGAAGAAATAGCTATAAAATTAGGTACTGAGCCAGTATTCCCTCAAGTGCGGCTTAGCCGAAAACGACGTTTTTTGGATATGAAGGAACTGATACACCTCTAAATGGAAAGTCTATATATAAAGTAGAATTTTTTAATGCAATAATTGATGTTGCATTAGTGAGCTTAAGTGAAAGATTCAAAATGCTTGATTCATACAACAAAATATTTGGTTTTTTAACCCGTACCGAAAAAATTCGAAGTTTAGATGCAAAGGAATTGTTGAATGATTGTAAAAATTTAAAAATATCACTGAGAAATCCTAGTAATTGTTAAGTAATTGTTAACGTAATTGTAGAGTATAGTAATTGTATAGTAATTGTTAGGTAATTGTTAACGGTATAATAGTAATTGTTAAGTAATTGTAATATATAGTAATATATAATAATTGTTAAGTAATAATAATTGTAGAGTATAGTAATTGTATAGTAATTGTTAGGTAATTGTTAACGGTATAATAGTAATTGTTAAGTAATTGTAATATATAGTAATATATAGTAATTGTTAAGTAATTGTTAACGGTATTCCCTATGATTCATCTCCTACATTATATTTAATTTTCACAATAACATTTAATTCACATGTACAGTTGTCTTTCAAGTTTTTCTCTCTTTCTTCAATTTTTTATGTATCCAAGTTTAATTAATCTCTCTCTCATATTTACAACATAAACAATACATTTTTTTTTTTAATTCAATTCAATCCAATTCAATTGATTTTTTTTTTTTATTTATTAAAATCCAATTTAATCTCCCATATATTCACAAAATATAAATCCAAGTGACAAGCAACCTGCAAATATAAGCAAACTCCTATTTCTTTTTTGTTTTCTATCATTGTCATTGGGATAGCAAGAATTCACAGAACCGCAAAATATTTTATGGCCTATGCCAATTTTATCTTTGTGGTTTTTATTGTGTTACTCGATCTATTCCTTTTTGGCTTTGGTTTTTATTATTTCCCTTATAAAAATTTTAATTTTACCAGTATTATTTATCAAAACATAATGCCTTCGTCTGTCTCTAACTTCGTAATCGATTCCACTAATATCCGAGGTCTCTCTAAAAACTTTCTTAGCGTCCAATACCATCTTAACCAAAAGAAACCACATTTACTAGCGCTAGGTGAGACTCAGGTTTCAAATATTGATAATGCCCGATTCGTTTGCAACAATTATTCTCCAGAATTTTCATTTTTTGAACACCGTGGTGTAATGGTATATATACGCAACGATGTTAAATATACAAGGCTCCTTCAGTATGAAACAAGCAGTATTTCTGAATTCTGCTTTATCTGGCTAAAAATCATCGTTAATAAGCATGACATATACTTGTGTTATTTATATCGTAGTCCGGTGTACCACCATAATCAAACCTTGGAAGCATTTAATTCTCTTACAGACACAATCGATGAAATTTTGATCACCGCGCCTAATGCAGAAATTATATTAGCAGGTGATTTCAATGTCCACCACAAAGATTGGCTACGATTCTCAACCAAAACATCATTAGAAGGTCAATATGCTAAATATCTTGCTGATTCCAATCAGCTTACTCAGTTAGTAGATAGGCCCACCCATATTCCAAATATTGCAAGCCATTCTTCTAACCTTCTTGATCTTTTCATGACAACACATTCTGCCAAATATACTTGCTCAGTTGATGCTCCTCTTGGCAGATCAGATCACTGTGTAGTTTCGGCGTATTTTAAAATAAGTCCTCAAGCACCAAGTCCAAAACTGTCTCCACCTCGAAAGGTTTGGCACTACAATAGATGTAACTGGCAGAAGCTTAATAAGTTCTATGACGAAATCGATTGGCGTTTATTTCTGCAGGGTAAAAATGTTGACCAAGCAACTGCATTGATCACGTTCATCATTCTACTGGGAATGAACATTTTTATTCCAACCAGTTTTGTGAAAAAGAGAATGGGGTCCAAATCCTGGTTTTCTGATGAATGTAATATAGCAAAAATTAACAAAATGTTGGCGTTTGACAAATACCAGAGCGACAAATCACCCAGCAGTAGATCTCTTTATATCAGAGCTAGAAACAACTGTCATAATATGTTTAAAAAAGCTAAATTTTTTTTTAACTCTAATGCGAAGCGTAAAATCTTACGCGCTAATAAAGGCAGCCGGTCATACTGGAACTTTATCCGAGAGGTTGGCAATAATTTTATCAAATCTTCTATCCCTCCATTAATGGATAACCAGGGCAACCCTGTAACCGAGACTAAAGCCAAGGCAGATCTACTTGCGTCAAATTTTGCTGCTAATTCTGTAGTCGATGATTCCGGTATAAATCCGCCGATCATTCCATCTGTCCAATCATCAATGAACAAAATCTACTTTCGTCCAAGAATTCTGCGTTCAACACTGCTTAATCTTGATCTTAGCAAATCTGCTGGTCCGGACGGTATACCACCTATTGTACTAAAGCGTTGCGCCGATACCCTGGTTTATCCACTAATTAGTCTCTTTCATTAATCCCTAAGCTCGGGCCTTTATCCATCAATGTGGAAACTGACCAATGTGCAACCTGTTCCTAAAAAGGGCAACAAGTCTGACCCAACAAACTATCGTCCCATTGCACTAACATCGATTCTTGCTAAAGTTATGGAAAAAATTATCAATTATAAACTAATGACATATCTTGAAAACAACCATCTGCTCCACGACCGCCAATATGGCTTTCGTAAAACGCGGTCTACTGGTGATCTAATGTCAGTCCTAACGAAGAAATGGGGTAAAGCAATTCATGACTTTGGTGAATCTCATATCATTTCCCTTGATATATCCAAGGCGTTTGACAGAGTTTGGCATAGGGCTCTTAACAACAAATTAATTTCATTTGGTGTCTGTAAGACCTTAATCTGTTGGTTAGAAGATTTTTTATCTCATAGATCAATCAGGGTAATGCTGGATGGTGTTTTGTCGACTAAGTTCCCAATTCAAGCCGGTGTTCCCCAGGGTTCGGTTCTGTCACCAACTCTTTTTCTAATCTTTATCAACGATCTGTTATCTATCACCACAAACCCTATATATAGCTTTGCCGACGACAGTACTATCTTCCATTCCTATTCTTTTAAAAAACAACCATCTAGTGTAAGTTCTAATTGTCATCGTAGAAAAATGGTTGAATCCTTAGATGTAGATCTGGATTTAATCCTGGATTGGGGTAAACGGAACCTAGTGATATTTAATTCCATGAAGACGAAGTCGTGCGTTTTGTCCCATAAAACCTCACTGTATAGCGGCAATGCAACGTTTTCCATGCAAATACTACTAAACTCACCTTCACTCAAACTTCTGGGAACTAATATCAATCACAAACTGAAGTGGCATGATCATATTCTTTCCGTAGCAAAATTGGGATCCCAACGACTTGGCTTCCTACGTCGCTGTAAAAGTTTTTTCACTCCATTGGAATTAACTACGATCTATAAAGCATATATACGACCGATCCTCGAATTTGACTCCCATTTATGGGCTGCAGCACCAGAATCCTCTTTAGATTTTGTCGACAGAGTTCACAGGCGTGCATTGAAGCTGATTGATGATCCAATAATAACATCGGATATGGATTCGCTGTATCATAGAAGAGTGGTTGGAGCTCTGACACTATTTAACAGGTACTACTACGGTAGATGCTCTAAGGAAATTAGCAACTTAATACCTCCACTCCGCAGATCTTTCCGAACCACAAGACAATCTTTACATTCCCATATGCATACATTGGAGGTCTCATATGTGAGAACATCTAGCTATAATAACTCCTTTTTTTCACGTTGCGTATATTGGTGGAATCGATTACCGAAAAATGTTTTCCCCGCTTCATACAATCCACAAGCTTTTAAATCCGCAATACATCAATACTATCGCTCCAGTCCTATCCCAAATCCTTAACTCTCCTTTCCTATCGTTAACACGTGCATAAAGCATTAGAGGTGTATAACCTAAGTGATTAACCCGAACCATAAAAAAAAAAAAAAAAAAAAAAAAAAAATTCAAAATTTGTTTTCATTTTATATTATAATTATTTTCAAATTATAATCAAAATTGCTTTGATAAGTTTTGTTCAAAAATCAAATTTTTAAGTACGCAAGAATACAAATTAAGCAATAAATTAGAAAAAAAAATCGTAAGAGCTATTACTAAAAAACGTTGTATGCAACACGTACGCAAATGGCTTTAGCAGACTCATCTTCATATTACAGACTCGGCTAGCGCCTCGTCCGGAAACATTACGATTCGTCCGCTAAAACCATATTTTGCGTACTTGTTACATAAACTACTATTTGAAAAATTATAATTCTATATAATGAACAATATCAACAAAAAGTATTTGGTAATGCTACTTTTATACTTAATTCAGTCCGAATTAATAGAAAAGTTATATAAAACCAAAGAGGGACGTCGTATTAAAGAGGGTAGATGGAATTACTAAATTTCTTAATTATTTTTGGCCAATGAAATACGCTCGATTTAGAGCAAACTTTTTTCTCCCTTTTTGAAATTTAAATTTTCGACTACCACAAAATTAAACAAAAAATCACTTCTTTAAATAATTTCCGTCTGTCATAACCCGACTAGCAATTCGTTCAGGTATCCCCTATTATGATCCGGGCTGGATCGGATCGGGGTGTAATAAGGTAAATCCTAAAAGGGCATTTGCATCCGGCCCATATCGGAAATCATATACTTGATTTCACTACTAGGGCGTTCCGTATTTGTTCTGATCTGGCCCGGATTTCGAAAAACTATCTCATCCCTAGTAGTAAATGCCAGACCAGGGCCGGATCAGAATCATATCTGATTTTCCAATTAAGGTTTGCCCTATTTGTCCTGATCTGAGCCCTATTTCATTTTAATTAATTTCATTTGGTTAAAATTCACTAGAGTATTATCCATTTTAGATATACCTACATAGTTTGCGAAATCTCACAAATACTTTAGTTATCGCTTCTATGCGTTATGAATCTATATAATGAATATATATATTATGGTAAGTATAAGGTTAGAATATTTTTATAAACATTTTTGTCTAATGTATGTAGTAATAAATTTTCTAATTTTTCTAATGTATGTTAAATAAAATTCTCTATTTTAAATGATCCGGTTCTGGTCCGTTTTTAGTAGGGCTGCCTGATCCGGTTTGGATAGTTTGAGGCGTTATACATTACTGATCAGCACCAGTTCAGTGTGCCTGATACGGTACTTATCAGTAGTAGTGAAAGCCGTATCCGGTCCAGATCTGAACCCTTACATAATGCTATTCGGGAATTTGATGATGCTAAGTAGCTATACCAAATTTTGATGTTTTGTTATGGTGAATAAATATGGCAGAAGATAAAATTTTGTAGATATGCAACTTTATTTACATATGTTAAAAGTTTGGTTTGATCAATAAAACAACAATAACTCCATATATTTATCCTTTGAAGCATATTCGAAATATGGTTAAAAAGAGTCGCTTTATGCGAATTCATAATTCTTATATTCAATCACGGCGATTTTATCTGAATCCATTATGGGGTGCCGCAGTTAGTTTCGAAAATGAGGAGCTAGAAGTTTGGTAAAAACGTGCTTTAAAAATTATAATTAATGCACCGATCACCTATTCTTCAACACTTCTTTGTAAAGAATTTAAGCTATATTAGCTCTTATTAACATGAACTGATTCTAACAATTTACAAAATGGCTTTTCAAAAGGACCCGGACTCGGACCAAAATGAAAATATTATATAAGCGAAAAATTATTTTTCAAAACTAAAGTTTTTTTATATTGTTTTTGTTTAGATAACAAGTATCCATAATGCACAGTAAAAAATGTATAGCATTCAATGCAGGCACAACATTATGTAATTAAAGGAGAAGAGTGGAGAGTGAAGAAGCAAGAGATGCCAGGAGGTATTAGAGGAAAGGGAAGGAAATGTATAAAGCGGTGGTAAGACTTTTAATGTGAGAGAGTTAGTTTCTTTATGTTAAGCTTAAATTTTTGGATGTTGTAGCTAAGTGGAAAAACAGTTGATTCTAGAGAACTCCATAAAAGGGTCGTTCGTGGGAAAAAAGACGGGACATATTGCTCAGTTCGGCCAAAAAATGGTTCAAGCGAGTGCTCATGAGAGTTTATTGCTAGCCGAGTAGAGCGTGAGAACTGGCGTCGTCGAGACATAAGCGATTATATCTCTGCTGAACACTTATCATAGTAGTATTTGTAAAATACACAAAGGGCTCCAATATTACGTCGATGATTGAGGGTATCGAAAGAGTTTCTTAAGTTTGCATTATCAATTAACTTGCATGCCCGGCGTTGAATTTTATCTAATGCGGCTAAATGAGATTTTGCTGCCCCCCGCCCATATATGGGAATTATATTCGATATGGAGTCTTATAAAAGCTTTATATATAATCAGCAATTCAGAAGGAGTAAAGTAGAATTTACTTCTTCTCAGATAACCTAAACATACAGCTGCATTTTCGGCTGTTGAGTATATATGATATGGTCTTCCCAAGAAAATTTAGAATCTATTTCTAGACCGAGCATGTGTACCGATAAAGAGTTGTTAGTTGGAGAACCCTCAATGCAGAGTGAAAGGTCTGGTCTGTCGCATTTATGTGTGTAAAGACACGCTTGAAATTTAGATGTACATATTGAATTTGGCCCGGTTAGCTTTCCCCCATTTAAGGATAGTATTGATATCCTGTGACAAAGAAGATATCATTTCATCTCGTTCTAAAGCGACTGAGATTGAATTAATTGGGGTATGGTTGTGGAAATTGTATCCAGAGGATAAAGTACTATCATCCGCGTACGAATGACCAGGGAACATATTGCTCAGTTCGGACAGTGGACAGGATTAATTATGGAAAATAAAAAATCGTTTATGAAAATCAAGAATAGGGTGAGGGAAAGAACGGATCCATGAGGAACACCAGCGCCAAGAACATGGGAGTTAGAGGTGGCGCCATCGACAACTACCTGAATTATGCGGTTCTTCAGAAAGCTCTAAGTCCAGGAGACTAAGGAGCTATCAATTCCCAGTACCGTTAGTTTAACAAGCAGTGACTCATGCCAAACACGGTCAAAAGTTTAGAAATATCTATGTGGATAGATATTTGGATATATCGATAAATATAAAGTATATGTGGATTTGATCTATCACTAAATGTATAATATGTATTTACTAATTTACCATTAATTTATATTCACTAATTTACAATTAATAAAATACACGATGATTTAAATAACAGGGCTCAAAGGTTTAGTTGAAGTTTTTCTTAATAAATATGGGCCCTATAAAAGATGCCTTAAACCCGTATATTTGTAATTACAAACGTAAGAAAACGATAAAAAGTGGTCAATTTAGCATCATTTGATTTAAAAAAAATTAACTAGAAACAAAAATAATTGTTTAATGGAAGGCCAGAGGCCCTATTCTCGAACACATAAATGTGAATTAGGACAATATTGTGAAGTTTGTTTCGCATAACATTAATCGTAACGATAACGATAACGATTTTACGGCCAACGGATTTCAAAATATTGTCTAAATTCCATTTCAACCAGCTGGTATCTACAACAGACTGTTTAGTAATGGATTGTAAAACATCAACAAATTTAGTTTCAGCTTCTTCAGCAACAGAAGGTTTATCTGCTTGTACATTAGAATATAATGCCCGATTTCTTTAGATTGAACACTACAAGAAGAAAACCAACCAAACCGAATAGAGTCTTGCCATGATTTTGATGTTTGTAGTTTAAAGATGAAATAATAAAGCCACAACTTACTGAAAATGTGATTCGTCGCGGGCACATGAAGATTGCTACATTGTTTTCCAATGATCGTTTGGATGAACCATTTCCCTAGTAACTCCTATTTAAATTTTACCAAACGAAGAAGAATTAGAACGAGATTGGTTATTTTGGAGCTCTAATAAAGATGGGTCTTATTGCCTGCCGTTTAGATTATTTAACACGAATATTAAGGGAAACTGTTTTCATCTCTGTCATCCTCAAGGATATTCTAAGGCTCAATCATGAAAAAATTATACGATAAATTACCAGCACACGAGTGCAAATTCATTGTAACACAAAGTGGTGTGAAATGGAAGTAAAAATACTTTTTAAATCGCCAAATTACTGTGCGATGAAATCGAAAACCAAACCGAAATTTGAAGAATTTCAACAAAAATTTGGATACTATTTGTTTTTAGGTGAAAGGGATATGGATTTGAGGGGAGATAGCCATATGCTTGGTGAGTCTATAATAACGGTATCTGCTTGGGAGTTTTAGAGCTTATTAGTCACTACGACCCTTTTCTACTTGATCATTTAGAAAAAGTAAGAATTGCACAGCAAGCTCAGCATCGTTTACAAGTTCATTAATGGATAATCATGGATAAACCACAGAAATCCAAAACGAGCTATGCGCTAATCCGATTAGCTATGCGCTAGTCATGTAGAATCAGTAATTCAATTTGAAAAAAATGCTAAAAACTATGCTATTCTTGTTGATGCAACTTCTGATTTTCACATGGCGAACAAACTAGCTTTATTTTGAGTTACCTTCGTTTAGACCAGAAAAACAAAACTTACGTAATTGAAGAAACAATTTTAACTTTTGTTGATTGTGAAAAAATACTCTATACCTTTGCATGACTATCAAGGACAAGGTTGTGATAACGCAAGCAACGTGAAAAGTGAATACAAAGGTACGCAAATTGAGATTTGTAGAGTAAACTCATATGCAGTGCATTCCCCATGTCGAAATCACAATCTCTGTGGAGTTAACTCTGCCGAATGTTGTTCCAACGCTGTTACAGTTTTTGGAATAATTAAAAAATGATATAACTTATTATTTGGAAGCAGTCCTTAACGATGGGCAATTTTAAAAAAAATTTCCCGCAGTTACTACATAAACTATCTAACACGCGATGGGCAGCTAGAGTTGATGCTGTTAGACCTTTTGCAAAACTTCTTCCAGAACTAATAAATGCTATAGAAGATCTTAAAAGCCTTTAATTAATAGCAGAAACTCATAAAAACATCAATGGAATAAAAAAATTCATGAGCAAATTTACCTGTATATTAATGGCATCAATAAGGTTTAAAATAATGAAAGTTTTTCATGAGAAGTGTTCAAACAAAAATAGATGTTAAAGTTCCAAATCTAGAGTCTTTTTATGGAGCTGCAGATTTTAAGAAATCAATGGGATGTCATCTTGAGGGAAAGTAAATTTGTGGCAAATGGGTTACATATTTCTTCTTCTTTGCCGATAAGTTTAAAAAAAAAAACGGCCAAGAACATGGGACTGAAGATTCTGAAAACATCAGCATTTGTGACAAAGAAACAGAATTCAAAAGAAACACGTTTTTAGTTATTGTAGATTTAGTAATAGCAGACTTAACACATTGATTTGAAGCAGTGAGATATTTAAATAAAACATTTTCATTTTTGTGAAAATTTTCGAGATAAGAAGACGAGAACTGTACAAGTTCATTCGTTGCAATTTACAAGGTAGATGTTTCAAAAGAATTGGCAAATGAGGTGATATAATAATAATAATATAATAATAAACATATATATTTAGAAAATTTCGAAGAAAACCTTTTTCTTCTTGCCATTAAAAATATTGATACTCTTTTTCCAAATATTTGTGCAGCCTTAAGAATATATTGTACGACAAAGTCAGTGTTTCCTGCGCTAAACGTTCCTTTGATGTATTGTAATGAATTAAAAATGTCCACAGATTCTGTTCTTCTAAATAGCGTGTTGATTGTCTTGCGATTCTGTGCTTAGAATCAAAATTAACAAGGCAGCTTAATTTCAGTGACATAGGTGTTTTCGCATCAACCAAAGCACGGCATGCTCAATTGTCATAAAAGAGTAAAAAGAACTCACAAAAGTCGTACTTAAAAAACAAATGAATGCCTATGTTTAACATTTTTTTTAAAGAAGTACAACATTTAAATTATTGTGATGTTAATTTTGGGCCGATTGTATGGACGCGAATAGAAGATATATATTCTCGGATAAAACGTCGTTCATATTGTATGAATCACGATAGAACAAAAAATGTACCCGAGGATTTTATTTTATTCTCTGTTTTATCTGCTGTTTTTCTTAAATAGAAAACAGTGGATAAAACAATTTGTTGTCTTTTTTCTTGACATGCGCATAACAGGATAATTTTGTTTTGAGTTTTTGATTATTTTTTAATTTAAATTTGTGCGTTTCTAAAATTTGTATTTTGATATAAATAAATAGTAAAATAAATAATATTTCTAATATTTTTTTTTTTAAATAAAAAGCGTTGCGTCATAGGGTTTAGAATATGTGTCACAACAACACATAGATACCTTTTAAGACCTAGGTCCTACAACAACTGGCGTTCTAAGGTGTTGATGAACGCTTTTTTTAAACCTCTGCGGCTTGAAGCCACCTGAGACTAAGGATTCCGGCAAACTATTTCATTTGTATGCAGTTCGGACAAAAAAGTTGTTCTGCGATCTACCAGTATGACAACGCGGGATCTCGACCGTTTCACTGGTTGCGGTAGCCGATGGCCGAGTGCAACGGGGGTAAAAATAAGTTTGAGACATGATGCCTCTGATTTCATCCCTGCACTGCTGATGACGATATTTGTAAAAACAACGAGGTCAGCAACAGTGCGACGATGTTGTACGGAATCAAGTTTTGATGTCAAAGCTCGATCACCCACAATTCGTATAGCCCGCTTTTGAACAAAGTCCAAGAGGGCCAAGATGGAAACAGAAGCAGCACCCCGAACTTGACAACAGTACTCCATACAGCGACGAATATAGGACTTATAAGCATGGAGCAATTGGTATGGAGTGAAACATTTTTTGCATCTATTTAGGAGGTCGAGTTTTTTAGACGCGCTTTTTGCCATCGCCATTACATGATCGTTCCAGAGTAGATCATTTGAAACTGTGACACCCAATAAACGAATGTTTTTACATGCAGCTATTGGTTCATCGCACATACTGAATAAAATATCTTTGGGGAACTCGGTCTTTGATCTGGAAACAATCAACAGCTGTGTTTTAATAGAGTTGAAATGGACCAGGTTTTGGTCACCCCAATCGGCAACTTTTTTAGGTCTTTATTCACGATTATAGCAGCGTCTCTACGAGCAGGATTAATTCGTTCGTGCATTTTACCTTTGAAGGAAGGGGCTTGAACGACTTGTGCAGAGTACTAGCGTCTGCAAAACAATTTATTGGGTGGCTGGT
Organism: Diogma glabrata; assembly: GCA_963693315.1. Taxonomy (NCBI): domain Eukaryota; kingdom Metazoa; phylum Arthropoda; class Insecta; order Diptera; family Cylindrotomidae; genus Diogma; species Diogma glabrata. The sequence goes on from OY856187.1 coordinate 212,132,616, forward strand.
GATTTTCAACAATTCATTGATATAAATCAAAAATAGGGTTGGGGACAATACTGAGCCTTGAGGTACACCAGCGTTAATTAGTTTAGACTCAGATAAAAAAATCCTTCTAAGGAGACCGAAATGTATCGGTTAGATAGAAAATTTTGAATCAGCTTTACAACATTGGGATGAAAACCATACGCAACGAGCTTGTTGATTAAGTTGGCATGCCAGACTCGATCGAACACCAACCTTATCAACTTGATCGAATGCCATCTTAATCAAGATCGAATGATATATATTTAATTTATGATTTAAAATAATTTTATTAATTTATAATTAAATTTATTTAATAGAAAAGTAAAAGAAAAAGTATAGTACTTATAAAAAAACTGCTATAAAAATGCAATAAAAACAAAAAAATTTCCATCTGTGTTCATACAATCGACGAAAAATAAATTCTCGGATGAAGATATAACTTTATATTTGGATTTTTTTCTATCCATCGTTGTTCAATCGCCCCTTAATGATTATATAATGAATTGAATAAATGCGAATTTCTTAAATGGATTGATTCTTTTAGAATTCATTTTTTTTACCTTTCCATTTTATATGAGTAAGAATTTTTTCCAGAATTAATACTTCAAGTTAATGCTGTGTGCCTCACACTAGTATTTTTTGCTAAATCACTGGCTTTTCTAAATTAATTGCTAGTGCACATATGCTATTCATAGATTTCACCCGTATCAAACGTACAACATGTGCCTGACCTCATATTTAAATTAGAATCTTTTTAAATGTCAAAATTTGTAAACATTGTTTTAATGGAGGATGATAATGAAATTGTATTTGAGAGCTTGTTTTTTTTTTTAAATACTTACATCACACCGAATATTTTCTTTTGTGTAAATTTGAATTATTTTTCATTTTTTTTAAATAACTGTTTTTAAATATATTGACGTTTCAATGAATTGACAACTAATTTGAAAAGCAAGCTGACGAAGAGACTTTTCGTTCGCCACCTGGTGGTCAATAGCGCAACTTGGGTATGAAATGAAAGGTCACTTCTTTAGCTCAAAAAGTTGGTGTGAGGCACACAGCATACTAACTATTATAAATATTAAATTAAACATTAAATAAATACTTCCATTCTTTTTGATAAACATTATTGTAATGCCGCGTATATTTATTTTAAACTATTTGGTTAGTAAAATAATAAAATGTAAAGGGCCCATATTTCATTCCCTCCCGGGCCCCGTTTTTCTCTCTACGGCCCTGGATATGATTGTAAGTTATTTAGGGTTGGCGAATTACATGAACATGAAACGCGATATACAATTAGTTTAGTTAGACAAAAATTTTTAAAACGAGAGTAAAGGAATGTGACAATGTGCTTTATAGAGGTATTCCATTATTAAATGATTTACCAAATGAGTTAAGGACAGATAGATCTCTTAAAATGTTTAGGATTAGATCGTTTGGTTTTGATGTTATGTAATTGATTGGTAATATTTTTTGTACTTTTTTTTATATTATATATTCTGTTTTTAGTTTTGTGTTTTTCTATTTTGAAGTTTAACAAACTGATTAATCTATGGTAACATTATAACTTTTTATGGGTTTGAGTAACTAATGAAAATAAATGTATAATCTTTAAGTAATAAAGTGTCGTCGAAATTGATTAGTGAATGACTTAGTTTGAGTAACTAATGAAAATAAATGTATAATATTTAAGTAATAAAGTGTGGTCAAAATTGATTAGTGAATGACTTAGAAACGTTAAAAGCAACAAAAAAACGTATACATACCGGAAGTGTTCTGCTTAACCAATGGCGTTCATAAACTTAGATTGTTTTGGTCTCTTGATCCTTTACTTTGATTTGATTTTTGAAAAAAAAAACTCTCTTTAAAGCGAATATGTTAAGCTTAATATGTCATTTTATAATGAATTTTACAAGGATGAGAAGTTTTGTTTGCCACCTACTTAACGAGTAATCCCATCTGAGGGGTAAGAGTAAAGAAATTTATTTTATTTTTATTTACATGATTCAAAACAAGTTGATAGCTATGCAATAAAAACTGATAATTTTCTAACTCAAAACAATATTCAATTAAATAAAACTGTTAATAATTTTGGCTTATCAAAAAATATAATTGTTTCACTTTATTAATTTTTCATAGAAATTCGAACACTTGGGCACTCATTGCCCATAATATTGAAAATATTACTGTACTTTGTTTAGAACCATACCTTTGATTGATTAGAATGACAATAATAAACTTTACAATTATAACCGTGGTAAGAAAAATAATCAAATTTAAAAAAAATAACGTAATCACTACAAAACAACTAATATTCTTTTAATGTTTGATGATCATTTTCATTTCAAAACTGTTTTGGCTTGTCGACAATGACTTGAAGTATGAATCTCCTATTTATTACTCATAATAAAATGTTATAATCTCTCTTCTGCCAATATTCATTGAACTCATAATTTTTTGTAATATTTCTAAATATATAAATCAGGTTTAAGTAATTGAAGAGTGTAAGTAATCCCATTTGAAGAATTGTAGTTTATAAAGAAATAACAGTATATTCACATGACTGAAAACCGGTTGATAACTATCAAATAAATGAATATTCCTAGTTTGCGTTCTATTATTTTAAAATTTCAATTTCTTATACCAGTACTTACGACCTACGTTATCTACAATAAAATTAATGAATATTCCGTAAAATGCTGCATTTCGTTGCGGGTAAAAACTATGATAAGCATTTTGTGTTACAATTTTATTGAAAAAGGGAACAGATAAATAATCGTTTAGCTTTGAGGCCACGAACTTCATACTTTGACGATTTATTATACAAAACTATAAGAACTCAAAGGGTAAAACTGCAAGTTTGTCACTCTATATTTTTTTACCCCCGCATTTCCGCACATTTTTTTCACAATAATTCACTTAATTTAGAAAAAGACCACAACCAGTAATTTAATAAAATATAATTGTTTCACTATAATCACTTATATTCGATAAGACTTATATTCGAACACTTGGGAACACTTTGATATTGATAATATTACTATAATTTTTTTAAGAACCCTACCTTGTATATTGATATATTGATAATAATGAAAGCTTTCAACTTTATGATTTTATCCGCGGCAAGAAAAATGATCATACTTCAAATACATAGCGTATACACTGCACAACACCCGAGATTAATTTTATGTACATCGATCACTATCACTTTAAAAACTTTTTAGCTTATCGACAGTGACTCGAAGTATGATTCTCATTTTTATTTCTCATGATAAAATGTTATAACTTCTCTTTTTCCAATTTTCAATTTCATAATTTGTTTTTTGATATATTAATTAAAAACAAACATGTTTAAATATTTAAATCAGGTTTAAGTCACCCAACAAGATTGAGAAGCTTAAGCCGTAATTAGACTATTGCAGAACTCTGCAATATTTGTGCAATATTCGTGCAATGGTAGTGTGTAAAATGTTCATTGCCAAACTTTTCTGCAATGAATATTTTACACACAACCATTGCAGAAATATTGCAGAGTTCTGCAATAGTCTAATTGCGGCTTTAGAATTAAATAATTATTATTGTTTGATAATTTTAATGACATTTATGAAAATAATAGTACATTATTTAATTAGGAGCTAAAGTGATACTTTATGTGTTGAGTCTATAGTTTGACGGCCGACCGCTGGGAGGCCGACAATTATAGACGAAACTCAAAAAGTCACTTTAACTCCGAATTAAATACACTATTTTTTCGGCAAACATTTAAATTTTTTATAAATATGAAATTAATACTTCAAACTTTTATTAAATATGAATTTGTATTGTCATAATTACTTCCCAAAAAAAGAAAAAAACATTTAAATTTGTATGAATAAAATTTTTTTATCAAAGCAGCCTTTTCAAAATTTCATAATATGAGAATCAACTTATTTTTTGTTGTCATGGTTATACAATATGTTTGAAAAAATAACAAACTAACAAATAACAAATGCTACTTTACCGCCTCCGTAATATAAAATAAAAATGGCATTACTTTTGCTGTCGCTAGACGTTACTTTTGCTGTCAGGCTAAAAAGTAAGACCTTAGCTAACTCCCTAGCGGCAGTAAAGTTAAACTTTACAGCCGTTTGCCGAAAAAATTATTTTATTGCTTTCAAATGTCTGTAAAGTAGTTCAGTTAAGAAAAAACAATCATGACTTTTAATGTATTATTTTTTTATTATTAAAAGCTTTTGGTTTGCCGAATTTATTTAAAGGAGCCTGTAAACGAGCAAACATCCGCATGGAGGGATTAGTTTTTATTGTTTTGTAAATTTTTTTTATTTGTGATCTACGGGTGTGACAACCCCGCGTACTCCAGTCCCTGCTATTGACATACGAGTTAACGTGAGATATCACATACCACTGGCAACAGCAGTAAAATATCACTAGCCAAGGTGACATCTTAGGGGTGGTGGCGGATGAACTGTATTCAATCAACGGTAGCCCCCTCAATCTTAGCTGTAAAATAATCCTTCATGATGAGACGCTATTGCTTTTTCGAAGAAACGACTCTTCATATAACTATGTGTGGGCTTTAATCATTAAGAAAGACAGTGCTTCACAGGATTAAGGAAAATGCCACCGGCTGGATTATTGGCAACCACAATTGTGTTTTGTTGCAGCAAATTTTTGTAAAAATTTGCTATTTACTTTTTAATTTACTCTTATTTTCTCTATTCTATCATAAAATATTGGCCTATGTCATATTTTGTCAGTGATAGGATTTATTGTTTAGTTATCCATTCTTCAACAAAGAATATAAAAAAAAACAAAAAAAGAAAGATTTACGTCCATCAACACCTTTGAACGTATGTTGTTGTGGGACATTGGTCTTAAAAGTGTTATGTGTTGTTGTGACACATATTGTAATTTCTACTACACAACACATTTTATTAAGAAAAAAAAAACTAAAAATACGTATTGCCGGGCAATATTGCTGAAAATATTGCCCGGCAATATTTTCGGCAATGTGTTACCGAAAATATTGCCAGGCAATATTTTCAGCAATATTGCCGGGCAATTTTTTGTCAAAACTCTTGTAAAACAGCATGTAAACGAGCAACTTTTACGGCAATGTGTGGCTGGCAATCATTGCCGGGCAATATTGCCCAAATTCAAAAACATTCTCGGCAATATTTTCGTATTGCCCGGCAATATATCCATATATTTCGGCAATATGGCCGGTATTGCAACTAATGGCTAGCATGTTGCTATTGATATCGCTCATCGAGCGAAAATATTAAACATTGCCCGGCAACTATTTGGATTTTTATTGATGTTTTTTTATTGAAATTGAGAATGTAGTTCGTTTTGAAGATTTGTAAATGTGCAAACAACGTTATTTTCATATAAAAATTTGGTTTAATTAAATGGTTGATAAAATAAAAGGTATGAATGGGTATTGTTTTTGGTGTTTTCAAATAACCAAAAAAGGAATTTATTTCTATTCAGATATTATGGTTAATCAATGATTGATGAAAGGTGGTGATGCTGTGGAATAGATGAACAACTTCTTTCTTGGTTACAAAGCTTTATAGCTGATCGCACATTTCGGGTCAATGGTGTTTCATCGGACGTCTTTTCAACCAATGCAGGGGTTGCTCAGGGTTCCGCTTTGTCACCAACGCTTTTTCTTATGTATATTAATGACCTGGTAGATTCAACAGTCCATCCTATCCATAGTTTTGCTAATGATAGCACATTTCATGCGTCTCATGAATTATCAAATCAATATTCACCCTCGACGGTTAATGACACGAGATCAAGCTTAATTAATTGTTTAAACGTTGATTTTAAAACAATTATGGATTGGAGTTTGGCAAACAGTGTTGAACTTAATGCTAGCAAAACACAGGTTTGCCATTTTACTAGATTATGCCGACCTAATCCGTTTCCTTTAAAGTTTGATGCGAAAGATCTTGTGGAGAAAGAGTATCCCAAGTAGGTTTTGCCAGACATTGACCTACGGCAAAGTGCTGGCCCGGTTCTTGGCTATTGTTACGGGCCAGTACTAAAAACTTTCATCGGCTGATCTACGGTTTACAGAAAATAGCCAGTATATTGTTACCTTTGCATGGCCAAGCACTGGTCCATAAATGGTAAATATTACTTGGCCATTACTGGAACCATGAATTGGTCAATCTACCGTTTATAGAAAATTGCCAGTACAGTTTACTCTGAATGGTCAAACAATGGCCAGTTAATGGTTAACATTAATTGGCTATTGTTATTGGGCCAGTACTGCAGCCATGAATTTGCCGATCTATGTCATTTTTTTTAAAATTTCACTAGAGTATTATCCCTTTTAGAAATACATAGGTTGAAACATTGCACATATAGTTTAGTTATCGCCTTCTCAGCTGAAAGACTATGATAATATTGAAAAGGTTGGTATATGTTTTAATTTTTTTTTCATTTCTATTTTATTTTAATTATTTTGTAAATAATTTGTTTAAATTTATATATGAAAATATTATTTTATATTTTTTTAATGGCCGAATACTGGCAGTCATGTTTGCCAGTACTCGGACATTCTTGCAACTGAACCAGTTGTATGGGGTGTTTTGAATTTTTTTCGTCATTTTTATTTTATTTTAAATTATTTTGTATTTAATTTATTTAAATTTACATATGTTAATATTGTATATTTTTTTACGGCCCAGTCATAGTAGCCAGTATTTGACCATTATTACAATACTGGTCATCATTACTGGCCCGTTACTAGGCCAATTGTACAACCTTGTATGGGCCATTGCTTTTGTTTTTTCTCTGGCCCATGAATGGCAACCATTTATTGTACGAAGTTATCATCCAGTAAAATTATTACTGTCTGCCAGCTGTACAACCTTGTATGGGATGTCAGACTTCTAGGGGTTGAGGTTGAAAATAATATGAAAGGGAATTTTCATATTTTTAGCTTAGCTAAGAACGCTGTTCAAAAATTAGGGTTTTTACGGCGTTGTAAAAAGTTTTTCAATAGCGAACAGCATCTTTTGGTCTACGAGTCTTTTATCCGTCCTTGCATGAAGAACTGTTCTCATATTTGGGGTGGAGCGTACCGAACGAGTTTGAAATGCCTTGATGCTGTGTAGCGACGAGCTTTTAAATTGGTAGCTCTCAACTTACTAAAGAACTTGATTCATTGCAGCATAGGAGAAATATTGCTGATTTAACGGGTTTTTATAAATATGTTATGGATGAAAGGGTTTCTGAAGAGATTAAATCGATTTTACCGAAGCCTGTATCATTCTTGCGTCAAACCAGAGCTGCAACAGCGGCCCATCCTTTTGCGGTTCAAATAACAAAGTGTAGAACTGTGGCCTTTCAGCGTGATTTTTTTAATCGAGTCTCACACTCTTGGAATTCCTTGTCGGCGTGGGTTTTTCCCGATAATTTTAATACCCAGAATTTTAAAATCAACGTTCATAAATCCTTAAGGATAATGGCCATTCCGCGGTAATCGATACCAGAAAGTAAAAAAATAACTTGCATATATGTATACTTACATAGAGAATTAACAGACTTTATATTTTAATTTATCATTATTTAAAAGAATTTCTTTAATATTTTTGCCGATTTTCGTAATATTTTGATCAAGCCAAGTGAGCTGATATCAAAGTATAGCATGGAAAAAATTTAGTAAAATAGCAACACGATTTTTACGTCAATCACATTCAAAAACCCGCCATTCACATTTGCTGTCTATACTGCGACTCATTATTATTTGTTGAAAAAAAAATTGAAAGCAATTAGGTAAGTAGTAATCATTTTATTGATGAAACTGTAACGCAGAAATTTCTGTAACGCCCGTCACAACATGCATAGAAAAAATCATCCTACATGAGGCTGACTAGCTTTTATTTTGTATTGACCTTACAAAAGTAAGGTTATTGGATTAAACAATCCTTGAAAAATATTCGTGTGAATTAAAATAGACCTTGCGTTAAAATATAGGCTGATTTATTTGTGTAACACCCGTCACACCTTACACCCGTTGCAATTTTCTTTGCTAATGTTATAATTTTTTAAGTGCACAATAGGAATATAATACGTTCTTATATGTGTTTCTCTATGTGTGTCTATGTGTTCCACCTATCTAATATCTAATATCTAATATCCCTGTGTGAAAAAATTGATAGCTTTTTCAGACGGATGCCCAGTTCAAAATAAATTTACTATTTTTAGTGTCTATTACAGTGAGAGACTGGAGGATAGGCTTTCTTTGCCACTATAGTTATGGTAAAGGCGCTGTCGACGGCTGTGTGCAACTACGACGGATAGACTTTGGCGGGCAATAAAATCTCGGTGATTCTTTATCAATATATTCTGGTATTATAATGAATATTTGTCTTCAAATCTAAAAGGCCCGCGTTAAATATCATTTCGTCAATGAAAACGACATTCATGATCTTTAGTTAGTAGAGTACCGATTCTAGAAGTACTGAAGTAGAGTACACGAGTAAAATAACCGATGGAATAATGGAATACTTTAAAGATGCTACCTCAACCGCAAAAACAGCACTATTTCAGATACTTGACTAGAACTTCCATTTCATATGGTCTTACAGGGAGCTCAAACTCCCAAAAATGTCTTTTGTTTAGAGACAAAAATAATCATAAAAGTCCAAAATAATAAAGAAAGTCTCAAAACTTACTTAAGAATTTGTTTAATTTACACTCGTAACACGCGTCACAAATCTTGTAACACCCGTCACAATCTTCTTTTGTAAAAGAAAGATATAAAAAGTAATATATAGACAAAATACTTATAGTATAGGAACGGACGATTCTTTAACTCACAACCTAGCTATTAATTTTGCGACAAAAATTTCTAGTTTAGCTAAACTCTAATGATTGGTCAACAATATCTTGTGATATTATTGTTATTATGATATGATATCTCATATTTTGTAAGAGTACTCGTAACACCCGTCACAGGGCTTAAATCTATTATTACATGTAAACGCTTGAATAATTCTAAATGTGTTTTTGTTTTACTTTAAGAAATCATTGAAATGAATTTAATCATATTCAAAACATAGAGATTTTTGTTCTAATTTGGAAATTATATCAGTTTAAATGCGTACAAATGTAACACCCGTCACTGCGGAATGGCCGGATCAACATAATTTAGAATCACAATCCTAGTTGTAATGGTATCTTTGGATATTCAGAGACGTTAATTTATAACTCGTTATTATTAACACTAAACATGCCTAGCTTCCAAAAAACCAATATAGCTATTTATGTATTAAGGGCGTAATGTATGTCTTTTCCGCTTGAGAGTGAAATTGTTACTCGAGGCGTTAGCCGAAAAGAAAATTATTTTAGAAAATTATTTTATCCAAGTAGTTTTTCGAAATGATAGTAATAATAATAACTATTTTGCACGATCAGGCAATTTTGCATGTATTCGTAAATAAACATAGTAAGTTTCGTTTGCAAATCACAGGTCGGTATGTAATTACTTACCGATCATGTAGGCGGTAAGCAATTACCTACCGGTAAGGAAGACCCCAGAATGTGAATAGAAATGATTTTTATTTAAATAATTGTGTAGGGCAATTTGCTAACTTTAAACTTTAAATAATATTCTTTTAAAAATATTGCAATTAAAAGATTCAAAAACAATTTATTTAAACAATTTTAATTGAATTTTTATTGATCGTGCAAAACATATAATAAGCATTTTGGGCATTAATAGTATCACCGATTTCCGATATATTAGAGATCTCGACTTTTCTCGATCTCAAAACATATATCCTCAATCGGTAAAAAAATATTGCTGCCCTTAATACTTAAATAACTATAGAAATTGTTATTTCAATTTTGGCATTGTTATTACAATAGGAGAAAATGTCTGCGAACAATTTTTGAATCGTAATAGTGCATTTTATGGTTTACTCGTACAAAAAATATTTTAAGATTCTATTGCGGAAATGGCTAAATATTTCATGTTAGAGTGGTTAAAGTGCAGTTTATAACTTGCTCCCACTAACATATAAAATGTTATTAAAAATGAGGGATGAACAAAATAAATTTGAAAGAAACCAAAAAAGAGAGAACGAATTTTAATGTGTAAACAGAGTTTAAAACGTTTCTTATATCACTAATTTACTCCTTGATTTCAAAGTAAATTAGATAATAGTAGATTCAGGTATGAGGGTATAATGATGACAATTATTCACGACAATGAAGGTTCCCGAAACGAGCGTAGGGAGTGGAGGGAATCATTCGAGTGAAGAATTGCCATCATCCTATACGAATGCAAGATGCTATTTTATCCACGACTGCAAAAATTTCGATTAATTTCAAGTTTGCCTGCTAAAGTTTGTATCACCATATTGAAATACATGCATCAAGTCAGTTTTTTTATTTTATATTTTATATATGTATTGTTCTCGTTTTTACCTGTTTATATTACTATACCAACAAATGAAGTTTATATTACTATACCAACAATAAAAAATAATAACATTCCGAACAACATAAGTAAAGTTAAAAAAATATAAGAGCATTCAAATCCGAATATTCGAGTATTCGAATATCCGATTAATTTGGGTATATTTTAAGTATTCGTTATTCGAATATTGATACGCGAATATTCGTTTTTTTTATCTCCCAAAATATAATGGTTTTCCATCCCATCATTCCTTTTTCAAACTGTGAAACTAAGAAATTTCAATATTTTAAAGGAAATAATTTTATTACAAAAAGTGCTTGACTTAGCGAAAAAATTTCAACACTTATGACAGCTGAAGGCATATGCAAATTAAAGCAAAATTTTACTCAACGAAATTAAGAAACAAATGGATCAGAAAAGAAACAAAACAACCTTAATAAACTTATTTCTATATCTTGACACTGGAGTTATACCACAATCGAACGAATATTTTGATTATGCAAAGAAAACTGCTGTGAAAACTTTCACGCATCCTCAGCCTTCAAAGATGTACCAGATCCTAGCGATGAAAACAGTTATAACCAGTTGCAGGTATCTTGTAATATTAATGACGCACTTGCAGTCAACATTTAAAGTAAAAATATATTGCAACGAAAGCTGCAACTAGCGATTAGCTCAATTACAGATTCCACGACACGAGATACCGTAACAGTGGTAATGAAAATCGCGGTTAATAGTTTAAAAAACATTTTTATTATTTAAATTCGTTCAAAAAAGAACAGACAAATTAGACAATTTGAATAATGCTCCATTGATTATCAGCCTCACTTCAACAAAAACTGAGAGGGGTTTCTCTACGGTGGGATATCTGAAATAAGAAGTATGTAGTCTAAAATTTAAACATCTAAATGCACTTCTCTTTTTTAAATGCATATTTCAAGAAAATAAATAAAATAAAAAATGCATAATATGTTAAACCTGTTTGATTTTATTCACAGTTCTTAGTACTTCTTTTAGTATTCGAATACTAACCGAATATTCGGATATTTAAAGAAAAAGTTATTCGATATTCGGATAACTCAAAATATCGAATAACTGAATGCTCTATTTAATATGCTTTATTTCTTTAGTTCAATATTTTCAAATAAAAGTTTACAACGCGAATGAGGCACGAGCGAGCATAGAAAAATTTCGAGATACTAAAATTCGTTAAAGAACCCAAAACAACGTTTTCTCTATGTTCAATGAGAAAACAATCATAAAAATTCATTGCGAAAACAATCATAAAAAATATGAAGGGGCTGAAATCTCAAGCTATGATAAATCAAGACTTCGGTCTGTGTTAAGGATCTTGATATAGTTTTCGGCAAACAACTTTTATAAGGACATTGCTTTAAGTTTTGGCAGCGATGCATGTCAAACATACAACTTTTTGTAAAAGTACATGCATTTTTTATCTCTGCTTAAAAATTTATTACAAAACTAACACGAAACATCCGTACGTTTCTGGAATGTTATAACAGATAATAAATTAACATAATTTAGTGAAGAGATGATACAATCAGCAAACTACTCAAAAACCTCTCCCTTTTTTTGAGAAAATATTACGAAATCAAAATTTCATATTTCTTTCAAAATTCCAAAAATATTCTAGAAATTATAATAAAATCAAAAAATTAAATTTTTTTCAAAATTCTAAAAATATTCTAAAAATTATTACAAAACCAAAGATTGAAACTTTTTCCAATATTCTTAAAATATTGCAAAAATTAAAACAAAATTAAAAATACAATTTTTTTTCAATATTCCAAAAATTATAATAAAATCAAAAATTTAAATTTTTTCAAAATTTTAAAAATATTGCAAAAACTCATAATCTAAACCAACTTTTTTCAAAATTCTAAAATATTGCAAAAATTATAAAAAAATCAATAATTAAAACTTTTTCAAAATTCCAAAAATTATAATAAAATCAAACATTTAAACTTTTTCAAAATTGTAAAAATATTCCGAACATTCTTACAAAATCAAAAATTGAAACTTTTTTTAAAATTCTAAAACTATTGCAAAATTTCTTAATTCAAAAATTTAATATTTTTCCAAAATTCTAAAATTTTGCAAAAATTCCTATACAAAATCAAAAAAACAATTTTTTTTCATATTGCTAAATATATTCAAAAATTTATAATAAAATCTAAAATTGAAACTTTGTCAAAATTCTAAAAATATTCCGGGAATTCTAACAAAATCAAAAATTGAAACATTTAAAAAAATTCCAAAAATATTGCAAAAATTATAACAAAATCAAAAATACAAACTTTTTTCATAAGTCAAGAGATATTCCAAAATCAAAAATTGAAACTTTTTCCCAATCAAAAATTCGAAATTCAAAAAAGTTTTTCCAAAATTCTAAAAATATCACAAAAATTATAACAAAGTCAAATATACAAACTTTCTCCATAATTCCAAAAATATTTCAAAAATTCAAAAAAATTGAGTAAAAAAAAATTAAAATCATTCTTTTGACATACTTAGCAAAATTTTTTTTATTTAACATTTTTTTTCTAGTTTTTGTAATGAAGCGCTTTCTCACTGGCGAACCAATGAGAATGGCATAGCAGGAAGCGTACCTAGCGAGATTTATTTTCTTGCCCCAAGCTAGCTTCAGCCCATGGGAACGATAAAGAAACCCTGCTACTTCAGCACAAATACAGGAATGTACGCTATTTACGAGAATTTGCAGAAATGGAAAGAAATACAAGTGGAAAAATGGAGACTCTGGCGACCCCGGTTGCGAAAGACCCACGATCAACACGTCCAACCCCCACGTTCACTCACATACGCCCACACACACACACACACACACATTCACACCCCTAAATCATAAGAATAATAAAAAAGAAAAAATAAACAAAAAACATTCAAATCGACTCACCCATGGTTATATCCTCCTAGCCTCCAAAATCCTGTTTAGATCAGCCCTCCATCAGCTCGTTGGTCACGTTTGAAATCTCTCGAAAATACTTGTATATCACGAACGTTGATCAAAGTGACACGTACAAACGTTGTACCAAAATGTTAGGTAGAAACGCTCAATAAACTTGCAATCGTTGGATAATTTTGTTGAATCAAAATGATAAGTAGAAACGTTATGTAAACTTGCAATCGATGTATAATTTTGTTGAATCCAAATGATAAGTAGAAACGTTATATAAACTTGCAATCGATGGATAATTTTGTTGAATCAAAATGATAAGTAGAAACGTTATATAAATCTGGCAATCAGCAGTGTTGAATAATTTATAAATGTAAAATGAAATTGTTTAGTAGAAACGTTAATCCATCTGGTAATCAGCAACGTTGATTAATTTGTAAATGTTAAATAAAATGTTAGGTAGAAACGTAATCAAACTGGCAATCAGCAGTGTTGAATAATTTATAAATGTAAAATAAAATTGTTAAGTAGAAACGTTAGATCGGATTGTAAACATAGGCGCCGAATCAATTTATAATCACAGGTGAGTATGGTAACAACTACACCAATTACAGCCGAGTACGTTGAAAAAAAATATGCAGCAGCAATTGGTATAACTAATCGTTGACTCGATTTACAATTATCGTTGAAAATATGGCTGAATACATGAAAATCCAATGTCCAAAATCCAATGGAAAAATTTGAATCTTGTACCAAACGTCGCAATAATTATCGACAGTAAGGATACAAATATTGTACCAAAATTAAGTTGGAACAGCTGACACAGATGAAGCAAATATTGCATATAAATAGGTGATAAAAGATGATAAGATGGTATACGTATATAACACTAGTACCGAATTATGGTGTAGGAGCTGCAACTGATGAAATAACTGTTGTGCCAAAAATTCGTGGTGGAGAACAAGTTTCAATTCCGTTTACCTTTCCGTCACTGCTTTCACTACTCCGCTTATTCCAAGCATAAGACAAACACAACATATACAATTTTTTTTTCCTTTTCCTTTGTTTCAGATGGTGGCTTCACCCCAAATAGTGGCTAGGTTGCAGGTATTATTAATTATTCGCCACTAAAGGAGTAATATGAAAAATTTTGCTAAATCGAACGAACCGTACTTCACTAATTAATCATAATTTATTGTGCACATACTTTATTTACAATTCATAATAGATCTAATCATGTTTAGTCTAGGTTTCAATAAGCACAAAAACAAATTACACATAAACTAATATTACTTAATATTTTGCTAAACGGGATTGCATTATCGTGCGTATTAAATACTTAAATACAGTTTACTGTTCTTATCCCCAACAATTCTATTGATATCAATTTGCTTTACAGCTTGGATTGTACTATAATAAATAGTTACGGAACAATATAATTACGCTACACACAAAAAAAAATTTTCTAATATGACATGCAAATCCTATGGCGTTACATACGGCATAAAGTTTATATAAGGTCAACCCGAAGGTTAATTTAATTTAAATTATGTAAATTCTAAAAATTTAATTTAAAATTTAATTTAATGTAGATTCTAAAAATTTAATTTATTCACACTATAATAAATAAGGACACTACTAGCACTAATATACAAAATGTTCTAATCATGCAAGCTTTACGGGCACGGCCTATAGTTCGTATCGTATTCACCTTCGTATAATTAGTCAATGCACCTCTATTTTTAGCACGCTACAGTAATTAACTACACAAAAGACTCTAAAGCTCGAAAGTTTTGAAGATAGGGCCTGCCCGACGTAATGAATTACTTGTCGCCTATAGTTCACTTAATTTCCACTTTCGTAATAATTTTAGAGTCTCAATGGAACTTAGTAATTTACCCTTCATTCAAGGTTCCATTTGATTCATCAATTTACACACAGATACAATTAATAATCACACTTTTGCACTAATCGGATGGCTTACGTAATCATTACACTCAAGTCCCTCTATTATCACTATTCAATAATTTCCATAATTTGGAGGTAGTTATTTAACACACAAAAAATATAAATTTAAAATATGATCCGTCATACCTTTTCTATTATTCTCGCCATCTTTTTATTTTGTCATCGTCTTCGGTGATATTCAATCAAAAATGGATACTCACAAGACTCGATCTTGGGCCTTCTTTCTTTCGTTTTACGGCTTCAATTTTTCCCCCCAAACAAATGGCCTGGTCTGTGTATACTCCCTATACTAAGCGCCAAACCAAAATCCTCTTTAAGTTGCTTTTCGTGTTGGTTTTATTCCATGAAAAATCATCATCGCCATTTCCATTTATTTTTTTAACAATTTAGACTAAGTTAATTGACAGAACCACACAGTATATCTCATCGCCGTCACAAAAATGTAATAGAATAAGAGATTGAAAAGACTACAGTCGATCCATATATACCAAAAAAATTCCTTTTCAAAAATCGAAAACCTCGAATCTAGGGTTTCAGATGTAAAACAATTAATTCAAATCAAGTGTTAGGAAATTTTTATAGTTAAACAAAACTGTTTGGTTTTTCAAAATATTGCGCAGTAACAATTTTACGATACAACTCATTTCCGATATATTAATAACATTTATCATTGAATTCAGAATGAATCAATTACAAGTTTAATCGACGTTAAGGCGTTCAGGCATTACAAAACTACAAAAGTCGTACAGTGAAGTTCGGTTTTATATCGGAAAGATTGTTTGAAGTAAATTTTCTTGTTCTCAGGTAAAGAGAAAAACAGATTGAATGTATAACAAAGCAAGATAATACTTCTTTGCATGTTAATGACTGTAAAAAATAAACGCACAGCTGTTGTAAGGTTTTGAAAACTTCATTGTGTAAGTTACGTTTGATGTTTAGAGAATTCAAATTGAAGTAATAGAGTGAACCAAAGTGAATGGAAATATAGTATGAGTTAATTTTAGTGAATTGCAAAATTAAATAGCAATGTTTATAGAGACAAAATTTAAGGAAAATTTTTACATTCATACGATTTTCGATCAAGATGAAAGTTTACTATAGGTAATGACAACTTTTAAGTAATTACAATTCCAAATCAATTAGTGCAAGGAGTGCAACTCTCTTCAAACATGTCCGTCCAGCTAATGAAAATTTAGTTAAATTTTAAGAAGAATAAGAAAACGATGAGTTACGGGGACTATAAAATTATGGCTATTGAAGGTGAATGGATGGGAAACTATTACGCGCGGTACATGTGAATAACAAAAATGAAAACCAATAAATCTGAGACTATAATACACTGGGTTCAGACATTAGCCCAGACTATCCATTACAGAACAAGTGCTTTTTGGAAGAGCACTCACGACCAAAAAGAAGTTGAAAAAGGACTAGACTGGTCGCAAACAGACCTTGTACATCCACATTAGTATGGTGAGGCACTTCAATGTTCTACAGATTAGCAATCAAATCGATCGGTATTACAAACCCAGTATTAGCAGAAACAAAGTAACAAAGTATCTATGATTAAAAAAAAGGGGCAACGATAAAAACGGTATTCTACTCTATTGCAAGCGATGGATAACTAAAATCTTCCAGACCCAATTTCGGGCAGATCTGGGGGTTCCCGAGACTCTAAAGTCACAAAAAAAATTTATTAAATCTGCTACAGATCGAAAAGCAAAAACACCATTGGACCGACTCCTTTAATGAAATATCCGACACAATTCCGTTGTTCCGTTATGCAGGCTCGCAACCCACACCTGAACTACCACGAGTCTCATACTTCTCCGACTCGCTAGCCGGGCCACACTGTTGTACGCTTCTGTCCAAGTGATTCGGAAGGTTGTTCATATAGTTTCAAGGTAACCAACTGAACCAAATTCAAATACGTTCAATCACGGAATTTGCACTTGCAAATAGGCAAAATAAAAAAAAGATTTTGCACCAAGACCCGAACACCAAAGTTGACATACACTCGCTGAATTGTTAAATCAAAACGAAACCACCCTCATATTTCATGGTCGTCGATATTCTTGACCTACAATGGCTGTGAAACACAAGCGAAAGTTATTAGCATACTGACAAAAAAAAATTATTACCGATGTTAGGCGCGAATGTCCTTGGAATGATAAACACCTCTACGTTTAGAAACCAGGTCCTCCAGTTCGTAAGCAGCGCTACCTACCAACCTTATTATTCTGGTCTCAATAAACTTCTGTGCAAGTTTAGCAGATAATTTCTTACCGGCGTCACTAAAAAAAAATTCCTTCGGAACACCGTATCACCTGGTTTAAACAAAGTTACTCGAGCTCGTAAATTGTATCTTTCAGCACTTTTGACAAATGCTTCGGCAGTTAAATCAAGAATTCGAATTCGAATCTTATTAAGATAATCAGGTCGCAGAATCGTTTCACCTGGATCATGAAGACTATTCAGTCGTCTCAGCAATTCATATGACGAACCATGAGTCACCATAGGTATTCCAAACATTGCGAAATATGGGGAACATTTAAGAGTTTGGTGAAGAGAACAACGTAGTGCACAAGCGATCTCGCTCAAGTGCAGATCCCATTTAGAATGCTCCTCCTTTAAATAGGCTCGAATACCAGATAAAACACTTCTATTTACCCATTCAGAAGCATTAGCTTGAGGTGAATATAAGGCCAATAAGGTGTGTTTCACTCCGTGCTTCGCCAAGAAGTCTTCAAACAATTTAGATTTGAATTGGGTCCCATTATCGGACACTACTACCTCTGGACAACCAAATACGTGAAAGACATTGGTAGCCAATAGATGACAAATTGGTTCAGCAGTTAGTTTCCGTAAAGGAAATAAAAATGGATATTTAGTAACATGATCTAATACTACGAGAATAGCGATATTCCCGGCCTTTGAACGAGGATAAGGGCCAAGAATATCGATATATAATCGCTGACCAATTCGTTCTGTTTTCATCTGAGACACCATGGGAGCACGAAGTGGAACATTAGTCGCTTTGATTTCTTTACAGGTCTTACAATTTCCTATGTAGGATTTAACCTGGGTGTACATACGAGGCCAATAGTAAAATTTACGAATATTAAACAGGGTTTTTGCTAGACCTCCATGAAATGAGGTAGGAGGATTGTGGGCCCTTGCAATACACTCGTCAGTGTATTCCTCCGGTAACCACAATTTTCAAACCTCACCTTCTGAAGGAATATCAAGATCTAGACAAGCCAATCGTTTATAAACCCGACCAGAAATTACCTTCAGATCAGGCAATGTACCGTCTGCTTCGGTAACCAGATTTACCAACTCCAAATATCGAGAAGTGTTGAAGAAAGGGGAATTAAGATCTAATTCAGGCACTGGACACAGTTCAGAAATGATATCGACAGAGTCACGTCTTGATAGAGTGTCAGGGACAGTATTTAATTTTCCTTTTCGGTACTCAATATCAAAGACGTAACCCTGCAATTTCAAGCTCCAACGAGCCAATCGACCAGAAAGGTCTTTTTGTTGCATTAACCATTTTAATGAAGCATGGTCAGTTATGATCTTAAAGGCCTGACCCTCGACATACGCTCTAAATTTCTTTACTCCCAGTACGGCGGCTAGACACTCTTTCTCACTAGTTGAGTAATTGCGTTGCGCAGAATTTAGTTTCTTGGACATGTACGCTATGGGATGTTCCATACCGTCCATGTCACACTGAAGTAATACACAGCCTATACCGTCATTACTAGCGTCGCACTGGAGAGTAAAAGGTTTAGTATAGTCGGGGTTTATGAGGACTGGTGCTGATATGAGAGCATTTTTGAGGTTTATAAATGCTATTTCAGCTTCTGGTGTCCATACGAATTTATTAGAATTTTTCTTCAACAAATCTGATATTGGAGAGGACATAGCAGAGAAATCAGAGATAAAACGGCGATAATAACCCGCCATACCCAGGAAACGTCGAATCTGTTTGGACGTACGCGGTGTAGGAAAGTCAGAAATAGCTAGAGTTTTATCAGGATCAATTTTCAACGTACCACCTCCCACAACATATCCCAAATATTTTACCTCCGGCAAAAGAAACTTACTTTTTTCCACGTTTATCGTCAAGTTCACACGTCTAAGACACTGGGAGATATCTTCTAACAGTTTCAGATGGGCCTCAAAGGTATCTGTAACTATTAGAAGATCATCCAAGTATACGAAGACGCACGACTTGAGATGTGGAGGAATTACTTAGTCCATCAATTTAGTCATCGTTTGCGGCGCATTGCACAGTCCGAAAGGCATTCTTACGAACTGATACAATGGCCGCCCAGGGACCGTAAAAGCAGTTTTCTCTCGGGAGTGTTTTTCTAGAGGTATCTGCCAGAAAGCGTCTTTCAGATCCAAACTGGAAATGAAATTACTCTGTGGCAGACGACTCAAGATTCCATCTATCTGTGGAAGGGGGTAAGCATCCTTTTTAGTAACTGTATTGACCTTTCTACTATCCAAACAAAGACGATTCTTCCCAGGTCTGCGAATTAAGACCACTGGACTCGACCAAGGACTGTTAGAAACCTCTATAATACCCAGAGATAACATTCTATCCAGCTCTTCTCCCATCAGTTTCTCAATGGCGGGCGATATTGGGTAGTGACGTTGTTTGATGGGAGCTGCAGTCCCCACATCAATCACATGTTCTATCAAATGTGTTCGACCCAGACCCATTTTTGAAAATGAAGGTAGAAGTTGGATAGTGTTTTGTAAGCGTTCCTGTTTGTCCATAGACAATTCTGAAATTCCTGACTCCGTAGTCGAAAATGTAGGTAAGCTAAATATTGGGTTAAACAAGCCAAAAGCATTAAAGAAATCTATACCTAGATATAGATTTTGAGTTAAAGACGGGATAACGAAGACGTCCAGGGTTCTGACTTGGTTCATAAATGAGATCTTTGTTTTTACAAACCCCAAGATCTTCTGTCTTTGGCCATCGGCAGTACGAACTACTGCAGATGAGTAAGTCAAAAGGTCTGGAGTTTGCACGATCTCTTTAGCAAAATCACCACCAATTACAGTCAAGAACGCTCCACTATCCAACAGTCCAGTATGTTGTTTACCCAATATTGACACTGTGGCATAAGATCTCTCATCGTTGGCCAATTTCACAATGGAGGAAATGGTTTTGGATTTAAACAAATGTCGTTGTTGCCAATAAATACGAGAACGGAGCGCAGAGCGCGATGGAAGTTTCAAAGATGATAATGAATCTACAAATATGTTTGAGCGTATTTTCAGGTATTCGTTCAATCGTTGTTGGTCCATAATGGAGGTGGTTCAGTATGATCGGGTGTTCGTTTCAATAATTTCACATCAGTATCATGAGTGGGTACTAATGTAACAGAAGTAGTATTCAACGGGTGTTCTATCAGATTGGAAGTTGAGGTTCGGTTCGACCGTGTATCGGGTACTAATAGGTTAGTGGGAGTGGTAGATGAAACAACCGAAGGATCAGGAGATAAATTAAATTTGGTCTCAGATGATTCTAAGACAGGTCCTGGGAGCGAGAAAAGGTGTTGGGATTCTGGCCCCCCCTTCGGTTTCCCCGACAATTTTCACAATTAGGACATAATACATCGTCTTTTCCGCATCCCCAACAAAACAATCGCTGAGATTCACGACAATCGTGCCATCGATGACCTGGTCGTTTACAATTCCAACAAATCGTTGAACTGGTTACTCGTTTCATATTAGGGGCAGGCTGTATTGCCGCAAGTTCGTTGGATGTAATTGGTAACGATTCAGTTGGCAATTCGCTAATTTGAATTTGTGAGAATTCACGATCTAAATCCACCTCAGACACCGGTCTAGATGGTCTAATATTATAATCTCGCGATCTGGTTACTGACTCGGCCCATAATTTTTCGCGATCACGGCAGAGCTGGCGCAGATGTTCCAGTCCATAAATAGTGACGTATAACAGCTCCCTTCGGATTTTCAATCGCAAGTTGTTGCGTATCAAGGATAATAACTCCGCGTCCGACATCGGTACTCGTAGTTTATCTGCCAGTCGATAAATCGCTTGTAAGAATTCGTCAAACAGTTCCGTGGGCTGCTGTTTCCTGGCCCTCATCCGCTCCTTCACTTCTTCGTCCGTCTGCCGGTCCTGAAATTCTATTCGCAGAGCATGACACAAGTCAGTCCAAATAAGCTGTCGGTTCTGGCGAAAATATCTCCAGAACCAATCAGCTGCTCGATCTGTGAACAACAGGTACAGACAACGGGTGACAATAGTAAAATCGCTATTTAAACACATCTTTGTCAGCCGCTCTATTCTGAAGATGAACGCTTCAACATCTAGACCATCGGGTCTACCTGAGAACGTTACGTTCCAATTTCTAATTGTTGTAGAGTGCTGTTCGAGATGTGTTCGCATTCTAGCTGGAGCAAGAGCAGGTCGAGGTTCAGCAAACATTGGTGGTACTGGTACATTATTTTGCACAAACGCATTTACTAGCGTATAATTTCTGGAAGGACCCGATTGATGACGCGGGGTGGTGTGTGATACTGCAATTGGTGCTAGAGGTAACATTACTTCAGGTGCCGGAGCACGTGATTGCATCATTGAGTGATTAATCCTAGAAATTTCTTGATCGATGTGAGCATTTACCACTTCCTGAAATCCTTGATCTTTCGCTACAGCGGCACCATATATGGGAGATCTTTGAACTATATTCCCTCGCACTTCATCGGCGAGTCTAGATCATGGGAGTTGGACTGCCATGGGAGTAGAAGAGTGTTGATTTCCAATACTAGGACGACGTTGCCAACCTGCGGTAATAGAGCGTGTCACCGGTCGCGGTGGTGGTGGTACCACTGTATCATTAGTTTTATCCATCCCTCGGGGTAACCTCTGTAAGTCTGCACGCTCACAAGCGGCTTGACAAATTGGGCAGGTGCTATTCTGCAACAACCAGTCGTTGAGGCAGATGTCATGAAAGAGGTGGTTACACCGAGTGAGAAGTTTTACGTCGGCCGGCACTATTTCGTGTTGACAAACAGCACAAGAGCTGGACCTATCCAGAACGTCAATCTTATCAGCGGCAGACATTATGAATACTCAAACCGCCGCACAGGACTAGACCAATAAAGACAAGTATATGGAGAGAAAATTGTTACACTAGCTAATTGTTACTTATTGCAAACGTTGAAAACGAATAAACAATCTAATTACCACCAGAAAAAAAAAATATACTTTATTACAATATTTTAGTACTTAAAATATATTAGAGCAGAATTTAGAGAGTTGTATGGAAATTTCGTTATTCAAACCTCAAACAGCCGCGCGATATCTTTTGCAATTCGACAATTATATTAAATAAGATTTATTATTATCTTGATATTATTTTATTACTATTTACAATTGTTTTCCAAGGTGCTGATATATGAACAGAACAAAAATACACGGTGAGATTTGAGAGAAAATAAGTATACTACAAATATGGCAGAAGATGGCAATTATGAAAATTTTCCAGACCCAATTCCGGGCAGATCTGGAGGTTCCCGAGACGCGAAGGTCGTAAAATACAAAACAGATATACTATCGAAACACAATCGGTACTACAATCAACGAGGAGAATAAAGTAAAATTTTGGTACTTCACAAACTTAAGTAGTAAATATCTCTTAATAATAGTTAACCCTAATAATATGTATAAGAAAGGATCAAGTTAAGAAACCGGGACATCAGGTCTAAACCGGACCTTTACGATTTAATAAAGGAAATATGAATACGAACGTATATTAATAAAAAAAATTTTAAATGAAGACTCACGGTTCAGGTTCTATGATGTGTACTATCAACCTAAAAGTAAGACTTATATATCCTAATACAAAAAGCTAAACACTTAACTAAGTACACACCATGAACATATCCTTGATCCTCCGTAAATTTTCCTTAATTATATTTCCGGGTCTTGAGCTGGTGATTCTATTCTTGTTTCTTGAAGTTACTGGGTAGTTATGGTTTATACTTGTTTCCTGGTAAATTTTCCTTTTTTTTTATATTTTTAACCATCTTCCTTTTATGTTACGTTTACTAATTTTCCTTTTTGTTGGTAAATAATTTTATTTATTTTCCTTTTATTGATTTTTATGTTATTTGTTTTCCTTATATTGATTTATTATTGTTGTGGTTGGACCTAAAATTTTGAAAAAAAAACTTATTAGTATTTGGTAATACCAGCAGTTTTATTTATTAAGTATTTATTTCTCAATTATTTAATTATTTATTTATTTATTTATTGTAAATATTTAGTTATTTAATTACGGATGGAGGAAGGATGGACCAACCATGGGGTGTTCATCACTCTTGGGTTGAAGAAGATGATCGCCGTTCTTTCTATTGCTTGAGTTTTTGGTTTGTTGTGATTTGTTTGTTTATTTGGGGACCAATGGAAATTGAAATTATAAACTACGTTAAAGGATGGGAAATGGGGAAGGAAAAGGGAAGAAGAGGGGATGTAAAAGGATGGGAAAAGGTAGGGTGGGAAAGGAATAAGATGGGGTATGTGCTGATGGGATCTCACCCAGCTGACAAGTGCTGACGGGATGGCTAGAAGATAAATCCTCTGGACCACCATTCGATCGACAACACCCGCCAACTGCGATCCACACCACCAACACATACGGGCGAGGTGCTATGACCTGAGTGGATCCAGTCAACCACGGCATAAAGGCTGAGTGGACATCTTCCCTCAGTAGCTGATCGGGCTACTTTGGAAAATGTCCCTCAGTATTATCCATGGGGACCCGAACCACTCAGGCCATAGGAAACCAATATTGTCGGGAGGGGACTCTAACGATTAGACAATATCAGTTCGGACTGGACTCTGAGGACGCCACGAACCCGAAGCCTGACCAGGTGACCAGACTCGGACGAGAATTGGCGTATACACCAATACACGTCAGTCTAGGTCTGGCACCTGAATCACCTTCGGCCCTCGTGACATCGCCAGAAACCCAGCCCGTAACTAGGGTCCGTGGGGTTGTAATGCCCATTGGGAATACTTCCTAAGAAATATTCCCACCCTTGCGTTATCCAAAAAAACAAAAGGAGAAACATTGCTGGAGGCGTAGGGACGCAACTCCCCATCAAAGAAAAGTCTGAGGGATCTCAGACTTCCTTTGCCCCTGCGCGTGTGAAGCAGGGAATTGCTTCCACGTCGCCAGAGCCTCTAACTATTGTAGGGTGGAAATGAAATTTAAATGAAGAAAAAAAAAATTTTTTTAAAAAAATTTTTCGAAAATTTTTGAAGTTATGGAGGGACTCCTCCAGAGTCCTACATTGCTGTAGGGACCCTTAGAGAAGCCCCACGTTGGGCGCCAATTTGTAATGAGGCGCTTTCTCACTGGCGAACCAATGAGAATGGCATAGCAGGAAGCGTACCTAGCGAGATTTATTTTCTTGCCCCAAGCTAGCTTCAGCCCATGGGAACGATAAAGAAACCCTGCTACTTCAGCACAAATACAGGAATGTACGCTATTTACGAGAATTTGCAGAAATGGAAAGAAATACAAGTGGAAAAATGGAGACTCTGGCGACCCCGGTTGCGAAAGACCCACGATCAACACGTCCAACCCCCACGTTCACTCACATACGCCCACACACACACACACACACATTCACACCCCTAAATCATAAGAATAATAAAAAAGAAAAAATAAACAAAAAACATTCAAATCGACTCACCCATGGTTATATCCTCCTAGCCTCCAAAATCCTGTTTAGATCAGCCCTCCATCAGCTCGTTGGTCACGTTTGAAATCTCTCGAAAATACTTGTATATCACGAACGTTGATCAAAGTGGCACGTACAAACGTTGTACCAAAATGTTAGGTAGAAACGCTCAATAAACTTGCAATCGTTGGATAATTTTGTTGAATCAAAATGATAAGTAGAAACGTTATGTAAACTTGCAATCGATGTATAATTTTGTTGAATCCAAATGATAAGTAGAAACGTTATATAAACTTGCAATCGATGGATAATTTTGTTGAATCAAAATGATAAGTAGAAACGTTATATAAATCTGGCAATCAGCAGTGTTGAATAATTTATAAATGTAAAATGAAATTGTTTAGTAGAAACGTTAATCCATCTGGTAATCAGCAACGTTGATTAATTTGTAAATGTTAAATAAAATGTTAGGTAGAAACGTAATCAAACTGGCAATCAGCAGTGTTGAATAATTTATAAATGTAAAATAAAATTGTTAAGTAGAAACGTTAGATCGGATTGTAAACATAGGCGCCGAATCAATTTATAATCACAGGTGAGTATGGTAACAACTACACCAATTACAGCCGAGTACGTTGAAAAAAAATATGCAGCAGCAATTGGTATAACTAATCGTTGACTCGATTTACAATTATCGTTGAAAATATGGCTGAATACATGAAAATCCAATGTCCAAAATCCAATGGAAAAATTTGAATCTTGTACCAAACGTCGCAATAATTATCGACAGTAAGGATACAAATATTGTACCAAAATTAAGTTGGAACAGCTGACACAGATGAAGCAAATATTGCATATAAATAGGTGATAAAAGATGATAAGATGGTATACGTATATAACACTAGTACCGAATTATGGTGTAGGAGCTGCAACTGATGAAATAACTGTTGTGCCAAAAATTCGTGGTGGAGAACAAGTTTCAATTCCGTTTACCTTTCCGTCACTGCTTTCACTACTCCGCTTATTCCAAGCATAAGACAAACACAACATATACAATTTTTTTTTCCTTTTCCTTTGTTTCAGATGGTGGCTTCACCCCAAATAGTGGCTAGGTTGCAGGTATTATTAATTATTCGCCACTAAAGGAGTAATATGAAAAATTTTGCTAAATCGAACGAACCGTACTTCACTAATTAATCATAATTTATTGTGCACATACTTTATTTACAATTCATAATAGATCTAATCATGTTTAGTCTAGGTTTCAATAAGCACAAAAACAAATTACACATAAACTAATATTACTTAATATTTTGCTAAACGGGATTGCATTATCGTGCGTATTAAATACTTAAATACAGTTTACTGTTCTTATCCCCAACAATTCTATTGATATCAATTTGCTTTACAGCTTGGATTGTACTATAATAAATAGTTACGGAACAATATAATTACGCTACACACAAAAAAAAAATTTCTAATATGACATGCAAATCCTATGGCGTTACATACGGCATAAAGTTTATATAAGGTCAACCCGAAGGTTAATTTAATTTAAATTATGTAAATTCTAAAAATTTAATTTAAAATTTAATTTAATGTAGATTCTAAAAATTTAATTTATTCACACTATAATAAATAAGGACACTACTAGCACTAATATACAAAATGTTCTAATCATGCAAGCTTTACGGGCACGGCCTATAGTTCGTATCGTATTCACCTTCGTATAATTAGTCAATGCACCTCTATTTTTAGCACGCTACAGTAATTAACTACACAAAAGACTCTAAAGCTCGAAAGTTTTGAAGATAGGGCCTGCCCGACGTAATGAATTACTTGTCGCCTATAGTTCACTTAATTTCCACTTTCGTAATAATTTTAGAGTCTCAATGGAACTTAATAATTTACCCTTTATTCAAGGTTCCATTTGATTCATCAATTTACACACAGATACAATTAATAATCACACTTTTGCACTAATCGGATGGCTTACGTAATCATTACACTCAAGTCCCTCTATTATCACTATTCAATAATTTCCATAATTTGGAGGTAGTTATTTAACACACAAAAAATATAAATTTAAAATATGATCCGTCATACCTTTTCTATTATTCTCGCCATCTTTTTATTTTGTCATCGTCTTCGGTGATATTCAATCAAAAATGGATACTCACAAGACTCGATCTTGGGCCTTCTTTCTTTCGTTTTACGGCTTCAATTTTTCCCCCCCAAACAAATGGCCTGGTCTGTGTATACTCCCTATACTAAGCGCCAAACCAAAATCCTCTTTAAGTTGTTTTTCGTGTTGGTTTTATTCCATGAAAAATCATCATCGCCATTTCCATTTATTTTTTTAACAATTTAGACCAAGTTAATTGACAGAACCACACAGTATATCTCATCGCCGTCACAAAAACGTAATAGAATAAGAGATTGAAAAGACTACAGTCGATCCATATATACCAAAAAAATTCCTTTTCAAAAATCGAAAACCTCGAATCTAGGGTTTCAGATGTAAAACAATTAATTCAAATCAAGTGTTAGGAAATTTTTATAGTTAAACAAAACTGTTTGGTTTTTCAAAATATTGCGCAGTAACAATTTTACGATACAACTCATTTCCGATATATTAATAACATTTATCATTGAATTCAGAATGAATCAATTACAAGTTTAATCGACGTTAAGGCGTTCAGGCATTACAAAACTACAAAAGTCGTACAGTGAAGTTCGGTTTTATATCGGAAAGATTGTTTGAAGTAAATTTTCTTGTTCTCAGGTAAAGAGAAAAACAGATTGAATGTATAACAAAGCAAGATAATACTTCTTTGCATGTTAATGACTGTAAAAAATAAACGCACAGCTGTTGTAAGGTTTTGAAAACTTCATTGTGTAAGTTACGTTTGATGTTTAGAGAATTCAAATTGAAGTAATAGAGTGAACCAAAGTGAATGGAAATATAGTATGAGTTAATTTTAGTGAATTGCAAAATTAAATAGCAATGTTTATAGATACAAAATTTAAGGAAAATTTTTACATTCATACGATTTTCGATCAAGATGAAAGTTTACTATAGGTAATGACAACTTTTAAGTAATTACAATTCCAAATCAATTAGTGCAAGGAGTGCAACTCTCTTCAAACATGTCCGTCCAGCTAATGAAAATTTAGTTAAATTTTAAGAAGAATAAGAAAACGATGAGTTACGGGGACTATAAAATTATGGCTAT
Organism: Diogma glabrata; assembly: GCA_963693315.1. Taxonomy (NCBI): domain Eukaryota; kingdom Metazoa; phylum Arthropoda; class Insecta; order Diptera; family Cylindrotomidae; genus Diogma; species Diogma glabrata. The sequence goes on from OY856187.1 coordinate 212,160,961, forward strand.
TGAAGGTGAATGGATGGGAAACTATTACGCGCGGTACATGTGAATAACAAAAATGAAAACCAATAAATCTGAGACTATAATACACTGGGTTCAGACATTAGCCCAGACTATCCATTACATTTTTAATCTCACATACCAATCCCGACCATCAAGATTTCTCCAAACTCAATGTTCCTATTCGTAATCACTTAAAATGAACGTTAAAATGAGCAAAAAATATGCCAATTTCCTTGTTTTGACACACCTTCGGTGGTTAGGCAGTTATCGAACACGTCGTGCTTTCGGCTCTTCCCATTGAATATATCTATTTTTAGAAACAAAATATTTTTGAAATCCCTGCAGCGGTTTTTTAGATTTCGTCGGTTGTGACGGCCGGCCGGAAGACAGACATACATTTTCTATTTGGTTTTTTAGAATCAGTAGGTACTAAAACGTCGAGAAATGCAAAAAAAGTGGGAGTTAGAATTTTACTTTTGGCTCGAGAATGTAATATTTAGGTCTTTCAGACCGAAGTAAAATTCTATTTTTTTTCACAATGTGAATTCAATTCAATTAATCATAGTTGCGTTTGCCTTTTTCAATATACGAGAGAGGAAAATGCGCATTAGTTTGGTTTATTGTTTTTTTATATAATTGGAGCGAGATTGTTATTTTATAAAATACGATCGTAATTACCTATAAAATACAATCAAAAAAATTTTCCTTCAGAGTTCAATACAACCATATAACTTATTTGATCCTTTCGGCAACTATAGATATAAATGCGTTATTAGTCTTAACTCTTAATAGAATAAAATGAACAGTTTATTTTATTCTGTTGTGTGAATGATGGGAAAATTTGATGTCTTGCATTGAAGGTCATTTTATTTTCAGAATATTAAACAGTTAAATAGACATCGAAATTGAATAAAATTTATTTAATTGATTGAAATATATTGTACCAAAAAAGATAAAACAAAATTCTGTGTTTTTTAAATTCGTTTTAGTTGTTTTACCAATGTATTTTAAAATAATTTAATATAAATTAATAAATGTTACTCTGTTGGAAGGATAAAACGTTGTATTGAGTTTGTGTTTATTGAATTTTATTCTCTCGCAAATTTGTAAACTTTTGCCGAAAAATAAAGTATGTTAGAATTACCCAATAAAATAGTAATGTTGTAATCCTCAACAATCGCGCAACAGAATAAAATTAACAGCTGTTTATTTTATTCTATTAAGACTAATAACGCACTCAAGCTTGGTTGTAATTTTGTAAAATAGCAAAAATAAGACTATATTTGTAGTTGCCGAAAGGATAAACTTTATTTTCAAATACTGACACACGTAATTTTTCGCATATTTTACGTAATAATTCGCACATCACTAAACTTTTGCTGCGGAGCACTAATGGTCAAAGAAACTTTGTTGAATCGATTATTGTATAGCAATAAGTGTATGTTAAACAAGCTCGTCCTAAGCAATAAAGGTCAACAACAATGTGTCACTGTATGGTGTGGATTTTGGGTGGGAGACATCATTGGAATATACTTTAGCGGAAATAGGGCAGCAGCCAAATTCTGTAACTGTGAAGCGGTGAAGTGATAAAAATTTCTTCGTTTCTTTTCATTAAAAAACTTATCACTTCATCGCTTCACAATTACAGAATTTGGCTGCTGGTGTAGCAACTGTGAAGCGGTGAAGTGATAAGTTTTTCATCACTTCACTGCAAAAATATCTAAATGAGTGAAGTTTTAAAACTATAAAATTAACACAGACTTTTTGTTTGGCATTAAAATGAAACCGTTTCTTTTGTTGTTATTGACATTATGTCAAAAAACATCAAAACGTCAATGTGATTAGATGATTTTTTTTTTTAAATTGCATTTCTAAATTAAACCCCGATTCATTTTTCAAATTTAGCTTCTAAAATATTTATATATACTTAAATTTGTAAAATTTTACTTTTAAATTCAGTTTAAAGTTAAAATTAACATTTAATTTTATGTATTTTTGGCGTATGGCAGTGCAGCGCTTGCTATTAGATTTTTTAACACTCACATCGCATATAGGCTGTAATTCTAAACCAAAACTTATTTGAAACATATTTGTGGAGACTTACTTATTTGAATAAGTAACCTAAGGAGGTGACTTATTTGAAATTATTTTTTCATAGAAAAATCTAATTAGATTTGACAGTGTCATGTTTGTTTACTAAATGATTTTAAGGAATAAAACTTATTTTTCGATCCGTAAAAAAATTAATGCCATAATTTAAAATGAAGATATATGGAGGGGCTGAAATCTCACAGCTCTGAGATACCAAGACTTCGGTCTGGGTTAAGGATTTGTATATAGTTTTCAGCAAAAAACTTTTATGAGGACATGGTTTTTAGTTTTGGGCAGCGTGTATATCAAACATAACTCTTTGTTAAAAGTATTTTTTATCTCTGCTAAAAAATTTATTACAAAACTAACACGAAACATCAATACGTTGCCGGAAAATTATAATCAAAATTCCAAAAATATTATTAAATTATATAAAATCAAACTTTTTCAAAATTCCAAAAATATTCCAAAAAGTAGAATAAAATCAAATATTTAATCTTTTTCTAAATTCCAATAATATTTCAAAAATTCTTAAAAATTCAAACTTTTTCCAAAATTCTAAAAATATTGCAAAAATTCAAAAATTGAAAATTTTTTCAAAATTCCAAAAATTATAATAAAATTAAAAATTTCTCAAAATTCTAAAAATATTCCAAAAATTCTCACAAAATCAAAAATTAAAACTTTTTCCGAAATTCTAAAAATGTTGCAAAAATTATTACAAAATCAATAATACAAAATTTTCAAAATTCCAAAAATATTTCAAAAACTATAACAAATTCAAAAATGTCCATGTCCAATTTCATTTAAATTACATTTACGTCATAAAAACAGCTACATTTTTTTTTCCAAAAAATTGGCTAAACAAATAAATGAAATCATTTTTTGACACACTTGACATTATTTTTTTGACAAACTTATAATGCCATAATTCTCAATAATAATAATAAAATTTCATTTCAAACAAATAATTAATTTTATTTCTTTTAGGTAAAAAAGTAAATAAAAATCTTTCTTTTGACACACTTGACAATATTTTTTTGACAAACTTATAATACCATAAATCTCAATGATAATAATAAAATTTCATTTTCACAGCGTACTTTCGAACCTGTCACTTGAGTATGCCTATTTTTAGAATTTTTAAAATCCCTCCAGCGGTTTTCCCTCCAGCGTAGGTAATGACGGACGGCCGGCCGACAGACAGACATACATTTTTTTTGCCTTTTTAGAATCAGTAGGTAAAAAACGTCTAGAAATGCTTAAAAAAGTGGGGGTAAGAATTTCAATTTTGGCTCATATATGTAATACTTAGGTCTTTCAGACCGAAGTAAAATAGTTTTGAAAACTCTTTTATTGATCAAATTAAATAAATCGTTCTAATTAAATTTATTTTCGAATTTGCTTTTATGTGCTGTCAAATTAAGTATGTTAAATCATTTAGAATAGCTTTTAAATACTTATTTAAAATGGCGGTGAATAAGTAAGTCTACATAAATAAGTTTCAAATAAGTCGTCGTTTAGAATACAGCCATAGAATTGCAAAAATGGTAATTTGATAAAAAATTAATGATAAAATCGAACTGAAAAAATTTTTAACCCTTCACCACTTCACAGTTACAGGATTTGGCTGCAGGCTCTGATTCGACTAACCTAATTGGGACCAGGGCTTTATTTGAGCCCTAAAAATGCTCGGGTACAGAGTCTCAGGGTACAGTACAAACCGAGATATTTTTATAAAGAAACGATAGTATTGATGTTGACGTTTAATTTCAAATTTATGAAAATAACAAAATAGTTTTCAAGCGAATCAGACGACAGGATGGCCGATCGACACACCAGGCGGACATTATTTTTGCTTTTCTGTACACTAGTTATGAGCCAAAACATAATGAAATATCAAATCTTTTTGAGAATTTGAAAATTTTATTTCATAGCGAAGGGATTTAGGATGTTGCGTCCTAAATGTTGAATTTTGAACTGCTGGTTTCGGATGGTAGATGAAGTATTTAATTTCTGATATAACTGTATTTGAAAACAAGATAATGAAAATACACATACACTCAAAAAACTACCTCATTCATACAATGAAAAACTACGTAAAAACTAAGAAAATATGCACACGATTTCGAGTCAATGTACATTGATAATATAAATTAGAATATGATTTTCATTGATTTAATGATATAAACGTCACATAAAAATCAGGAAAACTTCATAATTTGTAGTATTGTATCTCATAAAATTAACAAAATGAGTAAACATGTATCATAAAATTGGTTTAATATGGATATTTGTTTTGAAGTATGCTTTGTAAACATTACGTGCAGTATTGCCCTAAATTTGATTAGTAAACTTCATAGGGTTTATTTTAAAGGTTTTAAAATCTACGAATTTATCATAATATTTAATTGATATTAATATTTTATTGTCATATTTATGTAAAAAAACTTAACTTCATTATACACTCAGAAAAAAGAGATAGCTTATTTAACGTAAAGTAAGTATAGTAAATTTAATTGTAAATTAATAACGTAAAGTAAGTATAGTAAAGTATATGTAAATTTAATTGAAAATGACGTACAAACTGAGCCAGCGGAGGCATAAGTAAACTAAACAAAATTGACTAAGTAAAATCTACTTAAAAGCATGTAAAAAATTTTGCGCTGTTATGCTACTATTATGCTACCATCTTGTCTCACCAAAAAAATGAAAAAAATTTAGTTTTTTTGCAATTATTAATCGTTTTTTTATCAATTCAGGGGGAATTTTATACACGGCAATGATTAACAGCGGTTAAGAAGGGCCCTGTAAAGATAAAATACTATTTATTATTAATATTTATTTTGGACTTAACCCGGATTCGATACCCAGACCTCTGTGTACAAGGAAGCAGCATTCAACATTCGTCTATCTAAATAATTATTTACATCAATTTATTTATGAATATTATGTTGATGCTTAAGTTTAGGACGTTCGAGGGTTTGATTCCCAGACTGACTACTATTTATTTTTATTACATTTTTATTATTTTTTTTAAAATAACATAAAAATGATTCCTTTTTATTCATAAAAATTCAATTTCACAGCATTTTAATTTATCGATACTGTAGTTATTTTAAAATTATATAGACCTAAACATTTCAAATTTATTCCGACAATAATAATAATGTAACTAAGGTAACACAGAAATAACAATTATATATATGTCAAATTCTTTTTGCCAAAACATTGTTCTGACATTTTTTGCTCTCAGATCAATTTATTATTTGACATTACGTGTTTTATTTGGTCAAAAAAAAAAAAGTGAGTTTTCACCCTAAAAATATTTTTTTGAATCTAGATTTTTAGCTATAGAGCAAAGCATAAAATACAATAAAAAAAAAGAAATACATATATCTCTCAAAATTAGTAAACAAACAAAACGCCACGCCAAAACGCAAGAACATGTGCTGCATAAATTGACAGCTATATAGTACGAGATACGGCTGCAGGATTAGTGCGCTCATCGATTTTTTGATAAAACCAAATTTTTATGTATATTTATTATTTATAATTAGGAGAATATATCTACCAGGTTGCCTATCAAAATTTGGCCGCCAGTATTTTTAATTAAATTATTTTTAATTAAATTATTTTTAATTAAATTATTTTTAATTGATTTTTGGGAAAAAATTTCGTTCACGGGAGGGGGGGAGTTGGCGACGGGGGGTGGGGGGGGGGGGGGGGGGTAGGCAGTGCTATTTTTGATCGAAGTTGTGCAAGGTCGCAGAAAAAAAAGTCGAAGAAGAGTCGAAGAAGAGTCGAAGAAAAAAAAAGCGAGTCAAAAAAAAAAAATCAAAAATCAAACCAAGTTATTTCTAAAAACTCAAAAGGTATTTTTTTAAATTTTAAAATTTTAGTGTGTGACCAAATATAAATAAATAATAAATAAAAATAAGGAAAAAAAGAAAAAAAAACTAAAAAAAAAACCAAAGGGGGACCAAGGTAAAATTGAAAGTTTGATCCTTTATAACTTTTGACCTCCTCATTTCTGCAAATTTTTTTTTTTCATAATTAGGATGCAGAGGACCTAATCTTTCTATTTATCTGAAAAAAAAACGCAAATTTATTTGGGGGGATAAACTAGGATTGTACCAGTTTTTGTTGTAATTTTTAAATTTGTCATTTTGAGGTTCAGTGGATGTCGAGTTTAGTGAACGTAAAAAAATTTCTGCTCGCAATTAATCTTGATTAACATAATTAAATTCATTAAATTAATTATATAAATTGTGTTTGTTTAATAGCTCGTGTTGTGGGTCATAATTTTATGCATTTTTATTTACGAAAAACACACGGATTGCGTAAATAATTGAAAATCAAATTTTAATTACTGAACACGGTGGCGTTAACACCGGCTTTTTTGTTTTATTAAATATTATTAAATATTTCAGAAAATACGTCGATTTTGAAAATGTCAAAATAAATTTAGTCTATTATTATTTAAAATTATTTAAAATTATTTATGAAATAATTCGAACACATAAGAAATTATTGTTTAGTGATTTTGGTGGGTTTTTGAAGTGCAGTTACATATGTATAAATTGCATAGCAAATAGAAAATTTGATTATTGATCAAAACGAAAAAATTTCTCTCATTTTGCTGGTCTGATATTTGCATATGCGTTTTTATTTTTATTGTTTGTATTGTAGGCGTTGAAATTTAATTAATTTTTAATTAATCAAATTAGATAAGTTAATCATTTGATTTCAGTAATTTGAGGATGTATCAACTTAACCCAACTTTTTCTCCGTTGATTTTTTTTTACGTTTAAATTGGATATGTTTACTATGATATTGGAAAACAATCAATTTTTGATATAATTTTTGATAGTTGTGTAAATTTATAAAATAAATACTACTTAAGGTAAACAAAAATTCTTATATACATTCTTACAATTTATAATTCGTTTTTGGTTTCTATCCGTATATTTATTTCAGTTTAAAAATCTTTTAAATTTTAGCCAAGAAAATCAGATTAAGGTTTACCCAACTTAATTAATAAGATGAGATTTGTTGTAAAGTATTCTTTCGTCTGCTTTGGATCATTTATTTGTATTGCGCAAGATAGACGGATGTCGATTTTTTTAGGAATATGTACCTATGAAAATAATATTATTAGCATACTGAAAATTCCAACATACATCCTTACACAGATAAACATTTTACACGACAAAAAGTAGGATTGGTAAATAATTTACCTAGCAGTTAAAATATTCAAGAAAACAAAACTAAATACATATTACTACTTTACTTGTTACTAATCTAATTGTAATCTTACAAATCAAATACTGAAAATCAAAATTTTATTATTGTAAAATGTAAATGCAAGTGAAATTTTTGATGCATATACGATGTCAATCAACTGGTCATATATTTGTTTAAATAAGATAAAACATGATTCCAAAGTTGCTTTAGTTCATTCACATTCCAATCAATCAAATAATCCAACGTACACCAACACTGCTATTTCACTTAAATCAGGGACCATAGTCGTTACAACAAATGATGGTGCTCCAAAAGGCACTACACGCATAGATCGGCAATGCATTTAGAGGTATGCTAATTCACTTGTGCAAGCAGTCTCTAATGTCACCAATGATCATGTGCTACTAATCGGTCATGAGGGTCTGCGTTCTGGGGATATCACGGGGACAAACAAACGAGGTGTGTTGTGTGGCCTAGCTAGCGATCTGGACTTGGACTCCCATTCACAACGAAGCGTTAAAAAAACAAAACTGACTTCAATATTTATAACTCGCATAAATATAGTGAGCTCATATCCATTCTTCTTATCTAGGTTTCTAATCCGGATCGGATATTGGTCATCATCACCTGCAGTTGGTGTCTTGATTTGATGATTTTTAATAGCCGTGTCGTGTCAGTGTTAAACCATTATGATAGGTTTTGCAGCCATGATGTCTTTGGTCTGCCCCTGCATCTCGTTCCAACGATTTGGTCTAATAAAATCAGCTGTTGTATTTTGTTCTGCATAATGTGTCCCAGATAGTTTTCTCTTTTATGGCCAGCGTTACGTATTTTGCTGTTTTCATTCTATTTTAGACTATTTCATGCGAGATGTTGTCTCTCCACATTTTGATTGCATCAATTTAGTTCACCATATCCTTCGTGACCTCACAAGTTTCTGCACCGTAAAGCAACATAAGCCAAATATAGCATTTTAACATTTTGTTTTTCAGGTTTAAGTTTATTTCGTACTATTAAGCTAAACTGTTATTTATCGTTCAGGTCCAGACCTGATTGATTGATTGATTGGACTGTGGGACCAGGCACTGGGCGGGACTCCCGGATTACGGCCGGGCCACTTCCTACAGCCGTTTTACATGTAACAGTAGGTAAGGATGGGTGGGTGGTTGTGGGCCGGGAGTGAGCGACCCGGTTACAGACACCTGGCAAATCGTATCTGGCTGCTACTTTTACGAGACAGTCACAGGGACAATCGCTTATGCATGTGATCTGCAATCGCCAATCAGCAGTCCCGTATCTGAGGTTTCTCGCCTGCAATCTCCGGTCGGAAACCTGTTGTTCATGGGGTTCGTTGGTATAGTGGGATAATGATTGAATTGTATTTATGTTCCTAGCCCATAAAGTCCTCTGCACTCCCCAATCTGAATTCTTGTTATAGTAGATTATTTATAGTTAATGTTATAAATTATACTTGTTGCACAAAATTATCAAGGTTATAATAATGGCCCCTTACCAATTTCTTTTACTACATTTAGCACAAAATGTTGTGTATTTTCATTTAATTTTTAGAGTAAATACTGAGAAAGTGAAAAGGAATAAAATATAATCTCTGGAAATTCAATACATAAGTACAAGTATGTATGTGGGAAAATGTATGGGTAAACTATATACATTATTTTTCTTTTAATTTGTTCCTTCCTTCTTATTTTATTTATTTATTTTATTTCCCTAGCAATCACTCGCTCGGCTGCAAACCATGACCTAATAAATTTTGTGATTACAAATCTATTAATATTAATATTATCTTATGCTAATCACTTAACTTTTGTCCACCGCCCAAATGTATGTGTACTAATGAGCGTCTGCCCCGGGGAAAGCTTGAAGCCAAAAATACGTACTAATTAACGCCTTTTTCCAACCAAAGATGTCGCCAATCCAAATTGCTACGTACTTCATTCTATTATTTGTATGACTCACTCTGAGGACTATGTGTTAAAGCGTCCTTATTCATTTGATTCAATTGTTATTTAGCTGTGTTAGCCAAGTGGCTCATTTGACGAGTTAAGTGTGATAAGGCGAAGATAAGAATTAATACTGTAATTAACAACATCTAAATTAAAGTAATATAATAATAAGCCGATTCATAAATACTGTTATAATATTTTTAATTAATTTTTGGTGAATTAATAGTGCATTTTTATTTGAAGTTATTGTGTTTTGAGTGATCGTGTTTGCACATAAGTTAAATTTGGAGATGATAACGCTGAAACGCTTTATTTAGTTGTACGCTCCTAATTTATTTTCGGTCCATTTTGTCTAGTTATGGAAGTGTATAAGATACCCCGTGATGGCAATTGCCTTTTTAATGCCATTCGTCGTCAGTTGACATTAAAAGAACCCCAGCTATCGGTTTCTATTTCGGAAATGCGCCTGGAAATGGTTGAGCATATTAAAAGCAATCTTTCTGGTTATTTTCCAACACTGTTAGATTCTTGTCGGTCCATTTATCCATCAGACCTGTCCCTGTCTGAGAACAGCCTAGTGACGAAATATTTATCCGATTTGCGGCAAGATGGTTTTTGGGGAGGAGCTGAATGTCTATCTGCCTTTTCTAATTTGAGAAATATAAAAATTACTATATATATGTCTAATTCTCAGCATCCAATAATCTTTGTCCCAAAAACAGGAAATTGGGTGTCTGAAATCAATTTATTGTATTCAGTTAATCATTATGATAGTTTAGTATCAACACCCATTCAGGCCTCTTCATTAGGTTTGAATCCACAGCAATCCGGTTTTCAGAGCATCACCGGCCCTGTAAAACGTACCATACTCCCCGCAACAAATCCATATACTCTTATTGATCTTACCCAATTCACTCCTTCTCCTAATCCTATAAGGACCACCACGTATTGTTTCGGCGCATGGAATATTCGTGGTCTCAATAATTCTCAAAAACGTGATAGGATCGATTCCATTTTGTATAAGAATAGTGTGGACATATGTAGCGTTCAGGAAATCAATATATGTTCCGGTGTTTGCTTAACAGAGAATTATACCTGGTATCTTTCTAATGGTAGTAATACCAATAGACGAGGTGTAGGCATTTTAATTCGTCGGAATTCTTCTTTGCAAGCCAAACGAGTTAAACATTATTATGGTTCTGCAATCACTATGTTAGCGACCTTGGGAAATTTGGGAGACGTTCTCTTTGTATCCGTTTATGTTCCCCCCCAAACTTCATCGTCTAATCGACATCTTTCCTCCAAAATATTTCAAACTTTGTATACAATAATTGACCGTTGTCCAAAGTCTCGCGACATTGTATTATTGGGTGATTTTAATGCTCATCTTGGTTATAACGATATGTTAGATTGTAATACCGTCGGCCCAAATTTATATCATCGTGATTCCAATGAAAATGGGTTTGCCTTAGGGCTTCTTGCAAGTTCAGCCCAACTTTATGTTCAAAGCACAAGTGGCCGAAGGCAAAAACGTTATTACACCTGGACTGATGGATATACTCGCTCTCAAGTTGATCATATTTTGACTCGCCAAAGAAGGCATTTAATTTACGTTAAGTCATTTAACTTAAAACCGTTTTGTCATGAAATAAGCGATCATTGTCTTATTTCAATTATTTGCTCTCCACGGAGAATAACTGCCGCAACTTCATTATGTCATTCTTCATTTACCCCCAGGACCACAATAAGTCCATCCACCTATTCCTTTAAGAATATAAATCTCCTGCTTCTGCAGGATGACAGTGTTAAAGTAGAGTATCAAAAGGTACTAGCGTCAGTTTATGAAGACATTGTCCAGAGAGAGGGAGGTCAAGATCATTGGAAATTAATAGTTGATTGTATTAAGATCGCAGCTCAACAAGTCTTATCTAAGAGATCTCCTTTAACCCGTAACCAGCGGCTTGCCTTAGCTAAATTCAAAAGCGCCCGACATTATAAGAATAAACATCCTCAGGACCCAATTGCTTTAGCTCGATTCAAGAATGCAAGGCAGTCCCTGCGGGCGGTATATAGTGAACATCGGAGATCCGAATGTGAGGAATTTTTTAATAATTTATCCAATTATAAGCCCTCTGATCGGATTCGCAAAACTTTTAACTTTCTTAAACATCATAAAAGGGAGACCCATTCAGCTTCCACCCGTTATATTCCCATTTCCTCGTGGTTTCAAGAATTACGTAGATCCGAAGGTGATTGGCCAGCTCTCGTTATTGAAAATGATTACTGTCCATTAGGTCCACCTCCTAGAAATGCGGAGATTAAGGAGATCATTAAGTTCATTCGGTCAGGCACTGCTCCAGGAAGCGATGGGATTCCTATTGAGTTATTTAAATGTGCTTCCGATAACGTGATTCAAGGTATCCAAGAGGTGTTTGAGAATATTTGGGTATGTAATAATCCTCCCTCTGATTGGCTCGAGACTATACAGGTTCCTATACCCAAGATAAAGAACCCAAGAAGTGTTAACGATTACCGTAGAATTACGTTGTGTAACACTGGGTACAAAATTTATTCGAAGATATTGTTGGATCGACTAGATGATCATTTAAGTTTACCCCCTTCATATCAGGCAGCTTTTCTGGCCAACCGATCCACTGAAGATCATATGTTTACCATACGTCGCATTCTTGAAGAAGAATGGCGAGCTGGTAATCAAGTTTATGTTTTTTCTATAGATTTATCCAAAGCATTTGACACTGTCGACTTAAATGTAGTTTCTGAATGTCTGCAATATCATGCGCCGCATCATTTGGTTAACCGCATAATCAAGACTTGTTTTTGGGAGCTTGCTACCGTTAAGTGGTTCAATGTTTGTACCAATAGGATTAGAAAAAACAAGGGGGTTAAACAAGGCTGTCCTCTTTCTCCACGTATTTTCAACTTTATACTTAATGAGGTTTTAGTTACCTTAACTGATTTGTTTCCTGAGTTAAAGTTAGAGCAGCGTGAAAAGTTACAATTGCCCCTCATTCTCGCATATGCTGATGACATCATTTTAGTCACCCGAAATCCTGTTTCTCTACAACCGGTATTGAAGGAATTAGTTGATTTGTTAAAGGAAGTTGGTTTAGGAATAAATCTTCAGAACTATGCTTGTTCGAGATCCAGATCCCACATTCAATCCTCCTCCAAATCTTACCCTAGCCGGCATAACTTTTAAGCGTGTAGAGATAATGCGATATTTAGGTACGTATTTATCTTCAACTTTGAATCGACCTAATACCATCCGAACCCGTTGTCACCAGTCATTAGGTATTTCAAGGCAATTACAGAGCTTTGTTCGACGAAACAGAATTCCGTTTGCCATCGTTATTCAGATGTAACACACTGTGGTATTTCCTTTAATAACGTATGGGTTAAAGACTTCAGCTCTTACCTATGCTAATTGTCGTCGCTTGAGGAAATATGAGCTATTTATCTTAAGGAAAATAACAGAGTTCAGCACCCAGAAACCTGCTGCTCGTAAAATAAAGGAAATATTAAATGGGAAAACTATAACCAAACGAATTAAGGTGTTGCGAATAAATTTTTGGGGACATATACGTCGAAGAAATTCATCTCATATTCTAAATGCCGCACTGGACTATTGTGCCGGTTCGAAAAAATTGGGCGACCATGTTATACTTGGAATGAATCACTCCGTCAAGATTTAGGATATTATCACCGGTCAATTTCCGAATGGGAAGCGCTATTGCCTGATCGCCTTGAATTACGACGAGCTGCCAATGAGATTTATTTAACCGACGAGTCCGATTCCAGCGAATACTTAGATGAGGATGATGCTGAAGGTGTGAATATACAGCAATAGAATATCCATGGCTAATGGTTGTGATAGCTATGCTATTACAGCATTTGACATTCCACAGTTATCTTCTTTATTTTCCTCCATGTCACGTCTGTTTGTATTTTAGTTGCATTTATTAACACCACCTCACCCGTCCATTTACTTGCATTTCCTACTTTATTTCACTCCCCCAAGGTTATTGGTTATACATTTCAATTCCATTTCAACCCGAGGACTAGGCCTGATTCGCGATCCGGGAACCCTCATCTAAAAACGCATTGAAGCCTACCTCATGGGTAATGGTGGAAACGGCTTAGTGATAACTGGTAGAACCTTTCTGTTAATAAGAATTAACTACACACACTTTTATCCAATGCTATGTTCATTACTTCGTGTTAAGATTTACGAGTAATAAGCACGGGCAACATTGTCACCATGTAACATTTCCAGTATCTAGAAGAGAGCTAGGAACTGAGTGACTGCAAATCCTTATTTAAATCGGAATTGTTGACTAATTTCACTCACATTTTTCCCATTTTACGAGACAAGTTAAGTTTGTTACCTACTGGAAATAATGTGAAAATATCATCTACATTCAGGTGACCTTACGTTTGTTTGTTAACAAGCAAGGAATGTACACAGAACCACATAGATCCAGTTCAAGGTCCAGTCAATATTATTTTGCCGCTTTCCTTGACAGAGATATCAGGATAAAGAGACTAGCTCTGTTATCCGCGTTTTATATTAAGGCGCTGTGCCCATACAAATACGTTTCAATCAGCTGTCTCAATTTCCACACAACACCTAACTTGCGCGATAATAGGTAGATTTTTACCACGCTTTACCACCACACATTCACTCACCATCCTCAAGATTAATTTGTTCGTAAATTCACACTCGATTCAACGTTCATTGTTAATAGCAAAACGTGCTATTCTTTTGATTATTACATTTGAAAATAAATAGCCAGTAATTTAATTGACTCACACTTTGTTTCACGCCCCCGTATATACTTTATATATATTAAAAGAAATCGCTAGTACCCCTTAATCGAGATTAAATCCCGTTATGAAACCTTTATATGGTGTACTGTATGGTGTACAAACAAGAAACCAATTTGACATTTATTCATTTCCCACTTCAAATAGTTTTAATATAAAATGGATTCGTGCTATACATTCCTGTAAACAGTAATGTGACGATATACCAATGAAATATTTGTCGACGAGAAACAAAACAAAAACGACAAGCAAAATTTACCGTGAAATCACTTAGATACATTTTTCTTTTAACCAAAATATTATGAAATTTCAAAAATATTATAAATCAAATAACATAATGGAAATAAACTATCGTTATTATTATTTCTAACTTATTTGAATTACAACTCAACGCAACTTAACATATCATGGAAACGCTCGACTCCACCTTTATCGTTCAGGTCCAAATCTTGTATCAAATATGCTATGGACAAACTTTTGTTGTCAAAAAAAAAAAAAAAAAAAAAAAAAAAAAAAAAAAAAAAAAAAAAAAAAAAGCAAAGCAAAGCAATTGGATCACGGAAGTGGGAAACCGGAAGTTGGGATGTAGATCTTCTTTAATAGTTAGCAAAAATTTGTGTACCGAGTTTCATCAAAACAATTATTCAGGACATGAAGTTATTGAAATTTTGAACAAGCAGGAGCTTGAAAAACCACTCACCACTCTGCCAATATCTATCGATCATCCAAATTTATAGGCATATAAATCTTCATTTAGGGACAAACTTTTAGTTTATTTGATTCCTGAAAAAGCTGTAATTAAAAAAACAAAAGCGAAAAACAGCAGTTGCATTTTTCTGGTTTTCGTTTCCCGCAATTGTGAACGGGAATGCAGCCAAAAAATTAGTAGAAATATAGTGAAGGGACAATCCTATTCCACTATCAGCGTAAATTCCAAATATAAGCCTAATTACATTCAAACTAGAAGAGCTATAAAAATTTAGTATGAAGAAGTGCTGCTGGAGATTGAGCAAATGATTGTTGCTTCTGGTTCTGGATTTTGCTATAAATAGTCCATCAACATAATCCAACATTAAAAGTTAGTGCCTAGCGGTAAAACAAAAATGTACGATCATCCCAAAAGCTTATCGGCTCTCCGGATTAAACCTCTCTCATCATCTGTTAATGTGGTTAGAATTAAATCTAGAAATTGAATTGTGTCATTGAGTTAACAAATAAAAATAGTGCCGTGCTCTGCTATTAAACTGCGATGTGGAGAAAGGTTTACGTTAAGGCAAAATAAAATTATTCCTCTTAAATTGAATTACTGAGTACGTCAACATCTCAGATTTTAATTTTAAAATACAAAATTTGATCAGTTCTGTCTTTTAGCATATCATTGACCGCTAAACTGCATTTTAATTATCATTAAAAAGTACGGCTGATATAGTTGACAACTGATACAGGATGTCGGCAGATATTATTTTATACCACCAAATATGCACTCATCATATCGAATTCCTAAAATTTAAAACAACAAGAAACGGTTAAAGATGATTTTCGAGAATGTTTTTTGATACTAGGTCGATGAATTTTATGATGTATTGGTTGTTTTTTCGATAGTTGCTTCGATTCAGGTGTGAAACAATTTGTTTAACCGGAAGAGATAAGTCAGAAAGTTAGAAAGCAAAATTGTTCCGGCCCCGAAAAACTTACATAGCTATTTCTACAAATTTGCTTATCACAACTTGTATATTTATTAAGGTTTCAAATAAATGATTTTCGGTACTCTCCAAATCTTTGTTCAATATCGTCCAAAAACTAATCGATATTCTTTACCGCAAAGTATAATGAAATTCAGACATTCGTCAGCCATTCTCCTCATCCGAACAGTGGGTCTAGACAAAGATCGTTTACTCGAACTAATTGGAATTTGTTTCAGTTATAAACCAACTTTACCCTGCTGAACACCGTCTTACCGATGGTAATCGTATTGCTATGCTTCAATTCTAATCTAATACACACTCTGAATTGATCGATAGTTTCTTCTTTATGCATGTAGGAATGAGGAAACACACGTCAGAATAAAGTTCCTGTATTCTGTAACATTACATTGAATTGAATTTATAACATTTAATTTTCCGTCTGTTGAAGGTTGTTTTTCCCGACCCATTTTGTTTTCTCCCTTCTTAGCATAAACCTCAAATTGCCTTAGTGATGTGACATAAAACAGTTATATTAGTTGACATATGTTAAGATTTTTGGTGAAAGTAGAGATTTTGGTAAAAAATAAAATTATTTTGCCGTAATTTAGATAAATTTACCGAAAATTTTGAACGATTTTCGTATCACGATTTTATCGATTCTCAACAATCGGCAATAGTCCAACACAATTTTCTTTAAATATAACATTCTTTTACAGCTTTAGACACCTCTACAGTTGATTGCAGAAGAAAACGAGTTAATAGAAATTTTGTTATATATCTAGAATATTCAAGATCGAGGTAACACAAATTTTAAATAGGAGTTTGTTTCATGCGAATGCTGGCCAAGCTGAAATTATCCGTACAGCGCAAAAAGATGTATCAATATCACAACAATTATCAAATAACTTTTCAGATTTATTACGAATAACTGGCAATAGAAATTGGATACGTTATAATCATTTATGTCGAATTCTTTCTGAGTTTTCTTATCATGGATTTTCATCTTTGAACAATTTACAAACATTAGGGGAAGAATATACAGGAATAATACAAGTTGATCAAAATTATATAACAATACCACATAAATGAGTATGTTGGACATAAGGTGAAAACTTCTTAATATGTATGTTTGCTGTTAATAAATATATGTAATATATATATGTATATATGTATGTGCGTATATATGTGTATGTATGTGGGTATATGTATGTATGTGTATGCATGTGTATGTATGTGTATGTATGTGTATGTATGAGTATGTATGTGTATGTATGTGTATGTATGTGTATGTGTATGTGTATGTGTATGTGTATGTGTATGTGTATGTGTATGTGCATGTGTAAGTGTATGTGTATGTATATATGTATATGTATATGTATGTATACATGTGTGTATGTGTGTATGTGTGTACATGTGTGTATGTGTGTATATATGTATATATGTATGTATATATATATATATATATATATATATATATATATATATATATATATATATATATATATATATATATATATATATATATATATATCTTATATATATAAAAATCACATGTCACGATGTTTGTCCGCGATAAACTCCGCAACAACGTAACCAATCTTAATAAAATTGTGTTCAGTGTGTGTATAATGGTCCAACTTGAGAGATAGGATAGTTTTTATTTTGATTGAACGCCTAAATATTTTTTAATTACGAATTAAATGTTAAATATGGATAGTTCATAAGCAAACTTTCAGATAGCGGCGTAAATTAATTAATTTACTGTCAAACCTGCTTTATCGACTTTTTAGTCATCCATGTAGGGCCCATATAGACTATCAAATATGTTATTGAGCGATTATTTTGTTCCGGTGTTTGCTGCAATGGCACTGCAAAAGGGGGAAAAGAACCGAAATTCAATAAAATTTATATGGGATTTCATACAAAATACAACTTGAATAATTTTAAAAATTATCTATGAAATTTCTCATTTTGCTACAATTAAATAATTTAAATTTCTTTTGGCGCTGCAAAAGGGGGAAAAGAGAATAAATTCAATAAAATTTATATGGGATTTCATTCAAAACACAACCTGAATAATTTTAAAAATTATCTATGAAATTTCTCATTATACTACAATTAAATAATTTAAGTTTCTTTATGAACTATTACTGACAATTACTGACAATATTGAGCATAATATATAAAATACTTTATTTTCTTCTGTCCGTAAAAGAAGTACGAAAATAGGTTAAATTTTTCATACAAGTTTGTATGGGAAATTTTGGCAATTTTCATGTTTGAGCGACTTAAGAATAATATTTTATATATTACGCTTAATATATACTCGATAGGATAGTTTTTATCTCAATTAAAAGTTTTAATATATTTTAATTGCGAATTGAATGTTAAATGTATGTCGTAAACACATTTAACGTAAGTGACACAACTTCATCATGGACTTTTTAAATCATCAGCGTAGGCCTCGACAAAACTGTTGGTTTCATGTTTTTGTTATAATGATACAGTTTTGAAGTTTAACGCATAGCTCTTTCTATTTTGTGAATTATTTTTTTTTGAATTGTGTTGTGTATCATTTAATTATTATTATTTTTAACTTCAAAATAATAAGTTTTTTACAAGAATAAATTAAAATTGTGTAAGTACTAATAAATTTGTTTAAAAATAATAATTTTATTTAAAATAATAATTGCCGTGGCCCATTATCGATGAAATTGAAATTGAATCTGCAAATTGACTCAAAAATTTCAATTTACTCTGCTATCGCATTTGAATAAATTTTGCCAGATTGTGGTGTTGAAATTCATGTAATATTTTTTTTTCAATATTTGTTTTTTCGTAATTTAATTTTTGTAGAAGAAGATAAAGCAAAACAAAAAATAATGCTTCTGCGAAAAACGACTAAATTTCAATTTCATCGGCATTTTTGAGAAATGAGTCACGGCAAATAATACAGAAAAAATATACTTTACCGAACGTCTTAAAAACATTAAAATTCATTAGAAATCATTAGAATTTTGACAACACGATTTTAAAGTTTATTAATTTTAATGATTTCTCTATGAATACCCAAAATTACGGTTAGTAAATACGTCTAGATAACGTAATGGCCAATAACATGAGCTATCAACCAAAAAGTTTCGAGTACGAATCAAGTCACGTCGTTCCGTTTTTTTTTGCTTTTTTGGTTTTTATTTATATTTTAGATTCAAAATCACGTAGGTGGAAAATTTCAAATTTGGTTTGACAAAAAACAGTAAATGCTATAATGATGATAACTAATTTGTATTGTCACTAAATCTGTATTAAAACAATAGTTTGTTAGGGTATTGCACATAATTTATTACTTCTTTTCTAATATTACTTTTAAACGCCGCTTAAAATCATTATTTCATGGACAGTCATTATTTCATGGACGTTTTTGAAAGGTTAATAAATTGTCCAAAAAGGCATAAAAACGATTTAGCTATTTTGAGCCTTTAACGTTTAGAAACAGTTTAAGCCCCAAAAACATTACAGTGCATGCACAATGAAATTACTTTTACCAAGTTTGTATGAAAATTTATTTTAAGGAAAAAAAATTTATTTATATAATTTTTGAAATTTTGTAAAAAGTTTCAAATTTTGATATTGTTATAATTTTTGCAATATTTTCAGGGGCATATACGATAAAACTTGAAGGTTTTCCAACCCTTTGAACATGCAACATATAATTGACCATGCGAAAAGCACGAGGTTTCTAGGTCCAGCCCACAAATTGACATTGTTTGGCCTTGTGACTTATTAATAGTGCGAATGCTAATCGAATTGGAAATTCGACAACAAGCTTAAAAATTTCTCCAAAACTCTTTACCAATCACTTTCAAATTTTGACATGCCGTTCGATTCTCAATCTATCTAGATTGATCAGCGGAAAAATTACGGAAAAATTAAAATATACGCTTTCTATTCTTATTCCGACTCTTTGAAATTATTTTTGCTAATTCAACAAAATGTACGCGCACAAACTTTTTTATAGGCGTAGCAAAGCACGCCGGGTCCCGCTAGTATATATATATATATATATATATATATATATATATATATATATATATATATATATATATATATATATATATATATATATATATATATATATATATATATGTATATATATATATATATATATATATATATATATATATATATATATAATATATATTATATATATATATATATATATATATTATTTTTTTTTTTGTTTTTCCGTCTCCGCTTATCATATATAGTCGTTTGGCACCAAAATTTTTCCGAAATTCCGAGATGAGGCCCATTGCAATAGGTAGATTTTTATATGAAATCTACCTAAACGCCTGCAACACCGCATTTTTTTTTTTTTTAGGTAGATTTCATATGAAAATCTACCTATTGGTATGTGCTTCATCTCGGAATTTCGGAAAAATTTTGGTGCCAAACGACTATATATGATAAGCGGAGACGGAAAATCAAAATGAAAAAAAAATTTATATATATATATATATATATATATATATATATATATATATATATATATAATATATATATATATATATGTATATAAATATATATATATATATATATATATATATATATATATATATATATATATATATATATATATATATATATATATATATATATATATATATATATATATATATATATATATATATATATATATATATATATATATATATATATATATATATATATATATATATATATATATATATATATATATATATATATATATATATATATATATATATATATATATATATATATGTATATATATATATATATATATATATATATATATATATATATATATATATATATATATATATATATATATATATATATATCTTTCTTATATATATAAAAATCACATGTCACGATGTTTGTCCGCGATAAACTCCGCAACAACGTAACCAATCTTAATAAAATTGTGTTCAGTGTGTGTATAATGGTCCAACTTGAGAGATAGGATAGTTTTTATTTTGATTACACGCCTAAATATTTTTTAATTACGAATTAAATGTTAAATATGGATAGTTCATAAGCAAACTTTCAGATGGCGGCGTTAATTAATTAATTTACTGTCAAATCTGCTTTATCGACTTTTTAATCATCCATGTAGGGCCCATATAGACTATCAAATATGTTATTGAGCGATTATTTTGTTCCGGTGTTTGCTGCAATGGCACTGCAAAAGGGGGAAAAGAAACGAAATTCAATAAAATTTATATGGGATCTCATACAAAACACAACTTGAATAATTTTAAAAATTATCTATGAAATTTCTCATTTTGCTACAATTAAATAATTTAAATTTCTTTTGGCGTTGCAAAAGGGGGAAAAGAGAATAAATTCAATAAAATTTATATGGGATTTCATTCAAAACACAACTTGAATAATTTTAAAAATTATCTATGAAATTTCTCATTATACTGCAATTAAATAATTTAAGTTTCTTTATGAACTATTACTGACAATTACTGACAATATTGAGCATAATATATAAAATACTTTATTTTCTTCTGTCCGTAAAAGAAGTACAAAAATAGGTTAAATTTTTCATACAAGTTTGTATGGGAAATTTTGGCAATTTTCATGTTTGAGCGACTTAAGAATAATATTTTATATATTACGCTTGATATATACTCGATAGGATAGTTTTTATCTCAATTAAAAGTTTTAATATATTTTAATTGCGAATTGAATGTTAATTGTATTTCGTAGACACATTTAACGTAAGTGACACAACTTCATCATGGACTTTTTAAATCATCAGCGTAGGTAAGGCATGGTCGATTAATCGATTGGGACTAAATATCGATTAACGATTAATATGAAAATTTTAACACCGATTAATCGATTAATCGATTAAAAAAAATTTTCACTAACTCTAATATTTTTATTAATTTTTTTAAACAAATACATATATAAATAATACGTATATCATATTTAAAAGTTTAACTTTTACAATGACATAAGAATAAACAAAAATTTAACAGCTATCTATGTATTAAGGGCGTAAAGTAGGTTCCTTTGCCTAAAAGTGGAATTGTTGCTTTAGGCGTTAGCCTAGGATCTGTATCTCCCTCTCTGTCATTGAAATTTTCAGACCTTACAAAATAATGTGTTTAAAAATATACTGTACTAATTAAAAATGATAAGAAACAAGGATAAGAAACAAGCTGTTTCCTTCAGAATGGAAAGTAATGGAGTTCAATATACTTCAAACCATAGTTTACTGTTCGGATTAATAATAAAAATATTACTTAAGGCAAAGTAAAGATTTTTGCATTGGGATCAAATTTTGTTATTAATGTACTTTGTGCTAAACCCATAGCAACTAGAATAGTAATTCGTTAGAAAAAGAGAATACATCTTTAGACAATAAACCTTTTCACAATTCGGTACAAAATTCGTTAAATAAATTTGTAAATTTTTAACATTTTCGTAAATTTAGATTAATCGATTAATAATTTTTTTGTTCGATTAATCGAACAATTTGCGAAATGATCAATTAATCGAACAATCGATTAATCTAACCATGCCCTAATCGTAGGCCCCGAAAAAACTGTTGGTTTTAACTTTTTGTTATAATGATACAGTTTTGAAGTTTAACGCATAGCTCTTTCTATTTTGTGAATTATTTTTTTTTGAATTGTGTTGTGTATCATTTAATTATTATTATTTTTAACTTCAAAATAATAAGTTTTTTACATGAATAAATTAAAATTGTGTAAGTACTAATAAATTTGTTTAAAAATAATAATTTTATTTAAAATAATAATTGCCGTGGCCCATTATCGATGAAATTGAAATTGAATCTGCAAATTGACTCAAAAATTTCAATTTACTCTGCTATCGCATTTGAATAAATTTTGCCAGATTGTGGTGTTGAAATTCATGTAATATTTGTTTTTCAATATTTGTTTTTTCGTAATCTAATTTTTGTAGAAGAAGATAAAGCAAAACAAAAAATAACATTTCTGCTAAAAACGACTAAATTTCAATTTCATCGGCATTTTTGAGAAATGAGTCACAGCAAATAATACAGAAAAAATCTACTTTACCGAACGTCTTAAAAACATTAAAATTCATTAGAAATCATTAGAATTTTGACAACACGACTTTAAAGTTTATTAATTTTAATGATTTCTCTATGAATACCCAAAATTACGGTTAGTAGTAAATACGTCTAGATAACGTAATGGCCAATAACATGAGCTATCAACCAAAAAGTTTCGAGTACGAATCAAGTCACGTCGTTCCGTTTTTTTTGCTTTTTTGGTTTTTATTTATATTTTAGATTCAAAATCACGTAGGTGGAAAATTTCAAATTTGGTTTGACAAAAAACAGTAAATGCTATAATGATGATAACTAATTTGTATTGTCACTAAATCTGTATTAAAACAATAATTTGTTAGGGTATTGCACATAATTTATTACTTCTTTTCTAATATTACTTTTAAACGCCGCTTAAAATCATTATTTCATGGACAGTCATTATTTCATGGACGTTTTTGAAAGGTTAATAAATTGTCCAAAAAGGCATAAAAACGATTTAGCTATTTTGAGCCTTTAACGTTTAGAAACAGTTTAAGCCCCAAAAACATTACAGTGCATGCACAATGAAATTACTTTTACCAAGTTTGTATGAAAATTTATTTTGAGGAAAAAAAATTTATTTTTGAAATATATTTTTCTCAATGAAAAAGTTTAAAATTTCTTAACTTTTTCCTCATGATCAATAAAGAATGAAGCTAGCTACAGTTTAAAGCATTGTGCTGATATTAAAAAGTAATAATAAAAAATTGATACCATCAGATTCTCCATTGATACCATCAGATTCTCCAATACCATTCAAAAGACTTCAATTTCCTGTTCGTTTGGCTTTCGCCATGACCATAAATAAGTCTCAAGGACAAACAATGTCCATTTGTGGCTTGGACTTGGCAAATCCATGTTTCTCCCATGGGCAACGTTATGTTGCATGCTCACGTGTGGGTAAATCAGCAAATCTTATTGTATTAGCAAAAAACAGTGTAACTAAAAATATTGTACACCGATTAGCACTGATTTAAATTAAAATTACAAATTTTTACTAGAAGACCCACTCGGTGAACTTCGTACCACCTACAATATATTTGTAGATAACATTTGTCAGCGATTATCAATTCTGATCGACATTCTACCTCCAATTCATTGAGATCAATAATAGTGGCTGTATTGTATAACTTGAATTTTTTGGCTATTAAACGAAACTATTCGGGAATACAATTTTTTTCAATTACTTCGGTTTTACATTCTCGAGCCAAAAGTGAAATTCCTACCCCCACTTTTTATGGCATTTCTCAACGTTTCAGGTCATAACGATTTTAAAACAGCAAAAAAAATGTATATCTGTCGGCTGGTCGGTCGTCCGTCACCACCTACGAAATTTAGAAAACCGCTGAAAGGATTTCAAAAATTTTTATTTCTAAAAACAGGTACACTCAATTAAAATAGCCGTCAGGACGATATGTTCGATAACTGTACCAGAAGTGTGTCAAAAAAATGGTCAAGAGTGTCAAAACAAAGAAATATTCATATTTTTTGCTTAAAAACGGTAGTTTTAGGTGAGTTTAAAGAAATCTTGATAGTCGGGATTCGTATGTGAGATCAAAAAGTAGATTATTTCATTATAAGTTTGTCAAAAAAATATTGTCAGTGTGTCAAAAGAATGTTTCATTTAATTTTTACCCAATTTTTTGGAAAAAAATAAAATTAATTATTTGTATGTCATGAAATGTGATTGAACATGCAATTTGAATTTGTGAATTTTAAATTTTTTCAATATTTTTGGAAAAAATTCAATTTTTGATTTTGTAAGAATTTCCGGAATGTTTATAGAATTTTGAAAAAGTTTAAATTTTTGTTTTTATTATAATTTTTGGAATTTTGAAAAAAGTTTGTATTTTAATTTTGTTAATATTTTTATAATTTTGAAAACAAATTGAATTTTTGAATTTATGAATTTTGAATTTTATAAATATTTTTAGAATTTTGAAAAAAGCTTCAATTTTTGATTTTGTAAGAATTTTTGGAATATTTTTAGAATTTGAAGAAGTTTGAATTTTTATTTTTTTATAATTTTTGAAATTTTGTAAAAAGTTTCAAATTTTGATATTGTTATAATTTTTGCAATATTTTCAGAGGCATATACGATAAAACTTGAAGGTTTTCCAACCCTCGAACACGCAACATATAATTGACCATGCGAAAAGCACGAGGTTTCTAGGTCCAGCCCACAAATAGACATTGTTTGGCCTTGTGACTTATTAATAGTGCGAATGCTAATCGAATTGGAAATTCGACAACAAGCTTAAAAATTTCTCCAAAACTCTTTACCAATCACTTTCAAATTTTGACATGCCGTTCGATTCTCAATCCATCTAGATTGATCAGCTAGAATGCTAATGCTCTCTGTTATTCATATTTCCCAAACGGAAAAATTAAAAAATACGCTTTCTATTCTTATTCCGACTCTTTGAAATTATTTTTGCTAATTCAACAAAATGTACACGCACAAACTCTTTTATAGGGGTAGCAAAGCACTCCGGGTCCCGCTAGTATATATATATATATATATATATATATATATATATATATATATATATATATATATATATATATATATATACATATATGTGTGTATATATATGTATGTATGTGTGTATGTGTATGTATGTATGTATGTATGTATATGTATATGTATGTTTGCGTATATGTGTGTATGTGTGTATATATGTATGTATGTATGTGTATATGTATGTGTATATGTATGTATATATGTATATATATGTGTGTACATGTGTATATATATGTGTATGTACGTGTATATATGTGTGTATGTGTATATATGTGCACGCACGTGTATATATGAGTATATATATATGACAATGGTGAATGATCGTCTTATCAACACTTGTTATAAGTGACAGTGTGAATTTTAAACTAAATTAATCTCGGGTCATTCCATGGAAACATAAACCTCAATAGTTGCAATGAAGTTTATGTTGTGTGGAAAAATTAATCTGATTGGAAACTTGCCCGTCATTATTGATACCAAAGATAGGAAGTAAACAAATAAATTGTTTAAAAGTTGGAAAAAAATAAATAAGTAATAAAATTGTTGTTAGAAATGCATTATTTTCTTATGTGAATTTTTTCTGTTACGTTGGTCACGTTACGTTGGTCACACAACTTTTTTTAAATAGAACCTCTACTGTATGTAACATTTGTGAAAAACATATGCTTATTTAAAAACAGATACTTTGTGCTTTATAAAAACCTAAATTTGAATTTATTGCAGGCATACTTTCAGAGAAATTGCTTTGAAAGTTTGAGTAAGTTTTACTGTGGTACTATTTTTGTTACGTTGGTCACAGCACTGAATTTTGTTATTATTACTTAATATATATTTAATTTGCTGCTTTTGTTCATTGATAGTGTATTTCCTACCTGCATAATAGCATAAAATAACATAAATATCGTAAAATAACAATGTTTTTTATGAATAATAGGCGAAAGTATGAGTTTAAAAGGGTAAAAATGTTACGTATGTCACAATGGAATGACCCTCTCTTAAATGATAAATATATAAGTATAACTAAATGTAGTGAAAACATTAATTGTAACAATCAGTTTTATATCTAATATAATAGCTTTAAAGTGTTGGTTTTAATAATTAAACTCTAAGGTAAGATTGCTTTCAAAAATGGAAAGATGTGGGCGACCAAGATGTAATCTTCCCTAAATGTAAAATTTATTAACTCTGATTTTTACTAGAAAACTAAATAAAGGTGTTATTGTGCTATTCGATTTTGTGTAAAATGTAAACCTTCTTAGAGCTTTAACTAGCGAAATTTAGTTATTATTTCAAATTCAGTTTAAAATTTCATTTGTTGACATAATTTTATGTGATAGATTTATCTCTTTCTATTTATCCAAACATTATCCATAAAATCCAATAAGATTTTTGAACGATATCAACGAGCAGGGTTAATTGTTTTTGTTAAATTAATTCTTGTGTTTCAAGAAAAATTCAAAACATTCTTGCGTTAATTATATTATATAAAATAATGTTTTATAAAATTTAAATAAATACATTTCAAATAAAAACATCAAGTGAAATATATTATTTTTATCCAATTCAATCCCAATACTTTTTATATGAAATTCACTCAATTTTCAAAGGGGTTTTTTTGTTTTTTTATATATATGTACATAATATAAATGTTTTTAACCATAAATAACCATAAATAATTTTAACCATAAATATAATAACATTAATTCAGATTGGAGAGTGCAGAGGACTACAATTTAGTCATCATCCTATTATACTAATAAATTACATGAATAACAGGTTTCCGACTGGAGATTGCAGGCGAGAAATTTTAGATACGGGATTGCTGATTGGCGATTGCAGATTATATGTATAAGTGATTGTCCTTGTGATTGTCTCGTAACAGTAGTAGCTAGATACGATTTGCCAGGTGTCTGTAACCGGGTCGTTCACTCCTAACTAACAATTACCTACCTATCCTTACCTATTGTTATATGTAAAACGACTGTAGGAAGTGGCCCGGCCGTAATCCGGGAGTCTCGCCTAGTGCTTGGTCCTACAGTCCAATCAATCAATCAAGCAATCAAATTTTTAAATTTGTCATTTTGAAAAGGAAGACGTTTTTTTGGAGTATTTATTAAGTCGTCTCTATTACTCCCCGGTGGTTGAGAACACAGAACAGATTTGAGAACAGAATTGCACTATTTTTAATATCGCCGTCACTATTCATTTTAAAATATGTTTAATATGCAGCACTTCAGTTAAACAATCAAACACAATTTGTTTTTTAATTAATTTGCATATATTGCTAAGCTAACGTTATATTTTTTGCATTTAAGATACAAATTACTCTAATTTGTAGGATTCTATTTCATAAATTTAATGCAATATTTAAATCCTAAAATTTATGAAAATTTGTCGTAGATTTTATGTTATTTATTTTTTTTTAGTAATAGAATTTACGAAAATGTGTTTAAATTTAGGAAAAATTGTTTTTGAAAATATATTTATGTTTAATGAAATTTATTTCGTAAATATTACGAAAGGTAATGACAAATTTAATTAAGAAATGTAACATTCTTTTTAAGAATTTCAATATTTAAAATTTATGTAAGGTGCAATAAATATGAGTTTAAAAATATCATAAAAGTAATAAGAAATCATAAAAGCCATGAAACTTTATTTACAAACAATGTAATCTCTGTATCATAAATTAGATGTAATATTTTCTTTAGACCTATATTAATTATTTTTCTGAGTGTACAGTTGTTTAGAATTGTTTTTTTTTTTAACTATTTACAGTTTAATAAAACACTCAAGAGAGGTATATATTAATAGTTATTTATTTATCTAGAACGAAAAGTGAAACTTTAAAGTACGAGCTAGTTGTTTACGGCCAAGGCGTCTAGCCGAGGCCGAAATTACTAGTGAGCACCTTTAAAAACACTTTTCGTTTGAGGTAAATACAAAATTTTATTTCATTCTGGAAATTCATTAAAATAAAAAGAAATGAGTTTTAAATTTTGCTCAAAAAGTTGAACCTTAACGTCCTAGGACTTTATAAAATTTTATAAAGTTCTAAGACGTTAAAGTTCAACTTTTTGTACCATAAATAATCCGAAAAATGTCGTTTTAGATATCAGTATGAAATAAAATAATTTAATCCCTGATTTGTTGATAAACACTTTTATTCTAAAATAATTGGAAATATCTGGCTCCTAAGAGGCTATTTCGAAAAAGAGCGGGGCAAGACTAACAGATTTGTTGATATAACATAGATAGATAAATAATTTTTTGATTGAAGTATGTTTAGCACAGGCAACATTTGCCCGAAATATTTGTTCATACAAGTTTCTCAATTTCCCCCCTAATCGTTGTAAATTTGTCTATTGGTTCAATAAATAAATGGTTCGATGATATTTGAGGTTGGTAAACTTTGTACTTGAGTTATGTATCGAAAACAAAGTCAACAAAATATTGTTATGATCTTCTTTATTTAGAATTCTAGTGGGATCGTGTTGATTTCAAAAAGTGTCTGTTTGGATTGTCTTCTTATATAGTCAGTACGTGATAAGCATTTCAACCATTCTTTGCTATGGATAATATAGTATCTAAATGACGAGTCTTGCTTTGTGGTACTCTGTGCTAATTTGATCGAGATTGGACATTAGTTTATAAAGCAAAAAGTCACAATTATAAACAAAATTTCATGAACCACATGAACCGGAGATTTTCACATTATAATCCGGTTCAATTGAATGAATCCGATTACACCGCAGTTTCCAAGGAGCTGTGTGATTTTATGATTTATTCGTCTTTTGTACTGATTTTTGGTAACTTTGTTTAACCTTCCTCACGAATAATGGTAAAATTCTACAATCGGTGGTAGTCAGTGTCCTGCTTTCATATCTAAAGGAAGGCGCAGGATGAATTAATGTGGTTTATAGTATGAGTTTAGGCGACGGCGAAAGATGTTTTTATTGCAATTGTTTTGAGTGTGTGCAGAAAACTCTGTGACACGGGCTTTGATATCTGCCTGCACGTCGTTATAATAGACCCGAGGTATTTGATGTTTTCCAGTCTTTCTACTTAACAGTCGCCAGTATCCAGATTGCCAGATGTTTAGTTTTGCCGATGTTTTATTATACAAGTCGTTTAGCACCTCTTTCGAGCTATCCTCAATATCGCTAGGTCTTCGTTTGAGAAATACAATATTATATTAAAGATCACAAGCATATGATCAATGCCATATCAGCACTTATGTATGATCAACCGTCAGTTACACTTGTAAAGTGTGTCTTAGAGAACTTGAAATGATCGATTTGATTTACCGTACTTCCGTCATTTGATTTCCACGTTACTTCGTGAACTGTTTTGAGTGAAGAAAGTGCTGGAAATAACTATAGAAAATACATCATGTTCAGTTCAGCTGCGCCAAAGCATTTATTGTTGGTGGTACGAAGCAAGCTATTAGCGCCGATATGTTGTTTCACTTCTATCAATTTGAGTATTAAAATTGGCTACCATGATTTTTATGTCGTGCCGCTTGGTGTTGGCTACGATACGAGCAGAATTCGGTAATATTTTATGCACGCGACGATGAACGAGAACGCTAGACGTAGATTCTTCTCCATTTTGATGACCGAAATAACAAAGAGTGTATCCTGCCTCTGTTTCATGGCGTTCACTCACTGGCCATCTTAGGTCTGTTAATGCCACTAAATTTAGTGTGTAGCTCGGTTTATGAGTGTTTGGAGATGCCTGGTATATAAAGGCTTATTAAAGTCCGGAAGAAAGTTAAAACAAACAAATTTTAATAACTATCCCAATTTTCAATATAAAGGTGATCCCTCTCTAAATTTTTACCGGACATTCATATAGAAATAAAACGACATTTTTGTTATTATATAAGTTATCAGAAAGCGCTATATAACATGTGAAGGATTTTCGCGGACACAGCCGAATAAAAGGGAAAATTCTTTCAATCAAATCTCATATGCTGAGGTTGCAAGCAAAATAGTCTCGAGGAAGAGGAAACGATGGTAATCAAACCAATTTTTAAAATCGGTGCAAAAACTGGTATGAATGTTTGCTGGGTTGTGGAGATCAACTCTGAAACCAAAGCAGAAAAAGTAGACAAAACCGAGTTTATTTTGAGTGGGCTTCGTGCAGAGTACAGGAGAACGTCACTTCACTCCATCAAAAATAAATTTGTGCAAGCTGCTTCGAAGTGTGGTCACTGTTCTCAAACATTACACATATCAATTGTCTAAATAAAGTTCTTTCTCCAGAGTGTGTAAAATGTAAGGCATAGGGTAAACCACACGCTCACATAATAGGAAGTAGCACCTGGAGCAGCTACAAAAATGAAATCAAGCGCATGAAAAACAGGAACCAATATTAATAAAAACCCAAAAACATAAAAAATTGCGAGTCGGAAACAAATTTACTACACTCAAACGTACATCACTCCCATATAAGAAACAATGACGAACACAGATTAGCTGCTTTTATCAGTATTCATAATTAAAACATCAGAGGAATGACCCATCTGCACTTAACAGATTATCACTGTATCTACATAGAGATCAGATATCCAGGTGAAACATTTCACATAGTGAACATTTCACATAGTAAATAAACTAGATATTATATTAAAAAAGTTAAAAGGTCCAGTAATCATTCAACGCTCGTTCACTTACGTGGTTTGATCGCCTCACAGATAGCAGAAGTCACAAGTTAGAAAACTTTTTCTCACGATTGAGTCATTTTGTGGCAAGCACACCCTAGACGCTGTGGACGTTATCATAATGTCAAATAATATGGTAAAGCGTATTAAAAACAGGATAGCTAAAATCCGAAAATCTACGTCCATGCCGTGCTGCCTGTGTAACGCTAACAGAATTAGGTTGGTGTAGTTGAGAGGGGAAGAGTAAATACTGTTTATACTCAATGATTCTGTACCATGGCGAGTCATTGGCGTCATAAAACCATTGCAACTCAAGCGTCTGTTCTCCGTGTTAGGAGTGGCTTGGAGTGGGCTTGGATCAAGCGGCTCGCTATATAAACGTGTAAAAAGCGTCTATTCTCCATGTTAGGGGCGGCTTTGAGCACGAACCCCCACCCCGGCTTGCAGAACGAACCCATAGATGAAAATTTAGGCTGGGCGAAGGGCTAACACCCCATTTCCATAAAAAAATATTGCCATGAATTCTGTACACTGACCTCGGATTATCATGGACTCATTTCAAAAACGACCTCGGAAACTGTACCCGGACTACGATTTAAAAATGGGAACCTGGAACGTGCTAAGCCATAGCAGACCAGGAGATCTGTTAAAACTTACAAACCAGATCAATAGCTACATACTAGATATAGTGGTGTGGCATTATAAGAACTAATATGGCCAGGGAGTGGAATCCACGAAACAGCCAAGGGATACACTTTCTACTATTGTGGTCATCAAAACGGAGGACAATTTGAAGTTGGAGTTCTCATACATCGTCGCATAAATCAAAATGTTATTGACTTTTGCAAAATTAATATGCGAATATGCACAATGAGAATAAGCACGCAAAAATTTAATATAACGATCATCAATGTTCATGCACCTACTAAAGACAAAGCGGATGACATTAAAGACCTGTTCTTTCTAGAACTAGAAGAAGTCATCAAAAACATCACGCGGCTCGATATAAAAGTCGTGGTAGGTGATTTCAATGCTCAAATTAGTAGAAGTGCAGAACTTAAAACCGGTACGAACGAAACCTGACAAAAGATTTCCCATTCAAGAACACCAGCCATCAAAAATGGAAACAACGAGCTTACAACAAATGAACGTGATGTGCTGGCAGTATGGCGATCCCACTTTCAAGACCTGCTGAATAGGACGAATGAAGTTCATCCTATTTGGGAAATTGTTCCCTCAAGTGAGGAGATTTTTGTCCCTTATCCAACAATAGAAGAAGTGGAAGCTGCCATCAAAAAATTAAAAAATGGTAAATCACCAGGTATCGAAGGAATCTCAGCAGAACGATTTAAAAATGGAGGAGCAGCTCTGGTCTCACGTATATATGATCTGATTCTTGCAATCTGGGACTAAGAAAAACTACCTTTGTTCCGCTACATAAGAAAGGTGACCGTCTAAAGCTTGCGAATTATCGTGATATTGCACTGTTGAACACTGCATATAAAATTGCTTAAAACTCTTCAATACTTGCTTAAAACTCTTCAAAGATTTCCTCAGATTTGGTGTATTTCTAAAACAGTAGAAAATTGGTTGGGTTATTATAATTCTAAACACCGACGGTTAGAGATCTTTCAGATCCTAAACCATACCGTCATATTATGCTACTCCGCGTACTAGGTAACATTTTTGAAAAAAAATAGAAACATCAGACTACACAAATGCGATTGAATGCGATTTGAATGGTAAACTGGTGTCTGACTATGGCATCTGACAGAGCCACTCTATTGAGATGTCAATCTATAGAATTGCTGAAGTCGCCCGAAAACACAAAACTGAACAGACTCTCTGAAATATTTCGTGGATTAGCGTTATGAGCTACATTAAAACGATAAATTGTCCAGGTAATCTCTACAGATTATTAGGAAATTATTTACACTAAAGTAAAGCAATAATAAGGGATGACTATGGTTTAGTGAAGTAGATCATAACTCAAGAGTCTATTCTCGGTCCAACTTCTGGAATATGGTCTGCGACACTAGCATGATGAATAATTAAATAAAAAACAAAATTACAAACAAATAAATAAATAAATTAGGAACAAAAAATTCAAATGGAGAGAAAAACAATAATATGGCTTTGTTAAGGAATAACCAATCTTAAATAAATAACATTACATTTTATTAGGCAAATTTTTTTTTTGCACCATGAGTTTAACCTATTTTGTATTACGGTAGGTTTAAGCCAACAGGAAAAAAATATAAGTGCAACGTAACACAGTAAATAAATTTTAAGTAAATGATGAATAAGTAAATTTTGAATTATTTATTTTGTTGATGGAACTGGAAGCTGAATAGAAAATATTTGTTAACCATTATATTTTATTTTATTTTCAGCGGGGGTTCTTATTTCAATTTAAATAATTTGCTACTTCTACAATAGGTTTTTTTAAATAAAATGTTTAAATATATATTATACAATATTTTATTTTTTGTTTTTAATTGTAAAATCCAAATTCACTCAAAATATTTTTTAATAAATCAATTTTATTTAAAATAATCTTTACTACATGTTTCAAAATTCAAAATTTCATCGACATTTCGAAACGTGTAGTAAAGATTATTTTAAATAAAATTGATTTATTAAAAAATATTTTGAGTGAATTTGGATTTTACAATTAAAAACAAAAAATAAAATATTATTTTTCACTCAAGTCGCTCCGGAGAAAGTTTTATTTTAATATATTATACAACTGTTATTTTAACTTCTTCATAATAAAACATATTTACACTACCTCTTATGTGTTGAGTGAGCAATCTGGGACTATACAACCGAGACGACGTGGAATTTTAAAACCCAGCTTTTCTGTTGGTCCAAAAAACTTAAGAAATCTCTCAACTCCGCGTTCTCCAGCTACTGCTATTGACATACGTGAGATATCACATACCACTGGCAATAGTAGTGAAATATCACTAACCAAGGTGATATCATAAGGGTGCTGTCGGATGAACTCTATTTAGTCAACGGTAGCACCCTCAATCTTAGCTATAGAGTATGCCTTGATGATGCCACGTTATTGCTTATTCGAAGAATCGAGCCTTCATATGTATGGGCTTTAATCATCGAGGAAGGAAGTGCGTCACATGATCAAGGACTATGCCACTAGCTGGATTATTGCCAACCACATATTAGTTTTGTTCCTGAAAATTGTTAATACAAATTTGCTGTTTGCCTTTTATTTTGTTTTTATTTTTTCTATCCTATCATTTCATGATATATATATGTGTGTCAGGCCTATATATATATATATGTAGCGAAATCCGAAATTCGACGTCCACGCCGTGCTGCCTGGGTAATGCTGACAGAATTAGGTTGGTGTATTGGAGACAAGCAGAGTAAAAACTGCTTAGTCAATGACGCTACATCACGGCGAATTGGTGCCTTACATCCAATGCGACTCAAGCGTCTGTTCTCCATGTCAGGGGCGGCTTGGAGCGGGCGTCTGTGTTGAATCAAGCGGCTCGCTATATAAACGTCTAAAAAGGTTGTTTCTGGTGACCTTGATATGCAGAACGGACCCATTCACGACAATTTGGGTTGGGCCTAAGGTTAACACCCTAACCCCGGAAAAAAACTAATATGTTAAATTTGGTTATCAGAAAAGAATAACAGACCCGGACAAAAACAGAATTTTACCTGGACGTGAAAAAGGACCAGACTACCGAATCGGAACGTGGAACGTGCGCAGCCTGAGCGCTCCTGATGCTCTTATAAGTCTAGAAACAGAGGCTGAGAGGTATAGGATGGATATTATTGCTCTACAAGAAATTAGACAGCCAATAATCGGAAAACAAGATTTGGATAGTCACTCTCTATACTGTAGTGGTCATCCTTCTCGAAGAGAATTTGGTACTGGCTTTCTTGTTGGTGCATGCATACCCGAAGCCGTGATGAAATTCATCCCGGTCAGTGAGAGGATCTGCTACCTACGTGTACGTGGTACATATAACAATATTTCTCTTATTGCCGTGCATGCACCTACTGAAGCTAAGACCGTCGACGAGAAGGATGATTTCTACATAGCACTGGAAGAGGTTATGAAACAAACACCAACACGCGACTTCATTATGGTTCTTGGTGACTTTAATGGACAGGTTGGAAGAGATATCTCTTATGGAAATGTGGTGGGTCCCAACAGCCTGCATTTGAATTCGAATGATAATGGTGAGAGAATGACTGAGTTTGCATTATCAAATAATTTGAGGATTGCCAGTACGTTGTTTCCGCATCGATCGATTCATAAACAGACTTGGGTCTCACCGAATGGAAACACTCGAAATCAAATTGATCACGTTCTAGTAACAGCACGTTTCTTTTCGAGCGTTCGGGATGTGCGATCCTTTAGAGGTGCATACATTGGAAGTGATCACTTCCTTGTATGTGCAACGATAAGGTTCCACTTCCCAAATCCAGGCATTCCAAAATTCAATCACGGAAACGTTTTAACATCTCATCATTAAAGAATACTGAAACAGAAGAGAGATATCAAATCCATATTGACGAAACATTGGATAAATCAGAAACCATTAATGGAGACGTCGATAAGTCATGGTATTTGCTCAAAGATGCTGTTTTAAGCGCTGCTGAGGGAATACTTGGACGACCACAGAACCACTCCCAGAAGCCATGGATGGATCAAGCATGCCTTGACGCTATTCAATACAAAAGAGATTGCTATCTGAAGTGTCTACAAGAACGCAACACCAGGTCCACGAAGGAGAACTATAAACTGACAAGACAAGCCGTTACAAAGCTATGTAGACGAACGAAGAGAGAATGGTGGAAAAGACAGTGTGAGGAGATTGAAAGCTTCAATAAGGAACATCAATCGCGTAACTTCTTTCAACAGGTTAAAACCTTAAAGAAGGGCCCTCAAACTAGATCGACTGCTATTCAAAATGAAGATGGGGAGCTACAAGTAGACCTTAAAAATATTTTAGATACTTGGGCCGCTTATTTTGAGAATCTTCTCAACTTAAGTGACCAGCAACAAGTCGGGCGACGAGCAAAGCTTATTCGTGCGTCAAAGGTACATGTAGACGAACTCACCAAAGAGGAATTCGATGCGGCGCTGTCAAAATTAAAATGCAATAAAGCACCTGGTATCGACGATATAACATCCGAAATGATTGTACATGGTGGCGAAACTCTATCTTCAAGACTGTTTGAACTTGTTCAAATGATCTGGAGGACTGAAACCATGCCACAGGACTGGAACACAGCTATGCTGATACCAATCCATAAAAAAGGTAATCGCCTACAATGTGCAAACTACAGAGGAATCGCTCTCCTCTGCACAGCATATAAGATCTTTTCCTACATTTTGCTATCCAAAATCAATCCTTTTGCTGAACAACTGTTTGGAGAATATCAGTGTGGTTTCCGGCAGGGCCGAGGTACCACCGATGCACTTTTCTCAATAAGGATGATTTTGGAAAAGTGTCGAGAGTTCAACATACCTGTGCACCAACTTTTCGTTGATTTCAGGCAGGCCTACGACTCTCTCGAACGAGAGACTCTATGGTCTGCTCTGCTGTCAATGGGAATTCCTGGTAAACTGGTATCACTATGCAAAATGACAGTACAGAACTCTCAATGCTGTGTACGAGTAGAGAACGAAATATCAAAGTTTTTTAAAGTCGACTCCGGATTAAGACAAGGTGATGCTATCTCTCCTATACTTTTTAATCTAGCCTTGGAATATATGTGCCGTCAAAAGAAACTACCGACTAATAACAATATCTTGTCAATAAACTCAGTACAGATGATTGCTTACGCTGATGATGTTGTCATCCTCGGCCGAAGTGAAGCTGTTATGAGTGAGACTTTCAAATCGCTTGAGAGTGGTGCTAGGAAAATCGGTCAGCAAATTAACTACAATAAAACCAAACATATGAATGTTTCAAGAGAGGCTGAGAAGAAAGATTTGATGTGCGGCGATGAACGAATTGAGGGAGTTGAATCTTTTAAATATTTGGGATCAATGCTTGACTCAAACAACAGCATACTTACAGATATTAAAGCTCGAATCGCTGCAGGTAATCGAACTTTCTACTCAATTAAACCTCTCCTTGGATCACCGTATGTATCAACTAACACCAAGCTCAAGTTATACAAGACATTGATTAGACCGGTTGTGATGTATGGGTCACAAACGTGGACCCTTACACAAAATGACGAATCGCATTTATCTGTATTTGAGCGTAAGATCTTACGCTACATTTTTGGTCCACTTAAGACAGACGATGGGGAGTATAGAACCCGGTATAACTTTGAGATCAGAGACCTTCTTGAAGGTCCTGATATAATAGGTTGTATCCGTTCTAATAGGATTGCTTGGTTTGGGCATGTTCTACGAGCCGATTCACAGTCTGGAATGATTAGAAAAATGTACGTTAGTACCCCAGGGAGTGGTAGACCGCGAGGAAGACCACGACTACAATGGGAGACTGACGTAATAAACGACCTTAAAAAAATCGGCTGCCATGGTAATTATGTCGCTGTTGCGAACGACCGTGGTGAATATTCAAAGCTGATTAGCCTTGCAACGCTCCTACATGGAGCATGAACGCCTTTTAAAAATATATATATATATATATATATATATATATATATATATATATATATATATATATATATATATATATATATATATATATATATATATATATATATATATATATATATATATATATATATATATATATATATATATATATATACACTCAAAAAACGATATGTTTGCCTCAAACACTTTTTGCAAGAAACAAGAAAAGTGTTTGGGAGTTTTGTTTGTTGTAAATAACATTATTGTTACCCGCAAATATTAATTCTAGTTGCTACAAATGTGCTTATATTTTAGAGAAAACAATAAGTGTTTGGGGGAATCAAAAATTGTAGTTTTCTACAAACACAAAATGTTTATTGTAAATGACATAAAGCTTTTGTGGCAAACGGTTGTAATAGAAAAACTGTTCGGGTGAAAAGGCTGTAATATTTAGCCCAAACAATAATTTCTATTTACGAGAAACATGGAACTTTATTGTGAACGATTATATAATAATAATTGTGTTTGTCTCAAGTGACGATATTATTTTTAAATACAACCGCATTTATAGAAAATAGGCTGGTTCGATTTGACTAAATTAACTGAGTTTTATGAAAAAAATTGCATGCAATGTTTAAATTTTCTTCATAAAACTGAGATAGTTTGTCAAATCAAACGGGACTATTTTCTACTATATGCGACGTATTTAAAAATAATATTGCCACTTGATACAAACACCATTACTTATATAAAATTTACACTTTCTACCGCAATTTCTTGGTGGAATTGCATTTTAATAATTAAAAAACTTTTTAATATTTAAATTTATTCCACAATATTTTATTTATTTCACTAGTACTTTCGCTTATAGCATCTTCAGGTGATTAGAATCCAATTCTAATCACCTGAAGATGCTATAAGCGAGAGTACTAGTGAAATAAATAAAATATTGTGGAATAAAATTAAATATTAAAAAGTTTTTTAATTATTAATTACTTATATGTTTAAATCAAAAGTGTAAATTGTGTAAATGAAACAAAAATAGCTATAATGTTTAAGGACATAGGTATATACATATACATATTTATTATTCTATGCTTTGGTTTATTATAATTATTATTGCTTTTATTGCTTAGAAATTAATAATAAATATTTTATTGCTTAAATATATAAAATTATATGTTTTTTATTTTCTAATTTTTTTTTATACTTTTTATTGCAATACATAGAAAGTACGAGCATTTTTCGCATAAAAAACTTTTAAAGAGTGATTCCAGCCCACCGCGTTCATTTTTAAGATTGATAGCATGTAAATAAATATCTAATTTGCAATTACTATAATATATTCAATAAACTGCAATACCAGCCTTTTATCTTCATAAGCAAACAACAAAAGATATCTTTAAACAAAGATGACCAGCACTTCAATTTTGCCATACAATACAATATTTGTACTCAGCCTTTTCTAAATTAAAATTGGGAAAAATCTGCTCCTATACCAAATAAAGCAACGATGACAGGCCTGGTTTTAAGCATTTCCCATTAAATTTATTCTTGGTTGATGAACACTTCAAGTTGTTTATAGCGGCTTCGGACTATAAAAAAATTAAACAATCAATAAACTTTATTCACTAAAGTATATTCACATTCTTAATATTTTTCAAACCTATAAAAATGCTGAATATACATTTCTTGAATTTGCAGATTATTATAAGTTTTGCTGTTCAGTGTATACACCTTTGGTACATACACTGAATCTGATCTACGCGATGAAATTTCTTATCGTCAATGGTTTGATTGGTAGTAAGAGTTTTACCACAAATAAAACACCAAGCCTTAGATCAAAAAATGTCTTTTTATTACAAATATTTCGGTCCTTTTTTTGGGACCTTCTTCAGTGTCTAAAAACAATATTAACATGGTTAAAAAATTTAAAATTACAATCAATAAACAAATAAACTTATTATCAAAAACACTTACAATTCTTTTGTGTTATCCTGAACACTCTTTAAACTTAATACTAATTCTAATATGATGGACATCAATTATTTATACTAACAAAAACAATAAAATCATAAAACAATAAATCAATAAAAATTTAAAATTATTTTTGTAGTGAGACAGAAAATATTATGTATTAAAATTGAAATTGAAATTATTTTATGTAAATTAGGTTGTTGAACTCTACCATTGACCCAATTATTAACACAAAAATTATTTTTGTGTATTTTTTACGTTGTTGTGATTTGATTTGGGTTCATATGCACTTTGTTTTTGGTTTTCTTCCCTATATTGCTCAAAGTTTGTGCATATACTGGGTTCAAGCTTTCCATATCAGATCTCAGATTAATTGAAGTAGTCTTCCTCAGATGAATATTTATTGCTTCCAGTGTTAATCTCTTTTTCCAGTCAAATTCTTTTGTGAGAACTTTGGCACTATCATATGCAAATGTGTGCCCTTCATCTATTACATGTTGGAGAGCTGCTGTTCTTCCAGATCTTTTGGTTCCAGCCTTTTCATCATACTTATGTTGT
Organism: Diogma glabrata; assembly: GCA_963693315.1. Lineage (NCBI taxonomy): Eukaryota > Metazoa > Arthropoda > Insecta > Diptera > Cylindrotomidae > Diogma > Diogma glabrata. The sequence continues at coordinate 212,201,256 of OY856187.1, forward strand.
TTGATGCGCGATCCTAATTTTTGCCCTGTCTGTCCTATATATTCTCCATCGCAGTTCTTACAAGGAAATGTGTATACCACTCCATGCTGTTCAGTTGTCTCCAGATGTTTGTTTAGTGTTCCAGAAATTCTTTCTAGAGAATAAATCGATTCAATTTACATATGAGATTGAAGACAACAACACATTACCATATTTAGACATGTTGCTGCATAGAGAAAACAACAAAATGCCAGAGGCCAGAAGCCAAGTGCGAAAAATAGACTACTTAATTTTTCATCCGAACACCCAAGTAGTCAAAAGACCAGTGTGGCATATGGTACTGTATCCCGTATGCTAGGAGTAACATCGAGCAAATATAAAGCAGATACTATCGTAAAAATATACAGAATTTTAACAATAAATGGCTATCCAATAAATCTAATTAAAGGTATGATTAAAAAATATGAAAAAATCCACAACAAAACATTGAACGTCGGTGCTGAACCTGAGGCACCAATATACAAAGGATTACTATACACGAGGCATTTATCAGAAAATTTAGGTAAATTATTTAAGAATAGTAACAACAAACTAAAAATTGGTTACAAAACACACAAAAATGTTAGTAGAATTTCTGGAACACTAAACAAACATCTGGAGACAACTTAACAGCATGGAGTGGTATACACATTTCCTTGTAAGAACTGCGATGTAGAATATATAGGACAGACAGGGCAAAAATTAGGATCGCGCATCAAACAACATAAGTATGATGAAAAGGCTGGAACCAAAAGATCTGGAAGAACAGCAGCTCTCCAACATGTAATAGACGAAGGGCACACATTTGCATATGATAGTGCCAAAGTTCTCACAAAAGAATTTGACTGGAAAAAGAGATTAACACTGGAAGCAATAAATATTCATCTGAGGAAGACTACTTCAATTAATCTGAGATCTGATATGGAAAGCTTGAACCCAGTATATGCACAAACTTTGAGCAATATAGGGAAGAAAACCAAAAACAAAGTGCATATGAACCCAAATCAAATCACAACAACGTAAAAAATACACAAAAATAATTTTTGTGTTAATAATTGGGTCAATGGTAGAGTTCAACAACCTAATTTACATAAAATAATTTCAATTTCAATTTTAATACATAATATTTTCTGTCTCACTACAAAAATAATTTTAAATTTTTATTGATTTATTGTTTTATGATTTTATTGTTTTTGTTATGCTAGGGCCACACCTGCGTTATCGTCTATCATATATTATCGCTATAATTAAAGCATTAAGTTGCGCCGTAATTAGCGCGCTAATAAAATATCGCGCTAACATTATCGCATAACAATTTATCGCCATAAAATTCTGGCGCTAACAAATTATTGCGCTAAAACACTAGCGCGCTAATAAATTAATTTAGTTGTGGCTACACCTGTGTTGAAAATCGTGTGTTTTATAAAAGTTATTTTGAGATGGAAGTTGAAGCTGCTACTATGGTGCATTATATGTATAACATTTGGACATTTGGTAACTAAATTAATTTACCCGGGATGCCGTTTATCCCAAAACGAAACTTAACTTTGGAAATCTCTTATAGCTGGAATTTATTTTTCCATCAAAAAAAAATTAATAAGTACAAAAATCTAACGAAAAAATAGTAATCATAATAATATAAATAATAAAAACCTTATTTTATATTCTGTTGTTGATGCTGTTTCCACCAGTTGCAATACCACGCTCCAAAGTTGTTGAATTTCGTTCTGTATAAGCAGAGATATTATTTCGGGTACCCAGTGAATTCCTTTAAGCCAATATTTGTTTAATTCCTGATTTGAAATATAGAATATCCATTTGGAACTACGCACCACTACTATTGTTGCTATTATTAATCAAAAACCTTGACATCTTTTTAATAATCCAGATTTGTATTATATATATCGAAAACAAAGAACATCTGGTGTCACAGGATGAAACATTTTCATTAATGTTAACTTCTTATAAAATGGACAATTACAAGTCACAATTGGCCATAATAAATTTTTTTATTGCATTCTTATTAATGTTTACAACCATAACACAATAATAATTTCATTGTAAATTTGACTTATAATATTTTGTAATTGATGGACTTGTATTATTTCACATCACATTAATTAGCAATTAACTTAAAAAAAGCCCACATATATCTTAACACATTAATGAATTTAGTTTTATGTAATGTTTTCACAAACTCAATTGAACATTTTATTTTAAGATTCAAAAACAGAATGACCTATTTCTCAAAACAAAATGTGTTTTTGTTAATTCTTTTTGACATCTTATCATGTCAAAATAGCTCGGGTAATACTAAAAAAAAATTCAATAAAGATTAATAACGACATCTGTTTGTTAGAATTGGAAATAGAAATTTAGTACGTTCGTTGCTTTTTATAGTACAATTGAAATTTAACTAGCAGTTAAGTATTAGAAAATTTTAAATTATTGTTAATGTGAAAATGAATGGAAACTAATGAAATACATTTTTATTGAATGGAAAACGAAGATGAATTTGGTTTTATTATTGTTTTGCGATTATTGCGATCGTTACACCATGAATTCAAGGTAGAAACCAAGATTTCTACTCTTGAAATCACAAAAACGTCGCCATCCCCTCCATGACCGAAAACCACCGAACTACTTCCACCTACTAAACTGTATCTGGGATCGAGATACCCACAGTCACTGGCGTCAAGACCGATGACCGGTTCCAACACTCATGAAGTCCTTAAGAACTTCACTGAGCATTGAGACCGACCATCCATCCGAACGTCAGCACCATGGACACCCCGATACAACCAGTAAGTATGACCTGAAGATGTGAACCCCAGAGACGACAATCAGCCAGAGGAACAACCCTACCTAACGAAAAGACATCATTCCCTGATGTCTTTCGCGTGATGTACTCCAAGATTCTTACCGCTCATATCTATGCACTCATAAAGTACATTTCCAATCTTAGTCTTAATCATTGCAGGCAAGAACTTTGGAGCCAATTTTGCCGAGAACCTTTTGGTAGCGTCACTCAAATGATGTTGCCGTACAAGCACACGTTGTTGTGGTTGAAAAGTCCGTAGTTTAGATCGCAGGTTGTACTGATGTTGCGATTTCTTAAAAGCTGCTTTTAAATTTTGTTGAACCCGGTTCCTAAGCAGAGTCAAATGATCAGTGCGTTCCATTTCCTCACCAGCATCTTCACCAAGCTGATGTAGTGATCTCAACAATTGGTAAGTATTCCCATCCGAAACTGGATGTTGACCAAATAATAAATAGTACGGTGAGTACTTGGTAGCTGAATGTACTGCAGCCCGCAGTGCATAAGCGATTTCACCAATTAATGAATCCCACTTGGTATGTTGACCTTTTATGAACGCTCGAATTGCTGCTAGAACTGACCTATTGACCCGCTCTGACGCGTTGCTTTGAGGACTATAGACACCGGTCCTAATGTGTTTAATGCCGAAATCTGACAAAAGACTTTGAAAGTTCCTACTAGTGAACTGTTTGCCATTGTCACTGTGCAGAAACTCTGGTACCCCATATGTAAGAAACACTTCGTTCTTTAGAAAAGCATTCACCTTCGGTGAAGTTGCGTTTCTAAGTGGTTTCAGTAGTACAAACTTCGTAGCATGATCCAGAACTATTAATAACACCGTATTCCCAAGTGTAGAACGAGGATACGGTCCCAAAAAATCTATATAGACTCTCTGCCATGGACGTGCTGTTTCGAATTGATATTGCATCGGAGGACGCAATATCTGATTCGTGGCTTTTGTTTGTTTACATGTGTCGCAGGACACAACATAGTTGTGTACCTGTGACGCCATGCCCGGCCAATAATAAAGACGTCGAAGTAATTCTAAAGTCTTTTTAACACCCCCATGAGCAGCAGTACTATCATCATGATGTTTCTGAATCATGTTGGAAGTCATCGGTTTTGGTACCCAGAGTTTCCACACAGGAACATCGTTGGGTATTGCATCAGGTTTTGGCTCAATACGAATGTATAGCTTATCATCCACGACTTTAACTGAGGGAAAGTCCTTTGGTAATGATTGAACTTTAGCTATCATATCCGTATATTCCTTGTGCCGATAACCTTCATTGTCGATTTTAATGTCGTTAGTGTGATGTGTTAATGCTTCCGTCAATTCTTCGTGTGTATCGTCATAAAGACGAGATAGAGCATCAGGGACTATGTTTTGGGTACCTTTTTGGTGGACAATGGTAAAATCCATATGTTGGAGTTTTAGGCTCCACCTAGCCAGACGACCACTCAAGTCTTTCTGTGACATAAGCCACTTCAGACTTGAGTGATCAGTCACAATTGTGAATCGGTGACCTTCAACATAGCCCCTGAATTTCTTCACACTCAGAATTGCCGCAAGACATTCAAGCTCAGAAACCGAATAGTTTCTTTGAGCTTTATTAAGTTTCTTCGACATGAAGGCTATCGGACACTCATGTCCGTCTGTATCAACCTGATACAACACACTACCTATCCCTGTCAGACTCGCATCGCATCTAATAAAGAACTCTTTATTATAGTCAGGGTTTACTAATACTGGTGCTGTAGTCAGCAATCGTTTTAAATTTTCAAAAGCAGCTTGCGCTTCTAATGTCCATTTCAATTTCCCCGAACTCTTCTTCAGTAAATCTGTAATTGGTGATACCACGCTTGCATAGTTTGGTATGAAACGTTGGTACCAACCAGCCATTCCCAATAGTCTACGTATTTGTTTTACTGTAGATGGAGCTGGATACTCTGCTACAGCTCTTACCTTATCTGGATCTGTTCGAAGTCCATCTTCACCAACCAAAAATCCTAAGTATTTCACCTCTCTCAGAACAAATTTGCTTTTCTTGAGGTTTATGGTTAACCCAGCCGCTCTTAACAATGAAGAGACTTTGGACAGCAATTCCATATGTTCCTGGAACGTGGAAGAGACTACCAATAGATCATCTAAATAAACAAAGACATTTTCGTGATATTGATGTGGTATCACTTTATGCATTAGCCGACACATTGTCTGGGGAGCATTGCACAATCCAAAGGGCATAACCCGGAATTGATACAATGGACGACCAGGCACTGTGAAGGCTGTCTTGTCTCTAGATGCTTCTGCCAGAGGAATCTGCCAGAAGGCATCTTTGAGATCAATACTTGAAATGTACTTTGTGCTATTTAGACGACCTAGTAAGCCATCAATCAAGGGAAGTGGGTAAGCGTCCTTTTTCGTTAGTGAATTGACACGACGGCTATCAATACATAATCTGTTTTTACCAGATTCTTTTTGTACCAAAACCACTGGCGAGCACCAAGAACTGTTAGACTCTTCGATCACGCCCATTTGAAGCATCCGGTCGAGTTCGGCATAAACCTTTAGTTGAACAGCCGGCGATGTGGGATAATGCCTCTGTTTAACAGGTGCATTATCACCAACATCGATGACATGTTCAACCAAAGAAGTCTTTCCGAGCCCAGACACTTCAAATGACGGGAAAGAATCCTTGATCATATCCAGTTCATGTTGCTGATCAGTGGTGAGGTTATGTATATTTAAAGTTTGTAGCTCTGTGCGAGTCAGTTCACTAACAAATGAAGGAACAATACCAAATTTCTCCCAGAAATCTATGCCCAGGTAGAGCTCTTCTCGTAGTCCAGGGACAATATGAAACCGCATTGGTTTAGTGGAGCCATTCACAGTTATTGGAACTTCTATGTAACCCAAAATTTTATTTGCAGTACCATCTGCCGTACGAATACACGAAGTGTACTTACGGTAAGTTGTACCTGCTGATTCCAATAATTCCAAGGAATTTCTTCCAAGTATTGTGATTGACGCTCCACTATCCAATAGTCCGGAAATATGTTTGTCCAAAATCTTTATTGCTAGTCGCGGCCGAGGATCCTTTGTTTCTGAAAGGATAGATGAAATACAGGCTTTACGAAATAATTTCCTCATCCTCCAATATCTAATATTACGTTCTAGACGTCTAAAATACGTTCGATGTAATGGTGGGAAATTAAATGCACTAGGTGATTTTATTCTGGTTTCCTGAGTGGTGATCGATCGTCCTGCGTTGCTACATCTCTCGTCGTTTTCTTCGGGCTCATTGGATGTTGAACCGAGGGTACCATCCCCGAAGCATGTACTCTCGGACGGTAGTTTAACGACGGGTGACAATATGAACAATTTGCATATATAACATCCGGCTTGTTACATTTCCAACAATATAGTTTAATTCTATTCTTAGAGCACTCAGGAGCTCGATGACCGTTTACTCCACATCTGAAACACACTATTGGTTGTCTGGATATTGATGGACCAGGTTGACTGTTGTCAGAGGTTATGCTAGGTCGCTGCAATATCCGTCTCTGTGTTGAATCCACCGCATCAATATATCCATGTTGTTCTGGTTCAGCATCCACCTCATAATCATCCATTTGCTGTACCTCGCTAATTCTTAAATTTGATGTTCTGGTTGGAACTGGTGTGGACCACAAACGTTCAAACTTCTGACATAAAGTCCGAAGTTCATCCATTGAGTGTATTGTTGCTGCTAATGTAGCATTTTTGAGATCCACACTCAGTCCCTCCCGAGCAATCTCTAGCATTTCACGATCAGCAAATGGACGTGCTAAGCGACGGTTTAACGAACCAATCTCCACCAGATATTCGTATACGCTCTCCTTGGATTTTTGTTTACGGTTCAGAAGAACGCGCAAGATCGCCTTATCATCAGTTAGCGTACCGAAGGTCTGTAGGAGTCCCTCCCTTAGCACTGGGTAGGTCACCACCTCATATTCATGAGTCAAATTCAAATAGTATCTGTCGGCCGCTGCTTTCAGATACCGTGGTATGATAGACCTAAGGTCGTCCCATGACACGCGGTCTCTTCTGGCAGCCGCCTCAACTCTATGAATGAACTCATGAATATCAGGAGAGTGACCATCCCCTGTGAAGGTTGGAACCCAATTTGAGTCATAACGACTCAAATTGTTCCCACGAACCCCTTGGTACTCCACTGGTGCTAACGCTGGAGCCGCGTCACGCCATACCTGAGGAGGTTGGTTGTATGGTGGTGGTGCTGTTAGTGGAGCTGGTGGATATATTGGTGGTAGTTGTACCTGTGGTACTGATGGATAATTTAATTGTGGTTGTGGTTGTACCAATGCTGGATTGTTATGTGCATGTTCAGACTGGAGTGATGGACCCAATTGTGGTATTGCAAAGTCCTCGGCTCTCAACCCAGATTGCTGGAAATAAGCCGGTGGTAATTGATCTGACCGTCTCTGATGTTGCTGGTTTGGACGATTCAGACTATTTATTGTTTCCGATATTGGCCGTACTGGGATCGGTGTGGATCTCTCATCTGGTTGAAAAGCAGGTGAAGCAGATGGAGCAGATGATACTCCTGGTTTACTCTGCATAATTGGACGTGTTGATAATGATCCTATTATACTCCAAGCGCGTGACAATTGTGAGATAGCGTAGGTACGGGCTTCTTGCAAGTCATTGCGAGGACCCAACCTATTCATCCTACCCGTATAATGTAACACTCGATTCGCCAAACCATCCAAGAGGGTCTGATCAATCGGTGACTGAAGTCGACGTACTTGATCTAAAATAACTTGTGCTGCCTGCACCACCGTTTGAGACTCAGCTACCAAGTCTCTCGCATGAGATACCGTTACTGGAACTGCACCATGATCCACGTGGTTTCGCAGTTCCTCTGCCCAACTGACCCCTCCAAAATCCACACCCCGAACCAGACATTCGATCTGCAGTTCGGTGGGTTCCAGACCATAGAACGGATGGTCAACGTCTAGTTGGTTTGACATTTTGATGGTAAAATTTATCAAATCCAGAATTCACAAAATCAAACAACAATAATAAAACCAATTCTCAACAACCAAAAAAAAAATGTAGAGTTAGTACGACGGAAACGTAAAAGTAAAAACAATAAAAACCGCAAAACGAAAAAAAACAACGAACGCCCCAAAAAAAAACAGAAAATTTTTGTAAAAAAACAAACTTTGTAAAGGAACAAAAAGAACCACTGTCGTAGCTAATCTTTGCTGAATCTTTCACAAAAATTCCTAAGATATTGTATATTAAAATATAATTTATTTATTTAATTTCAGATATACTGAAATATATATATATACCTAAAATTAGTTATTGACGATAGCACCCCTAAAATATATTTATTTATTTTTAAAAAAAAAATTAAAAAATAAAAAATATTCAAAAAGGATGTTTATTTATTGGATGCAACGTCCTAGCTCAAAATATTGATTTATTTTTTAAAAAAAACAAAAAATATTTATTTATTTCTTGACGTATTGCTTAATTAATAAAAAATTTATTTTATTTAATTACCTAAAATTATTTAAATTTTAAAAAAATTATTTAGTTACCTAAAATTTAATTTACGAAAATTTATTTTATTTAATAAAAATTATTTATTTAATTTTTTGAAAAAATTGTTTGATTTATTTTATTTTTATTTAATAATATAAGAGATTCCCAAAATCCAGATTCGTCTGGAGACACATAAAAGTAAGTATGGCTACAATATCCATTTTATTTAGTATTTGAATTATCGCGTTCGCGAGCCCACTCCAACAATGCATGTGAGAACCGACTAGAAAAGCCCCTAACGACCAGATTCTACAGAACAGTATCTCCCCAACCTAACAAAAACAATCGCAACTGTCACGATTAGACTCTAGGCCCATTTCTACTGACCCAGCTGCGGTTGTTCTACCTAAAAATAAATTACCATTAAACTAATGCCATAGTCGAAGAACGCTCCCGAACACCAGACTTCAAATCCTAAACTTAATGAAAACTGTCTATTGCAAGCTAAATGTAAGAGTGGAAAAATGTTGAAGTTGTGTGAGGTGAAGCCTCGATCCTGATAAAAAAAAAAAATGATTGGTTCTCCTCTTCATTTCGTTAAAGAAGCTTCTGTGCAGGGAATGGTACTACTGGTTTGTACCTAAGTACAGACCAGCAGTAGTCACTCCCTTATCACCAGAAAACTCCTTCTGAAATGAAGAGAAGAAACCAATGAACTTCGATCGCATGTCCATAATGGACAGAGGCGATCTAAGAACATAATTATGTTAAGGAGATAAGCCCCATGGATCCTTTGTTAGAGGTACCGCTGAGAGAAATTATCAATTACACACTTGTAATCATTACACAACAATAAAAAAATTAACACCCAAAAAAAATCAATTAATTCTAACAAACGCTCAACTGTAGTGGAATGTACAATATTTTCATCGCGAGATTAAAAATAGTTCGAATCTACCACAACCAAAACAGGATTTCCACCGATTATAGCCAATAGTGGTAAAGAAATTAAAATCATGTATTTATTTCACGCAGGCCAAAATGCACCGTTAAAACGAGCATCAGATTCCAGATCTAATTTATTAATGTATAAATATTTAAATATGATCTACTATCCAATTCCTATCAATGTATAATATTTGCCAAAGCTACTCACAAAAAGTTCAAATGGCTAAATCGTTTCATCGGTTTGGTTTCTTAATTTCATCTCGTTGGTGCTATTGTAACATAACACTCCACACAAACCACTACATCCGCTTCCCATACACAAAAATATGCACAAACATGTACAATTATACAACAATTAACCTACTGTTATGCCGCAATCTGAGGAATTATCTAACCAGTAGTATTTATAAGAGAGTCTACACCCTACTCCAGAACGAGTTCAGGTTCTGTATTGGTAGACTGAAGGAAATGTATGCCTTGGTAGTGAGATTTAACGGTCAACGAACAGTCAAGGATACATTTTCTTCAGTCGCCACACTGTTCTATTTTTTCTCTCCCTTATAAACTCACTACTTGGTAGTCTTCAAGTTTAACATCCGTAACTACATAAAACAGCAACTTAGTTCATCAAAAATGCATTACATAATGAACCAGTATCAAAACCATTAATTAATCGCGTTGCTACAACAACACGTCGTGTTGATTCAGTATCAATTTCTATTAACAAAACTATCAGTCTCACAATTAACATTGCTTAAATTCGTAAACATTCTTCTACTTTGTTTTCATCAAACAAAAAATAAAACTCATGTAGTTGTGGTTGCATTTTTCATTTTTTGTTGATGCTATCAGACACAATCTCATCATCATCTGTTTGAATAAACTGTTAATAAATTGTTGCATTTCGTGGTTATTGTTATTTCGTTTTCTCTATAATCTTTAATAACTGAAAACAAAACCAACACGAATTGTATGTTGTCGATCCTCCTTTCTTTTTTTGTAATTGTTTGACGATCTCATTCTAAAAAAAAAACGATTAAATTCCTTTGTTTGGGAAAAACAAAACAACCGAAAGAAATATACAAAATTTTTGAATAGTCATCTCCTTCACACCCTTTTGTTTAGATGCTATTTAAATGATATGATTTACATCTAAAATGGTCAGTTATTAATTGATTTTTAATCAATTTTTGTCAATTTGAATTGATTGTGATTCGGGAGTCGCTCTGTGAGTTGTCTTCTTTTAATAAAATAACTAAATTAAGTTCGGGCGGAAAAGAAACAAATTAATTGTGTAAATTGATAAAATTAATTAAGTTATTGGAGCTCTTTAAGAGTCCAAATAATCCCTTCGGGGATTTCAAAAAGAAAAAAAATGTTTGTGTTGTATTTGTCGAAAAAAAATTACCAAGAATGTCATAGTTTTTTTTTTCTGAAAACATGTAGTTTTTTTATTATAGTTTATTGAGTGAATAAAACAAAATTGTACCGAGTGATATTCTTTTGATTTTTCTTGATTTTGAATGTGAAATATATTAAAACGGAAAATTTTACTTAATGAAGAGAAATTCCAAAATATCTAGTTAAAACAAAAAAATAATAAATCGATACATGTTGTGCTGTAAAAAAATAGTGGTGAAAGTTGAACACCGTTAATTGCAGTGATTCTTCTGTGCATTAAATTCACTATAGATTTCGTGCGAGGTAGTAAGTTGAATTGTTTAGTGAATTGCGAATATGTATGATTCAACTTAACAGCAGTATATATATGTTGAGATAAATGATGTTACATGACGGAGGTTGTTTGTAAAAAAAAGAGGGGAATGAAGAAATAAAATAGGGAAAGCGATAAGTGAATGCCCCTGAATAACTGTATTGATAAAGTGCCATTAGAGGGTGTCTGTCAGAGGACGGGGTTCTAGTTATATTTGCACCAGCATTGCGCGTAAGAGTTGGTCTAATACTACGAAGGCTATTACATATACAACTGTATACACTTTATTGAGGATTTCAACATGACGTCAGAACAACACACAACAAATTAAGATAAGTTTATTTTTATCTTTGTTTGAATTTCCTTTTTTTTTTATATTATACTAGATACAAATATATAAATATTCCTTTTAATTCATGTAGTAGATCTAATGATTTATTAAATTAACTTTCATTTGAGATTTTTTCTGGGATGGAGTCCCCATAAATATCGGTTGTTCTAAACGAATCGTACCCTCCGGCATAAAACTATTTGTGGTTTTATCACTACTAATAATTTTATTATAAATACTGGCGCCGAAACAGGGACAAATTAAAAAAAAAAAACAGAGAATACTGTTATATTTATAAATATATATGCATAAACATTGTTCTAGTTTAATATTTCTTGTTATTCCTGTTTTTGAAACTTTTTGGAACTTATACAAAAATACATTTTTTCGTTATTGCCGTTAATTTTTTTTCTGATTTCGGAAAAATTCTTGAATTGTTGTTATTTTTGGATTGATTTTGCCAAAGTTTAATTAAAAGTTGAATTTTGGAATTTGTTATAGATTTTATAAATATATAAAAATAACAAAATTTGTAAATATAAATTTTATAAATTTCTTTTGAATTTAATAAATATAAAAAGAAAATATGTATACAAGAAAACGTGGTGTACATCATCGACGGGAAGTGCCACAACACTTCCGTACACCGCTTTACAGGAGGGCGAGGCCGTCGCTGCCCAATCAACCCTTCTTCCCGCCGGAAGAAGAAGGAGCGGTAGGTCCGGATCAAGGGATGGATGGACTTCCACCAGCGCGAGGGGAACCATATGTTCCAGGACCGTGGGTGGGACTCGATCCTTCTCTTGAGACTCACTGGACGCCAGCAAGAAGAGAGCTCTTGCGCTTGACGATGGAGGTGGTTGTCAGGGATTCACCAGGTCCAGTGGTTACTGAGCCTGCTGAACCCCTGATGACTGGAGCGCGAAGAAGGATGCTGGCCAAGAGGAAGAAGAATGATGAAAGGAAGAGGGTTGAAAGGAGAGCGATGGCCCAAGCAAGGGATGAATTTGAGAGACTATGGGCAGCAGCCCACCCTGACTCAGATTCGGATTAGGAGTCAGAAGGTTGCTGCCCAGATCCCACCTCCTATGGGTATCTCTAAGAAAGAATCCAAGAAGGCTTAACCTTCTTAACATGTTTCGTTGGTTAAGGGTCGCCTCTGTCTTTTGGCATGCGATCACCAAGCGGATTTTTTTTTAAATAATATTGGTAAAATTTCAATTAGTTTTCCTGCCGAGACTGAATGCAGCTTTACTGGTCGAGTGTTTATGCGGAAGAGAAGGGAAGCCTGTCAGTCCTACGGACAGCCAGGATCGCTTCTACAATGCTAAGCACTCCTCCATACAAGTGAAACTGCATCCAGATCTCCACTTTGTTGGGAAGAACCAACGTTCAACCCAACCTCCCTTCACAATTTTAATGGACTTAGCAAACCCATCCAACATCGCGTTTCAATAGAAAAATTCGGTCTTGTACTGAAATCGGATCTGGAGACTGGTACTCTATACTGGTCTACTCCCAACAAACGATATTAGTCTTAATTATTTTTCTTAACTTTTTCTAGTTTTATATTTTTCTTAGTTTTAAGGATGAATGAACTCAGCATATGATTTTTGTAGATAACAGATATTTAGGCTGAATCTTTAAACAATGCTGAATTCATTTCATCAAGCGGGAGGGTCCTAGAATGTAGATTTTAGGATTTTTAGACCTATTTTTGTTCTAGACCTCACATGTCGTTTCTGGGAAGAGATCGCGAGTTCGATTTTCCACTTCGAATCTTCGTTACAATTCCTTTTAAAAATTTTTTTTGATTATACAGTCAATCGGTGTGGGCTTTGCCCAGGAAAAATCTCTACAATTATAAATACATAAATAAATAAATAATTTACTCTTTTCTAAATAAATAAATATTTTTTCAAATAAATAAATAAATATTTTTGTTATATCTCATAACAAATAAATATATTTTCATATATTATAAATAAATAAATAAATAAATATTTTTGTTATATCTCATAACAAATAAATATATTTTCATATATTATAAATAAATAAATAAATAAATATCTCCTTTTTTTTAAATAAATTAATAAATAAATAAATATTTTAATTTATAAATATTTTTACAAATAAATATTTTCTCACACATATTTTGATAAATAAATATTTTCTATTTTTTCATAAATAAATATATATACATTTTTTTTTAAAATTCAATAAATAAATAATTAAATAATTAAATAAATGAATATTTTCTCATTTCATAAATAAATGAATAAGTATATATATTTATATATTGAATAAATGAATTAAATAAGCTGAACATCAAGAAAATAAATAATTAAATTTTCTCCTACACATTAAGTAAATCAAGGTGTACAAGTTGCAACAAAATAACTAGATTGTAAGTAAATCAATATTTTTGCAAATAGATATTTAAATAATCATCTTTTTCCTAGGATCTTTAAGATCAATAAATTTTTCCCTGTAAAACGAAGGTCGAAGGAATTGATTATTCAAAGCATTTGTATATTTCTTTCTGCTGTTGTTGGTCGCGTGTTCACGATTTCTAGTCGATTTACAATTTTTTTTATTGCACTTTACAATTTTTTTTTACGGTTGTTGGTTTTATATTTTTTGTGCGGAAAAAAAAAAACATTTCAGGGGGTCACAATCATTATCGTCTGTTGTTGGTTTTGTTGAGTTGCAATTTCTTTTATATTTCTTGTCCTTCTTTTCATAAAATCTGACAACAAAAGAAAATGTCAGAGGTGCCGATAGACCATCCGTTTTACGGTCTCGAGTTGTGCGAGTTGTGGGTCGAGTGCTTCCTCCGGGACATCCAATACAACAGCGAAGGTTGGATACAACAGTTAAGTGATGCTGCGAGAGGTGCAACAGCACCAATAATACAAACACACGCAGCTAATACGAAGGAAGAAAGTGAATTGATTCTGGCAGCAGCGCTGTTTTTGGCTCGTGAAGTAAGGGGTTTGGTGGCTCCAGTGCCACCAAACACACTAAAAGGATTGTTGAATCGTATAACCCATTACGTGGACCGAAATAACCGCATAAGAAACATGGAAGAGTTAAAAGATGCTACCGAATACGCAGCCAGGTCATTGTCTGAAACTTTCAGGACCATCACTGCACTGATAATGGGACCAGAAGGAGGGGTCTTAAGAAAAGATGTACCAGCACCTGCAAATCTTGACGAATCATTTCAAGGTGTATTCGCGAGATCAACTCCAAATCATATGGAACCACTAGGTAACCTGATTGATGATATGACGGGCCGTCAACGAAGACAACGTCTTCCACAACCAGCCAACGAGGTACAGCAGGAACAGCTTGGACCAGCAATACCACTGGAAGAGCTATTCAATGACATCAGAATAGCTCCACCACCATACCGATCGGCTAGGGTCTCAGCAGTACCAGCATACATACAACCGCATGAAGGGTACCAACCATACAGGTATTTGAGTCAATTCTATACGAATTGGCTCCCCTACTTCTCTGGTGACGGGTCCTCACCCGATGCTCATGAATTCTTTCATTTGGTTGAGGTGGCTGCACGAAGGGATCGGGTGACCTTTGACGATTTAAAGTCAATCGTTCCCCGATATCTCCGTGGAGCCGCTGAAAAACATTACATAAATCTAACATATGAGTATCGAGTGGTGACCTATCCCATATTGAGAGAAGCATTAGTTAGCACGTTTGGTACCCTTACAGATGATAAGACGGTTTTGAAAGTACTGCTGAGCCGTAGACAAAAACATAAAGAGAGTGTCTATGACTACATAATTGGTATGAACAACTTAAATAGTAGACTGATCCGGCCTTATAATCCACGAGAATTAATAGAGATAGTTCGAGACGGTTTGTCTGCAGAATTAAGAAGCGTAACAATGATAGCTGAGTTTGCATCACTTGAAGACCTGCGTGTGATGTGCCAAAAATTTGAAAAATTTTGGGCATCATCACCCGTAACGTCAAGGACAGGTGGGCAACCTCTGTTACCACCAACAAGAACAGCTGGTCAATACCGGATCAGTGAAGTCACACCTTCTGATGAAGACGAAACAGGTCCATCTAATTATCAACCAGGTCCATCAAACTACGTTACAGGTCCTTCAAATCATCAAATGGTTCCAGCAAACAACTCAACTTATGTAGATGCCTACAGCGCACCACCAAAAATACTAGCCAGACCAACAAATGCTAATAGGTCAATACTACCACCATCGCCACCTAGAACTGAACATCAAATTTGTAGCCGATGTAAAGACATTGGTCACACGATATACAACTGTCCTCAAAAGCCGTACTGCTATCGATGTGGTAAGGCTGACACCATCTCTCCACGATGTACTAATTGTCATCCACCGCTTCATTTAAACTCTCGGGCGGGAGTACAGAATTCGCGAACTGTGCCCCCAAACCCATCTTCGAGTCCGCGAGGTCATCTGAGAGATGCGTCAACCACCACCGAAGAAGAAGATCTTTCGCCACCACAGTACCAAAAATAAGTAAATCTGTTCAAACTTCAACACCATTACTGATACGTCAGAAAAAAAGATCTCAAAAGCGTATTGAACGCTCGCGCATTTACTTTAGAAAAAGGAAACTTCTCAATAAAGCGTGTGTCTCTTCGATCATTTATCGGGAAAATGATCCTAGACCACACCTTTATATAAACATTTTTAATAAAAAAGTTTATGGACTTCTAGATAGTGGAGCCTCTATCAGTATTCTGGGAAGAAATTCCCTAGAATTATTAAGAAACGCCGGCATAACCTATCACAAAATGTTTTCTGCCATCCGTACAGCAGATGGTACCCGTAATCATATCCTGGGTTATGTAGACGCTTCTATACATTTCAATGGCTTATCGAAAATTTTTCGTTTTCATGTTGTTCCAAGTTTGCGTGAGGAACTCTACCTGGGCATCGATTTCTGGAGGGAATTTGGTATCACTCCTTCATTTGTCAGTGAATTGACACCGATTGAATCTAATAACAACTTAAATCACGATCTAAACCCTGACCAGCTACAAGAACTGGAGAACGTCAAGGATTCTTTTCCTTCTTTTGAGGTATTAGGTCTCGGCAAAACATCTTTGGTTGAACATGTCATCGATGTTGGGGATAGTGCACCTGTGAAACAGAGGCATTACCCCACATCGCCGGCAGTTCAACAAAAGATTTATGCTGAACTAGACCGGATGCTTCAATTAGGGGTGATCGAAGAGAGTTCTGACAGTTCTTGGTGCTCGCCAGTGGTTTTAATACAAAAATCTTCTGGGAAGAATCGTCTATGTTTAGATTCAAGACGTGTCAACGCACTGACCAAAAAGGATGCTTACCCACTCCCATTAATCGATGGCTTGTTAGGACGTCTAAATAGTACGAGATACATAAGCAGTATTGATCTCAAAGATGCGTTCTGGCAAATTCCTTTGTCAGAGACATCACGAGATAAAACAGCCTTCACAGTGCCTGGACGACCATTGTACCAATTCAAGGTTATGCCTTTTGGTTTGTGCAATGCTCCCCAGACAATGTGTCGGCTGATGCATAAAGTGATACCTCACAAGTATCATGAAAGTGTCTTCGTCTATTTAGACGACCTACTGGTAGTGTCCTCAACATTCGAGGAACACATGGAACTACTCTCTATAGTCTCTACTCTTTTAAGAAATGCAGGTCTAACCATCAATCTGCAGAAAAGTAAGTTCGTGCTGCGAGAAGTAAAGTATTTGGGCTTTTTGGTTGGCGAAGGTGGATTGAAAACGGATCCTGAAAAAGTACGAGCTATTGAGGAATATCCAGCTCCAACAACTGTTAAACAGATTCGTCGGTTATTAGGTATGGCAGGGTGGTATCAACGATTTATACCAAACTACGCTAGCGTTGTTTCACCTATTACAGATCTTTTGAAAAAAGGATCTAAACGACTGGTATGGACTGATGGAGCTCAAACCGCCTTTAACAATTTAAAAAATCTTCTGACTGTAGCCCCAGTTTTAATAAATCCTAATTATGAAAAAGAATTTTTTATTAGATGTGATGCAAGCATCACGGGTGTAGGAAGTGTATTGTATCAGCTGGATGATGAAGGCCATGAGTGTCCGATAGCATTCATGTCTAAAAAGTTGAATAAAGCCCAAAGGAATTATTCAGTGTCTGAGCTTGAGTGTCTTGCAGCAATTCTCAGCGTGAAGAAATTCAGAGCCTACGTGGAGGGTCATAAATTTACAATTGTGACCGATCATTCAAGTCTAAAGTGGTTGATGTCACAAAAAGATTTGAGTGGTCGGTTAGCTAGATGGAGTTTAAAACTTCAACACATGGATTTTTCTATTGTACATAGTAAAGGGACCCAAAACGTAGTACCTGATGCTCTGTCTCGTATATATGACGACACGTCTGAAGAATTTGCTGAAGCACTCGCTCATACTGACGACACTATTAAATCAGATGATGAATGTTATCGGCACCATGAATACACAAACATGATAGCCAAAGTACAATTGTCTCCTCAGGATTTTCCAATGGTGAAACAATTGGATGGTAAGCTATACATGCGCATAGAACCTAAAGCTGATGCAGTACCTAACGATTTGCCTGTGTGGAAACTTTGGATACCGAAACCTTTAACTACTAAATTGATCAAGGAACATCACGACAACTGTATAGCTGCTCATGGAGGGGTAAAGAAGACCTTGGTGGGTCTTCGGCGTCTCTACTACTGGCCGGGCATGGCATCTCAAGTTCATGACTATGTCGTATCTTGTGATGTCTGCAAACAATCAAAGGCAACAAATCAGATATTGCGTCCACCAATGCAATCCCGATTTATAACAGATAGACCATGGCAGCGTATATATATCGATTTTTTGGGTCCGTATCCCAGATCAAAATCTGGGAATACTGTTCTTCTGATTGTACTTGATCATTTGTCAAAATTTGTATTAATTAAACCACTCAGAAATGCTACGTCACCTTCTGTGAATACATTTTTGAGAAATGAAGTTTTTCTAACATATGGTGTTCCAGAGTTTCTTCACAGCGACAATGGTAAACAATTTCTAAGTCATTCTTTTCAAAAACTGTTGTTAGAATTCAACATTTCACATATTAAAACTGGAGTCTACAGTCCTCAGAGTAACGCTTCGGAAAGGGTGAATAGGTCAATATTAGCTGCGATCAGATCTTACATTAGAGGTATGCATAATACGTGGGATTCTCATCTGGGAGATATAGCTTTTGCACTACGTTCCGCAGTACATAGCACAACACTTCATTCTCCATACTACGTGTTGTTTGGTCAACACCCTATATCAGATGGCAAGACTTACACAACTCTTCGAACTTTACATAGTCTGGGTGAATCAATAGATATGGACATGGATCACACAGATCAATTAGCAATCGTCAGAGCTCGCATTAAGAAATATATGGACACAGCTTTCGCAAAGTCCCAACAACATTATAATTTACGGACGCGACCTCGTACTTTTGAAATACAACAACGAGTCTTGGTACGACAACATCACCTAAGTGATGCAGCAAACAAGTTTTCGGCCAAGCTGGCTCCGAAATTCCTACCAGCCATAATAACAAGCAGGGTTGGTAATGTGTTGTACAAATGTACAAATTTGGATGGTAAGCCCATTGGGACTTTCCATGCCAAAGATATAAGAATTTAAAAATTTTAAATATCGTTAATATAAAACCCTGTTAACTTATTTTGTTATATCGTTAATATACATCCTTGTTAACTTATTTTTCTTGTATTAGTTTTTTTTTATCCTTATCAATTTATTAATTATTATTAATTTTTTTTTTATTTACATTGGTATCTTGATTTATTAAAATTTCTCCCCTTGGTTGTTCTAATAAATCATCCACTATGCTTAACATATCAACGTTTTCGTGTTAGATGTGAGCCGCTTAAGACTTTGTCTGCGGTTATCTGACTCTACTTTGTATTAGCTTACCCTCCCCATTCATTTTTTTATTAACTTTCAAAAATTTTTACTATTTTTCTAAATAGCTTTCATCGCTAGCAATAGTAATGTTGTCTCTCATTACCTGAAATTGAATTTTGGTACTTGAGGGCACTGTTCAGTAAGCGTATTAGGTAGTTCTTTTTTTCATTAGTTTTAGTTTTTTTTGGGAAATTTGATGTGCGTAGAAAGAGATTATTAGGCTCATATCTGTCATCAGTTCCACATACAATTACTGAACAGGGCTCTCAAGTATGGAATTTCGGTTGACGGTCATGATGGTCAACATTTGTATTCCTCTTATTGCAATAGAACTTACCTTTAATAAATAACATAATTTCATTCACTAGTATCTGACACTTGATTTATTTGCGCACGCTTACCAACTCTGTGCTAATCCTTGGGTCTTGTTGTCTACTGGAACTCGGCATGTCTCAATTGGGGAACTTTTACAGCGAGACATGACAGTTTACACGATATCATTAATGCAGCTGATCAACAAAACTCTGGCGTTCTACAATCAAGAATTTGGATGCAGTAGATATTAGTCAACATAAATAAAACAATTTTTTTTTTTGAAACATCTATAATTCACAACTCTTTCATAATGGATATACAACGTCAGTAATTCTAAACATCTTTATTTTTCATCATGGTTACTCAACATCTACGATGCGTACTTTCTTTCATCATTTAGCGTCATGCAAAAATTCTAAACATCTGGTTGTCTTGGGAGAGGCACTCGACTCATCAATTCGTATACCTAGTATCGGTAAATAATGGTGATTGCTACATATTTTTCTTTCCTTAATCTTCACAAAAAGCATTTCACTGTTGAATGCTTGTTTGATATCGGTTCAGGAAATTGTCTGTTATGCCGCAATCTGAGGAATTATCTAACCAGTAGTATTTATAAGAGAGTCTACACCCTACTCCAGAACGAGTTCAGGTTCTGTATTGGTAGACTGAAGGAAATGTATGCCTTGGTAGTGAGATTTAACGGTCAACGAACAGTCAAGGATACATTTTCTTCAGTCGCCACACTGTTCTATTTTTTCTCTCCCTTATAAACTCACTACTTGGTAGTCTTCAAGTTTAACATCCGTAACTACATAAAACAGCAACTTAGTTCATCAAAAATGCATTACATAATGAACCAGTATCAAAACCATTAATTAATCGCGTTGCTACAACAACACGTCGTGTTGATTCAGTATCAATTTCTATTAACAAAACTATCAGTCTCACAATTAACATTGCTTAAATTCGTAAACATTCTTCTACTTTGTTTTCATCAAACAAAAAATAAAACTCATGTAGTTGTGGTTGCATTTTTCATTTTTTGTTGATGCTATCAGACACAATCTCATCATCATCTGTTTGAATAAACTGTTAATAAATTGTTGCATTTCGTGGTTATTGTTATTTCGTTTTCTCTATAATCTTTAATAACTGAAAACAAAACCAACACGAATTGTATGTTGTCGATCCTCCTTTCTTTTTTTGTAATTGTTTGACGATCTCATTCTAAAAAAAAAACGATTAAATTCCTTTGTTTGGGAAAAACAAAACAACCGAAAGAAATATACAAAATTTTTGAATAGTCATCTCCTTCACACCCTTTTGTTTAGATGCTATTTAAATGATATGATTTACATCTAAAATGGTCAGTTATTAATTGATTTTTAATCAATTTTTGTCAATTTGAATTGATTGTGATTCGGGAGTCGCTCTGTGAGTTGTCTTCTTTTAATAAAATAACTAAATTAAGTTCGGGCGGAAAAGAAACAAATTAATTGTGTAAATTGATAAAATTAATTAAGTTATTGGAGCTCTTTAAGAGTCCAAATAATCCCTTCGGGGATTTCAAAAAGAAAAAAAATGTTTGTGTTGTATTTGTCGAAAAAAAATTACCAAGAATGTCATAGTTTTTTTTTTCTGAAAACATGTAGTTTTTTTATTATAGTTTATTGAGTGAATAAAACAAAATTGTACCGAGTGATATTCTTTTGATTTTTCTTGATTTTGAATGTGAAATATATTAAAACGGAAAATTTTACTTAATGAAGAGAAATTCCAAAATATCTAGTTAAAACAAAAAAATAATAAATCGATACATGTTGTGCTGTAAAAAAATAGTGGTGAAAGTTGAACACCGTTAATTGCAGTGATTCTTCTGTGCATTAAATTCACTATAGATTTCGTGCGAGGTAGTAAGTTGAATTGTTTAGTGAATTGCGAATATGTATGATTCAACTTAACAGCAGTATATATATGTTGAGATAAATGATGTTACATGACGGAGGTTGTTTGTAAAAAAAAGAGGGGAATGAAGAAATAAAATAGGGAAAGCGATAAGTGAATGCCCCTGAATAACTGTATTGATAAAGTGCCATTAGAGGGTGTCTGTCAGAGGACGGGGTTCTAGTTATATTTGCACCAGCATTGCGCGTAAGAGTTGGTCTAATACTACGAAGGCTATTACATATACAACTGTATACACTTTATTGAGGATTTCAACATGACGTCAGAACAACACACAACAAATTAAGATAAGTTTATTTTTATCTTTGTTTGAATTTCCTTTTTTTTTTATATTATACTAGATACAAATATATAAATATTCCTTTTAATTCATGTAGTAGATCTAATGATTTATTAAATTAACTTTCATTTGAGATTTTTTCTGGGATGGAGTCCCCATAAATATCGGTTGTTCTAAACGAATCGTACCCTCCGGCATAAAACTATTTGTGGTTTTATCACTACTAATAATTTTATTATACTACTATATACACTATGTACAATGACAGTATAAAAAAACAGTCTCCGAAAAAAATTACTGCCCCAAAACGGTTTTTTTCCAAATTCAGAACAAAATACATTTCAAAGATGCACACAATTTCCCGGGGCCACTTGCGGTCCCAACCACCGTCGAGGGTTCTCTCCCCTGTGATTGGACTCAGAGATAGCGTTCTCCTCAGCCAATATCTCCGCATAAGCGTGCATGACTGACGAGAACTCTACCTCCTCGGCCAACCACGCTGCCTTCTGCTTCTTCCTCCTACTCTTTTTCTCCCTCCACCTTTTCCTATCCCTCTCTAGCCTCCTCAATCGATATCTCTCTCGCGCATCCATCACTTCATCCACACACTCATTCACTTCATCAACTACCACTTCTCCTACCAACTCCTCATTCATCTCATCCACTTCCTCCACTCCATGCACTACCTCATCTGCCCACTCATTTATCTCCTTATTCATCACTCCATCCGCCAACTCATTCACTTCCTCATTTACAATCTCACAAATCAATTTATCCAGAACCTCATCATATTTCTCTTCATAAATATCATCCATTAATTCCAAAAATATTTTATGTTTTACACCATCCAGAATCACATTTATCATTTCATCCACCACATTCCTCGCCTCAACCATTCTCTCTTTCCTCTCTTCATTCGCTCTCCCATCCACTTCATTCATCCAGGGCTCAAACCCACCTGGCCGACACCTCCTTAATAACCCCTGACCCCTCATAATTGTATACATTCTTAACAAAATTCAAAATATATAATACGAAATCCAATAACAAAGGTTATTGCAAATTTTATATAAAATATTCAACTTCCAAATGTATATAAAATATTTTTACAATAAAAAAACCAAAACCATAAACTGGTTGTATTGTACCGTAGTATTACGAAAAAAAAATCAACACGTAAACCAACCTGGTCTACAACGCCCAGTTTATACAATAACTGGTTTATTAAAAAAAATAAACAAAAATCCGTACGTCGTAAAACCAACACTGGTTTTTCCCCAAAAATTCATATAATAGTAATCAATTATATATTATTATTAATAATTGTATAACAATAATTAATTTCTTTCCTAAAAATAAAAAAAACCAAAACTGGTTATCCAAAAAGTGTTTGGTAAAAATATCTCTCGCTAAAATATATTTAAACCAATCTGGTAAATATGAAAAATTAACCGTTATTACGGTTTCTACTATCAAAACACGTTTTTGTTTTGCTACGCTGGCAACACCCACAAAACAAAAACCTAACGGGTCCCTGTTTGGTTCGGCGTCACGTATAACATTTGGACCTTTGGTAACTAAATTAATTTACCCGGGATGCCGTTTATCCCAAAACGAAACTTAACTTTGGAAATCTCTTATAGCTGGAATTTATTTTTCCATCAAAAAAAAATTAATAAGTACAAAAATCTAACGAAAAAATAGTAATCATAATAATATAAATAATAAAAACCTTATTTTATATTCTGTTGTTGATGCTGTTTCCACCAGTTGCAATACCACGCTCCAAAGTTGTTGAATTTCGTTCTGTATAAGCAGAGATATTATTTCGGGTACCCAGTGAATTCCTTTAAGCCAATATTTGTTTAATTCCTGATTTGAAATATAGAATATCCATTTGGAACTACGCACCACTACTATTGTTGCTATTATTAATCAAAAACCTTGACATCTTTTTAATAATCCAGATTTGTATTATATATATCGAAAACAAAGAACATCTGGTGTCACAGGATGAAACATTTTCATTAATGTTAACTTCTTATAAAATGGACAATTACAAGTCACAATTGGCCATAATAAATTTTTTTATTGCATTCTTATTAATGTTTACAACCATAACACAATAATAATTTCATTGTAAATTTGACTTATAATATTTTGTAATTGATGGACTTGTATTATTTCACATCACATTAATTAGCAATTAACTTAAAAAAAGCCCACATATATCTTAACACATTAATGAATTTAGTTTTATGTAATGTTTTCACAAACTCAATTGAACATTTTATTTTAAGATTCAAAAACAGAATGACCTATTTCTCAAAACAAAATGTGTTTTTGTTAATTCTTTTTGACATCTTATCATGTCAAAATAGCTCGGGTAATACTAAAAAAAAATTCAATAAAGATTAATAACGACATCTGTTTGTTAGAATTGGAAATAGAAATTTAGTACGTTCGTTGCTTTTTATAGTACAATTGAAATTTAACTAGCAGTTAAGTATTAGAAAATTTTAAATTATTGTTAATGTGAAAATGAATGGAAACTAATGAAATACATTTTTATTGAATGGAAAACGAAGATGAATTTGGTTTTATTATTGTTTTGCGATTATTGCGATCGTTACATATGGCTGTCAATAATTATTTAATAAATTTATTATTTTATAATTTGAATAAACAAAAACCCAAGCTCAAAAGAAGATGGTGGATGATAAAAATGCATAGAAAACGAACACGGTAAATTTTATTTCAGTATTAATTAAATGTTTACATTCGGTTAACCATGAAATGAAGCCATAATCAAATTTTGAAACTAATTAGCCATAACTGTAATTCACAGGAAAATAATAGAGGAATAGTAGATTCTTTTATGAGCTTAGAATGAAGGCAATTCTTCACGAGGATGAAGTTTCCCGAAACGAGCGTAGCGAGTGGAGGGAATCATCCGAGTGAAGAATTCCCATCATCCTAAGCGAATACAAGATGCTATTTTATCCACGACTGTAAAATAGTTCGTTTAATTTCCAGTTTTTACAAATTTGTATCGCCATATTGAAATAAATAGATCAAAGATAGCGAAAAACAAAACAAGTTTGTTGTTTAATTTGTTAGGGGAATATTTAATAAACTATAGAACTGTTAAAGAATTTAATCAAATTCACTAGTTGTGGAATGAATACAATTACAATGGAAGACATCCGCATGGAAAGCATATATTCTTTAATAGTCGTGGATAAAGAAATATATATTAATATTATATTATGGGTTTTAAAAACGCATGTGAGGTTTATTTAAAACAAATTTCATATAAAAAAATCAGGTTGCTTTGCATAACCGATACCAAAGCATTGATTTATTAATAGTATATTGGGTGAAGTGAATAAAAAGTAGAATATTCTAAATACTTAAATTTTTAAGTATTTTCTGATAAATCAGTGAATAAAAGACGGGTTATAGAATATACTATAATCCAATAAAAATTTTCCAAAATATTCTTGAAATCGAGTGAATAAAACCAAGAATATTCTAATTTTTGACATTACTGTACTTGATATTTTCAAGTTGCTATTTGTGCAACTTATTTATGAAAATAATTAATTTTAAAGATTATTAAAGTTATGTAAATTAAGTTTTAGTAATATTTTGCGAATGAATTTTTGTCGGCTATTGATTTCAATTCAAACTCAAAGAATTTTTCTGTTAATAACTGAAAGGTTTACTAAGCGAAGTTCAACAAAGGCTGTATTCTAAACGACGACTTATTTGAAACTTATTTGTGGAGACTTACTTATTTGAATAAGTAACCTAAAGAGGTGACTTATTTGAAATTTTTTTTCCATAGAAAAACCTAATTCGATTTGACAGTGTCAAATATTTTTATGTTTGTTTACTAAATGATTTTTAGGATAAAACTTCTTTTTCGATTCGTAATAAAATTGATGTAATAATTTAAAATGAAAAAAATAGTTTTGAAAACTCTTTTAATTGATCAAATCAAATAAATCGTTTTAATTAAATTTATTTTCCAATATGCTTTTTCTTGCTGTCAAAATAAGTATGCTAAATCGTTTAGAATAGCTTTTAAATACTTATTTAAAATTGCGGTGAATAAGTAAGTCTACATAAATAAGTTTCAAATAAGTCGTCGTTTAGAAAACAGCCAAAGATTTTAATCTGAAATTATATGCTCGCTTAAATAAAACCATAAAAAAACCACAAATAGTTGAAAGAAATTTAAGATTTTTGTGCGGTAGCATATTTTTGTAAATAAATAAATAAACTTAAATACAGTATTTAATTTATGATTTATAGTAGGGTTGCACCGATAAGCAATTATGCCGATTACCGATTAATCGGCTTTCTTTATCGGCCGATACCGATTAATCGGCTGCCGATTATTTGATGGAAATGAGTGTAACAAATCTTCATAAAGAATCCTTTAATTAGACTATTAATTAAAACGCGGGACTTTTATTCACAAGTCGGGATAATTCCACCAAAATTAGGACGCTTTGCAACATTAGTTTAAAATGGTATGCAAATGTCGCTTTTACTTTTTTATTTATAATTCGGCAATATTTAAATAAAAAAATGCTGTAACTGTTGAAAGTGCTTTTTTGCATTCTTCTGGCAAATGTTTTCCTTTCGTAAGTAAAACAATCTGCTGTCCTCAGCTTAGTTTTTACCCGATATCTAGGTCGGCTGTGGCAAATTTGGTGGATTCATGTATCTGGGTACGAATGTCTGGTACTGGGTCGTTGTCATTATTTGTATCTGGTACTGGGTCGTTGTCATTATTTCAAGCATGGTTACTCTGGTATGGAAATAGTAAAAACTTACGTATTTATATAACAGAAACCACGAATGGCAAACTTTGAGAATCGCACTGCCATTGCTAACCGAACAAGAAACTTTGCACCGAATTTTTGAACACAAATCAAAGTTTTCAAATCCGAAAGGAACTGTACTTCTTGAACGTATTGAACACTTTTTAGTCCAGACAAAATAGCCACATTCACCAGTATGTTTCATGTTTCTAAACCAAACTAATATTTTATTGCCATTTGAATTATATAGTACATTAGTACGATGGATCTAGTTTTGAACTCTTTATATATTTCTTTTCGGTCGCTTTCGATATTTTCTGGGTACTGCGCATTATTAACCCTTCAGACTGTTTAGCTCTCGGAACCTTGCTTTTACTGGTTTGGAGATATTTCTGATTGGTATGCTACTTGTTTTTGAGCATACATGAATTTTTCCATTATATCGGGTATCTCATAAACTATAAACCTTATGGCCTTGAAATTTAAGATGCGTAGAAAACTAACCTGTCCACATAAAATGGCGTGGTTATTAATAAATAAAGTTGTTTTCGTTTGTTTTGCAGGGATGCGATGTAAGGCTATAAAGAATAACATACATTTTTTACCGAGCCAACTTATGGGTATCAAATAAAAGGGCGATACATTAGTATTTTTACATACATTTTTAAAATTTACACCACGCAGTTTTTGTATAATTTTGTACTACAAAGTTCGTAAATTAATGTCAAAAAAGTGCAATCTTATGAATATGTATATATGTATGAGTCTCTATTTGTTTCGAAGTTGATGTATAAAACAATTTGAAAAAGTTTACAGAGGGAAGAAGTTTGGTAAAATTAAAAAAAAACTCATATGTCTATGGCAGTAACTATAGATTTTATTTAAAAACAGCAGTATTTTAAATTAACTTTTTCAAAAGTTAGAACTCTCAAGTTACCAGAAAAAATGCAGAAATACGTATTTTTAAAAAGTCCTCAATCTTATACTTTTTTTAAAAAAAATTTCAACTATTGCTGATGGTGTTTTAGAATTTTGAACTTGTTGTGTTTAAAATGCAATAAACAGTAAAAAACCCATGTGTTGATAATCAGCCGATTAGTCGGACATAAAAGCCGATACCGATTAATCGGCAAAATGGCTGATTACCGATTATCTACCGATTAATCGGTGCAACCCTAATTTATAGAAGATTGTTTCGGTTTTTTTAAAATTGAAGAAACATTCGAAAATTTTAAAGAGAATGGTTCTTCCAATTCTTTACACTACAATTACCGCATTTTTTGAATTCCAAGCTACCGGTAATTTAGACACATAATTATAGAAAAAAACTGTTTTAAAACATTAACAAATATCTTCAAATTTAAATTCAAACCTGCAGAAATCGTATCTTTTTTCACACATTTGATGTTATTTTCGACTTTGACATTTATAATTTTCAGCATATTCTACAATTTTCTAGCAAATACTAAAAAATATTAGAATATTCTTATTCACTCGAAATAAGGAATGTGCTAATGCTTACTAGTTTAAACTTTTAGTTTATTCTAGTTTTTATTCACTCTGCCCATTATGCTACGATCATGTAATGACGGTTATTAATACACGAGCATTAACCGGGATACGAAACGAGCCGTAGGCGAGTTTCGTATGGTATATGCGAGTGTATTAATAACCATTACATGAAAGTGGCATACGCTATTTTTTCTACACCCGGTAAATAACGAAGAACCAAAATTACAACGAAAATTTCAATTTTCAAATTTCAAAGTTCAATTTTTTTCCCATACGAAAATTTCAACAAACGTCAAATGCATAGCATGTTTCATTGAAAAACTATGGAATTCTTTCTATTAATTAAAAATCTGTATCGTAATAAAATCTGTATCGAAATGAGTATCATTATAAAACGGATTTTGGTTACATAAGAGTATTTTTATAGTACGGGTGTAGAAAAATATTTTTTTCTACTACCCAACATAAAAAATCTACTTTCGATGTTTGTTCATTGAATCGAAAACTTCTTTTTCGTAACCGGTGATAAAAAAACCTATACGAATTACTTTCGTACCTAGTGACGAAAGCAATTTTTTAAAAGCCATCTATTTTCTAATTTCTTAACTAGAATAAACCATCCTAGAATACCCGTTAAGACAATCAATTGATTGAATGAAATAATTTTGTTAGTGTTAATTTGTCTCTGTTTGGAGGATGACGTTAATTTATTTTTGAATTATTTACGGACAATTTACATTAAAATTGTAAAAATAATAATAGTTAAATATATAATATTCATATATTCTTTTTAAATAGTATGATAAAAAACCATTGGTGTTAAGATATTTTTAAAAAATTTTATTTCACCTATTTATTTAACAAAAATCTATTTATTTAACAAAGAGCGTCGCACAGCTGGCAATCGCTTTCCTCGTCTGACAAATGATGTTACGCGCTAGCTCTCTTTCACTCTACCTTAAATATTTATCATCTTTAACAGCCAGCAACCCTTATTTGCGGCCGGATTTAATTAGGCAACCATATATGATAATTAATAGAAAAAAATTAGCTTTAATTTGATATAGAATTAATCAATGTACGTTATGAACGTATAAATGTATCGAAATCATACCTGTTTACGCCTGGCTGCGAAGAGGTGCGGCCAGGTGCGCAACGGCAACCGTGATTTTTTAGAATCGTTATGTAATTTGCCGTGATGTAGACGACATTTTATTTAAAAAACAAGTGAACGAAATTTTTTCCCAAAAATCAATTAAAAATAATTTAATTAAAAATACTGGCGCCCAAATTTTGATAGGCAGCCTGGTAGATATATATGGCTATCGCCTCGGCTGGTAAACTGTACTCTCGTTTCAAAATATGCTGTTTTCGGCATCGTTGAAGAATATACTATTATTTAAAATCCTCAATAATCAAAAAATTTAAAACTTAAGAAATAAAAATACTTTTATAAATCAAGCAACCTTATATATTTTATCTAAATTTTGTTTGTTTTGCCATAGTTAACAAATTTTTAAATCTTTAAAACTTTTTTGGAGTACTTTCACAAAACCTACTTAATTAAGGAATACGGAAAGTTCTTCTTACTTTTTGAAGGATTTTATGTATTTATAAAAAGGTTTCAACAATAAGTTGCGCTCTCTGGAATTTTTTAGCGTTTTAGATTAAAAATAATTTAATTAATTGACTTGTAAATTTAATTCTACTTACTTTCTTCCATAAATTAAAATGTTTGATTAAACAATTTACAGTAATTAAAGTTTGACATAAAAATTGTAAATAAACAATTTAATTTACGTTTACCGATGTAAAGTTGGTGATTATAGTACATAATTTTAATATAAATGCAGTAACGTAGTTAGCATTGGTGGCCGTTTAGTTAATAACAATCATAACTACACCACTTTTAAACAAAATTTGAAGGCTTTACATTAATGTAGCCATGGATCTCTAATCGAATCACTTAATGAATTTGAAATTTACAAGGGATTTAAAACCTACAAAATATAATTTTAAATACTAAACTTTCATTTAATTCAAATATTATGTAAATATATAAAACTGAAAACAAACAGTATGAGTATGTATCTACCTATAAAAATTTGCAAAACTGCAGTAATTGCATAACTGCCATTTTATTCCACAGTATCTATTTTTGTGTCCATTGAAAAACGATCTATTCAAATTTATTCCTTGAGTTTCAAGATAAAGGAAAAAAAATTTTTTTGAGATCATTTGTTAATCTTGGACTTTTTTTCACAAAAACTATAGCTAAACAGAATTCATCTCCACGACGACCTTGCGTTTAGAAATCTCTTATGTTCTATAAACCGAACCTAACATTTACACTTAGAAAAATTCGTGATAAAAAAACTGAATAATCAAAGAAAGTGAATTCCACTAGATTTCGATATAATATATACATATGAAAAAAACCATATACAATTTATTTATAACTCACTCTATGCCTGGATCTTCCGTCTGTTATGACTTCTCCTCCCAATTCAATCCCTTTCTTTCTGCGATCACTAATCAAAAAAATGCTCCTTGACCCAAACAGTTTCATTAATAATAATCTCCCGACAATTCTCCAATACTTTTTGTACTATATTTTCACACAACAATCAATAGTTGTCCTTGATATTTCCAACCAACCAAAAATGCTCCTTGGCCTAAACAAAAGCGTAATCTTTCGCCAATCCAAAATGAAAATCGAAGAAAAGTAAACGATCTAAAGCCATTTTATAATTTCTTCACAACCTTTTTTTTATTACAATTTTTTTTCACTGTTTAGATTTTTACAAAACAAATAATTAATATGTATTTTATCATCAAGCATATCCTTTTAGTTTTAGTAGACAAAATTAAACAAGTGTGTTCTGTGCTATTTGACAGCCAAAATTTTAGAGTTTTTAGTTTTTCAAAGACTAAACATGGAATGACAATGTGATAATCTTTTGAGTTACCAGAGTTGAAGTTATTTTAATTGTCCTTTCGTTGTGTTTCGTTGTGTTTATGAGTTATTTTGGGTTAATCATTGGGTTATCGTTGTTGAGTTTACTTGGAGATTCGATTTTAATTACAGCTATGGGCGACATAACACATTTACAAACACGGTGATTTGATTGTTTATCAGTTTCCTTAGGTGTTTGCAATTAATGTGTTTGAAATGTAAAACATGTATTATGTTATATTACATATAACTTTACTACGTTAAGCAAAAATTAACTTTTAAATTAATTAATTAATTAACTAAATAATTAATAATTAATTAATTAAATAATTAATTAATTAACTTTCAAAAATTTTAAAAAGTAGAATAGATTCTTTTTGAACCAATAACACATTTATAGAACACATTTATAAGTTATCAGTATCACAATTTATAATTTAAAATTATATGGATAACCTGGTTAAAATGGTTTCTAAGTGATTTATCGTTGAAAACATTGTGATAGTTTGTTTAAGTTTTTGCGGACCGCCCCCCCCCCCTATCTACGCTTCTGTATAAATATTCTACAAACATATTAGTGCGTTTTTGGGTCTGAATTCTTTGAACCTTGACCGATTAACTTGAAATTTGCTGAATAATTAAGGGATGACTCAAAAATTAAAGGTGACATAGCGATGACTTGCGCTTTTACCCTGGGGGAAAATGCCACCACTTCCCGGGGGTGGAATTTTTTTCACTAAAAATAACCCCGAAAATAGATAAAGGCTGATTCTAAACCAAAATTTATTTGAAACTTATTTGTGGAGACTTACTTATTTGAATAAGTAACTTAAAGAGGTGACTTAGGCTGTATTCTAAACGACGACTTATTTGAAACTTATTTATGTAGACATACTTATTCACCGCCATTTTAAATAAGTATTTTAAAGCTATTCTAAATGGCTTAGCATACTTATTTTGACAGCAACATAAATGCAATTTCGAAAATAAATTTAATTAAAAACATTTATTTAATTTGATCAATAAAAAGAGTTTTCAAAACTATTTTTTTCATTTTAAAGTATTACATTAATTTTATTAGAAATCGAAAAAGAAGTTTTATTCCTTAAAATCATTTAGTAAACAAACATAAAAATATTTGACACTGTCAAATCGAATTAGATTTTTCTATGTAAAAAAAAATTTCAAATAAGTCACCTATTTAGATTACTTATTCAAATAAGTAAGTCTCCACAAATAAGTTTCAAATAAGTTTTGGTTTAGAAAACAGCCTTATTTGAAATTTTTTTTCCATAGAAAAATCTAATTCGATTTGACAGTGTCAAATATTTTTATGTTTGTTTACTAAATGATTTTCAGGAATAAAACTTCTTTTTCGATTCGTAATAAAATTGATGTAATAATTTAAAATGAAAAAAATAGTTTTGAAAACTCTTTTAATTGATCAAATCAAATAAATCGTTTTAATTAAATTTATTTTCCAATATGCTTTTTCTTGCTGTCAAAATAAGTCTGCTAAATCGTTTAGAATAGCTTTTAAATACTTATTTAAAATTGCGGTGAATAAGTAAGTCTACATAAATAAGTTTCAAATAAGTCGTCGTTTAGAAAACAGCCAAAGAGACATATTTTAAGTGCAAATATTCTAAAACAATTTTTTTTATAGATCGATATTTTTCGAGTTATTCGCAATTGAAAACTTGCATTTTTCGTTCAAATAAGCATGTTTTTTTACGGTTATTCACACATAACTGAAAAACTAACCATTCTATCAAAAAAGTTGAAATTAACAAAAATCAAGCTTAAAACGAAAAAGAGATTAGTTTTGTGGGAGTTTTGTAAGTACAAAACGAAGCCAGTTATAGCTCATTGAAGAGAATTATATTTTTTTAAAACTTGGTTCGAAGTATTCAACATTAAGAAATGGAAAGCGTTGCATTTTTCGGAGAAATCTTCTAAAATATTTTTATGATGCTTAGCAATACCTTTCAGTTCAGCTTTGAAAAATTTAAAACGATTCGAACAAGGCGCTGAAACGAAAGTTTCGAATTCATCCAAAACACGTAAAATAAGAAGTGGAGTTTTTATCTGAGAAGCTTCCAACCGTACCTTTGAATTGAAAAATTACAATGCCTACCTTTTTTGCACTATCTTCAATTTAGGAGCATAGGGCGTCTACTAAACTGGACCTCCTTACTCTGTTGGGAACAAACGCCTTTAGTTTTCACGATGTATTGCCATGTTTCGCTTCAGCTAGTAGAGTTTTATTCCACGTCATTGGCGGTCATCCAACTTTTCTTTAACCTTCTGGATTCCACATAGAGAGTGCCATATGTCCAGACATAAGAGAAAGCACACGACCGCTAGAAACTAAACGATATTAAATCGTTTTTATTTTGTTTTCCCGTCTCCGCTTAGCACATATAGTCGTTTGACACCAAAATTTTTCAGAAATTCCGAGATGACGCACATTGCAATAGTAGATTTTTATATGAAATCTACCTAAAATCAAGGTGTTGTTACATTCTAATCACTGGTCAGTGGTTGAATCTTTAACATACACGGAATTTGGAATAAGGTTAACTCGACGGGTGAACAAAATGCAAAATACTGTTAAAAGCAATAAAATTTAGTTTTCATTATTATTGTTTTTCCTATTCTTAGAATTTTCATTACATAAATGTTATTTAATGCGTTTAAACTAAACTCAAAATTATAAACAAAATACATAAACTATTTTCTTTAAAAACATCCTCCATAATTATCACGCTAACTTTTATTATCGGCATTCGAGCTATCGTCTAAATTAGCGCGTTAATCACTTATTACGCTAAAATTATCGGGTTAAAATTATGCCGCTAAAATTAACACAATAAAATTATAGCGCTAAAATTATGGCCATAAAATTATCGCGCTAACATATAAATGCGATAAATTGTGGCTACACTTGCGTTTATTTTCAATTATCGCGTTAATTATTGCGATAACACGCAGGTGTGGCCCCAGCATTAGTATAAATAATTAATGTCCATCATATTAGAATTAGTATTAAGTTTAAAGAGTGTTCAGGATAACACAAAAGAATTGTAAGTGTTTTTGATAATAAGTTTATTTGTTTATTGATTGTAATTTTAAATTTTTTAACCATGTTAATATTGTTTTTAGACACTGAAGAAGGTCCCAAAAAAAGGACCGATATTTGTAATAAAAAAAAAGACATTTTTTGATCTAAGGCTTGGTGTTTTATTTGTGGTAAAACTCTTACTACCAATCAAACCATTGACGATAAGAAATTTGCAGATTATGTTGTTTTTGTTTCTTACTGATGGAACCAATGAAGACATTATAAATGAATATATTAAAAAATTTGTTAAAATTTCTCACAAAATTGATTCACTTCTCTCAATTGATAAAATACTGTCACATCACATAATTTTTAAAACCACCATTAAATAAATTCAATTTACTAATCAATAACCTTAATTACCACTAACAATATTTTAATTAATTATAAAACTCGATATTCGGTGTTTGCGAAGTAAACATCAAATTATCAAGTTATAATCAAATTTTTTCAATATTAAAATTTCTAACTGTGTTTTATTTTTTGTTTGGATTTGTTGTTAGTTATAAATTCAAATCAAATTAAAGTTAAACATTGAAATATAAATTGATTGTTTTGTGATTATTGTGTGTGGATGCTCACAAATAAAAGAACTATAAGTCGCCAGATGCGTAGCCTCCCTAGGAGCTCGCTCAGCAGCATTAAACAGATGAGTCAAGGCATTAAAATGAGTGACATCCCAACAGTAAACAGGTATGCAGGTTTACCGCCTAACGTTAATTTATCAAAATATGCAAAAACATCGCAAACTAGTTCTCCGTATGGTGAAAGTTCTAGAAAACCTGTAGAAAAAATTCCTCCAATAATTACAAAATCTTCCTCAACGGAGATTCATAAAACTATGAAGGAACTAAATATTTCAAAATATAATATACAAATAATGTCAATTGGCATAAAAATACTTACATATAGCCTATCAGACTATAACAAAATTTTTACTAAATTAAAAGAACATAACAATGGTATGTTCTCATATACGCTTGAGGAAAATCGTTTTGTTAAATTTGTACTATGTGGGCTTCATGATATGGATACAAATGAAGTTAAGAAAAGCCTCGAGAATAGTGGCCTGAGTCCTGTTAATGTTTGGAAAACTATTCCTAAAAAATATCGTCGAAACAGTGAAGATGCCCTTTATTTTGTTGCTTTCAAAAAGGGATCAATGTCTCTGAACCAATTAAAAAATATTAGATTTGTTAATAACACAATGTGCAGATGGGAAATTTGTCGATCCACCAGCAAAGGCCCTCTCCAATGTTATAAATGTAAAATGTATGGTCATGGAGCGAACGCATGCTACATGAAGCCAAAATGTAATTTCTGTGGTGGAGATGAACATATTGATGATATGGAGTGTCCTTTACAAAACGATATTACTAAACATGTTTGCTGTAATTGTAGTGGAAATCATATATCTAACTCTATAATTTGTCCAGAAAGAGAAAAATACATTCAAATAAAAAATCATCTGAATCTAAAAAATAAGTTGAGTCGACCTTCAAATCAACCAACGTTTTCATTTCAACAACAGGATTTTCCTATTATTCCTTCAATACCTCATCAAAACAACAATAAAAATTTTAATAATAATAATAATAACAATAATTTTGTTAACAAAAAAATGCAGTTCAGTACAGTGGTTCAAACAAATGCAATCAATCATGAAAATTCAATTAATATTAATTCAGATAGCACAAATGATTTGTTTGCACCACATGAGTTATTACAAATTCTCAAAGAACTTGTTTCAGGACTTCGGGGGTGCCATTCCAAAGAAGAACAATTTGATGTTATGGCTAATATTGCTATTAAATATGTCTGTTATCCATAATTCTTTAAAAATTTGTGTGTGGAACGCGTACGGTATAAAAAATAAAAAATTTGAGGTAATTCAGTTTTTAGATAATTTTAATATTGATATATTACTTATTAGTGAAACGCATTTAAAGCCTTCTATTTCATTTTCGATTCCTAATTTTCGATTTTATCGTAATGATAGAGAAAATATTCGCAGGGGTGGTGTTGGTATTCTTATAAAAGATTGCATTAAACATTCGCTTCTTCCTGACCTTAAATTAAATTGTATAGAATCCCTGGGTATTAATATAATAAGTAGTGATAATAATCAACTTAAAATATTTTCTGTATATTGTTCATATTCAAATTCTGAGCATCTCAGAAATGATTTTATAAAAATTTGTAGTGGTAATATTCCTTACCTAATTGGTGGTGATTTAAATTGTAAGCATCCTAACTGGTTTTGTCCTAGAACTAACCGCGGTGGTCGAACTTTATATGATTATTCTATTAACTCTGATTTTGTTGTTATCGCTCCCCAAGATCCTACCCACTATAGTCCTGCTGGAGTCCCTAGTATTATTGACATATTTTTAACAAACAACCCTCAGTTGATATCCGAAGTTAACACCATTCAAGCACTCTGCTCCGATCATCTGTCAGTCCTCTGTTCAATAGTATTTAATAATCAAGTAGATCATTGCCATCGTAAATACTTTAACTATAAAAATGCTAATTGGAGCATTTATCAGAATCATATTTCATCTGAAATTGAAAACTTCTGGAAAACAACTAAACATTTTAAAAACCATCGCAAGTCCATTCCACCATTAGTTACTCCCAACACTGGAAATCGAATTTTCTTAAATACAGAAAAAGCACAAGTATTGGCTGATGTCTTCCTTGACGCTCATCAAATTCCAAACTCCAATATTGTAATTGAAGAACAAGTGAATGACTTTTGCACTAATTTCAATAATTTGGATAACAATGCTCCAATTTCTGAAATTCACCCTTCTGAAATTTCTGATATTTTGAAATTCCTTCCAAGGCTCAAAGCTCCAGGTGTAGATAATATTCCATTTATTTTACTTAAAAATCTTCCTGAAAGTGGAATCCATTTTCTTAAGATAATGTTCGAGTGCTGCTTGAAGCTAGGTTATTTCCCAATTCAATGGAAAAAAGCTAAAATTACTCCTGTTTTAAAGCCTGGCAAAGACCCCACTCTTGCTACAAGCTACAGACCTATTAGTCTTCTTTGTACATTGGGAAAACTCTTTGAGCAGATTATCAAAAGAAGAATGGAAGAGTTCATAACTGACAATCAAATAATTATAAACGAGCAATTTGGTTTTAGATCTGGGCACTCTACAGTTCATCAAATCCATCGTGTAGTCAATCATATTAAATCTAATAGATCTTCGCTAAAATCTACTGGAATGATATTATTAGACCTTGAACGAGCCTTTGATAAAGTTTGGCAAGACGCAGTCTGCTATAAATTATTTATATATGGATTTCCAATATTTTTAATTGAAATCATAAAATCGTTCTTAACTGATAGAACATTTTTTGTCCAGATTTTTGATTCCATGTCCTCTATACTTAGCATTCCAGCTGGGGTTCCTCAAGGTGCCGTATTGAGTCCTTTGCTTTTTTGTTTATTCATCAATGATATTCCAAGAGATAGTGAATGTAAATTATCATTATTTGCTGATGACACTGCAATATTTGTGTCAGATGAGCTGGCGGTATCTATTATCAATAAGCTTCAATTGTACCTCACTAAAATTCTCGAATTTTTTAAAAACTGGAAACTTAGTATTAACATATCAAAATGTGAAGCTATTTATTTTACTAGGTGCAGAGCATCCCGTAAACTTCCACAACAACCCTTTCTGATTCAAAACTCTTCTTTGGAATGGAAACCTTCAACTAAATATTTAGGAATTTATTTGGATAAATCATTAACATTTAAGACACACGTCACTCAAATGCAACAAAAATGTAATGCACTGTTCAAAAGTCTATATCCTCTACTCAACAGAAATAGTAAACTGAATAGTCATAATAAGACACTAATTTACAAGTGTGTGATTCTTAATATCATACTTTATGGTGCACCAATTTGGTGGGATATTGCTTTGTGTCATAAAAAGAAATTTCAAATTATTCAAAACAAATTTCTAAAAACTATATATAAACGCCCTAGACGTTATAGCACTTTAAGACTGCACAACGAATTAAATATAAAGCTTGTCAATGTAGTTGCTAGAGAAGCTAAGGATAGATACATAAATAAATTAAATTATATTGAAAATGAATTAATAAACGCAATTAGCTTTACCACCGCTTAATTTTTGCAACGTAGCTTTTAAGTTTAGATTTAAGTAGGTTAGGTAAATATAAGTTTTTTATTAGTTACTAAGCAGACTGAACTGCATTTGAATTTTATAAACATTCTTTTTCATTTATTTTTTTGCAATACTCATAATAATTAATTTCATCTGCTGTAAAGCTTACTATTAAAAGCTGATCTCAGTAAATTATTAAATGTATACAACTGTATTATAAAATTTAAAGTCAATAAAGGATTATTAATTATAAAACGCACTTTCGTTATTATCACTTATGACTTTTGATCACTTTTGACAATGATGAAAGAAAAACAGAAGTTCAAAAACTAAAATATTTTACTCAAACGATTATTTTTTATAAGAAACATTTATTGTTGACGATAAATACTTCTTTTCAATATAATTTAACCCAAACAATCAAAGTGGTTGTTCGAAATCGTTTGATTGTTTCGAGCAAAAAATTTATTTTGGATTGTGATATTAGTAGAGACAAACACCTAAAATATTTGGAATGATCAGTAAACTGTTTGTATCAAATATTAATTTTTTGAGCCAAAAATAGTTTTTAACGTGCTGTTTGTAACAAACAATTTTTGTTTGTAATCAATAATAAATATTTGCTACAAAAAATTTATTTTTGTACAAAACATACGAAAGTTTGCCTCAAATACTTTTCAAACATTCTTTTTTTCAGTGTATATATATATATATACATATATATATATATATATATATATATATATATATATATATATATATATATATATATATATATATATATATATATATATATATATATATATATATATATATATATATATATATATATATATATATATATATATATATATATATATGTCATATTTTATATGTGGTGGGATTTATTGTTTAGTTATCCCCTCTATAAAAAATATAATA
This sequence comes from Diogma glabrata, assembly GCA_963693315.1. Classification (NCBI taxonomy): domain Eukaryota; kingdom Metazoa; phylum Arthropoda; class Insecta; order Diptera; family Cylindrotomidae; genus Diogma; species Diogma glabrata. The sequence goes on from OY856187.1 coordinate 212,240,703, forward strand.
AAAGCAAAAAACTGATTTGCGTCCATCAACACCTTAGAAAGCATGTTGTTGTGGGACCTTGGTCTTAAAAGGTTTTTATGTGTTGTTGTGACAAATATTTTAATTCCTACTACAGAACGCATTTTATTAACGAAGAAACCTAATAAATTTTTGTGGAAAATGTCATTTAGTGTACAACAAGCTGAAATTTTTCCCCTTTCGTTTAGTTTCTACACAGTTGAAAAAGTAACTGCAATATTTAAAGCAAGTCTTGTAATAGGAGCTATGCGTTGCAGGTTATTATTGAATTGTAAAGTAAATGTTGCATTAAACCTAATTTCAATGCATTTTTATAAAATTTAAAACAACTCTTGCATCATAATTTATTTCTATAGAACAGCTAGAAATTTTAATGCACCTTGCTACAATTTAATACATTAATGAAATTTCAAAATTCACTAGATTATTATCCATTTTAGAAATATATAGTTAAAATCGTTTCATGCGATAACTAATCGCTTCTCAGCTGACAGTCTATAATAATAGTGATTAAGGTGGTATGTATGTTTTAATTTTTTCCGTTGTAATTTTTTTATTTTAATTTGATTAATTTAGGCAGGTGCGTAATAATCAAAGTATCTCGAAATTATGATGCAATATGCATTAAAATGTCATACTAAAAAAATGTTGCGCGTAATTAATTAAATGCAAATAACAGACATTTTTAAACAACAAGCTTTTTTATTTTACTCCAAGTACTCTGTTAAATATTGATGCAAAGAGCATTAGTTTAACTTTATATAGCAAGCTTTGTATTGTTTTGTAATGGAGACTTCCGTAGGACCTATATGTGTACCAATTTGCATTACATATTCAATTTTTTTTAACTCTGTAGTAACCAAACCAAACTTTTTCATTTAGCTAGCCTTTATACACAAATTACAACTTTTGTACAACAACAACCTTGATTTGTTGCAACAAACAACTTGATATTTTCCAGCTTTTCCTGTTAATTGGCAGTACCAAAAGTCGAGTTTACTCATTTTTGATATCCAATTGTGTTGTAAATTTTATTTCATGATATCCAAATAATTATTTTTATGTATCAACCGTTTCTAGACAGTAGTATATTTTTAACGATACCGAAAACAACATATTTTGAAGCGAGAGGACAGTTTATCAGCCAAGGTGATAGCCGAGGTTGGTAATGGTCGCGAGATTCAAATATGATTTTCAGCGAGTACAAAACTGTACTTTTTCTACTACTTTTTTAAAAATTATCATTAATTATTAAGCATTTTCATTTAAAATTACATACAATTCAAATTTTAAAACATATAAACATCCAAGCAAAATCTTTAAACTTATAGTTCTGCTATTAAAATATAAATGACTCAATATGAATAAATTATCCAATTTCTATGCTATAAATAAAACCGCCTTTAGTTACAAGCCTGATTGTCATTTCGTACAAAAAAATCGTCAACTGTATACATATACATATATTTATTCTATTTACACTACAAAATTCTATAATTTTATTCTATTTGGTCTATAAAGTCCCTAAAATCATTAAATAACACATCTTTAAAGGTTTATTTTTTTTGCATTTCGCGTCTAGTAGGCTTATAACTAAAGACGGTTTTCTAATAAACAAAGTCGAGTTTAAAAATTTTATTATGATTTCTAAAATAAAAACAACAGTTTTGATTTAGTTTTTGTATGGGGATGACGTTACGTAAATTCCTTATATATTTTAAGACACCGTAAAATATTTTAAGTAAATAAATATTTTTTTTCGTTTTTCTTAAATAAATAGGTGAAATAATTTTTTTTTTTAAATGTCTTAGCACCAACTGTTTGTTACCATACTATTTAAAAAGAATATGTGAATCTTATATAGTTAACTATTATATTATTTTTACATTTTTAATGTAAATTGTCCGTAAATAATTCTAAAATTAATTAACGTCATCTTCGCAAGAAAGACAAATTAACAATAAAAATTATTTCATTCAATTAATTGATTCTCTTAACGGGTGTTCTAGGATGATTTATTCTAGTTAAGGAATTAGAAAATAGATGGCTTTTAAAAAATTGCTTTCGTCACTAGGTACGAAAGTAATTTGTGTAGGTTTTTTTATCACTGGTGACAAAAAAGAAATTTTTGATGCAATGAACTATCATCGAAAGTAGATTTTTTAAGTTGGGTAGTAGAAAATTTTTTTTGCATTATATGTTTGTAAAAAACTGTGTAGAAAAACGTTCATTAATTTTTTTTTAACAAAGATAGCGACTTTTATCATCCACTTACATTACAATTATCAAGCTCCTACTTACACATATAGATGATAACCATCCTATATTCAAAATTACTACGTACTCATTAGCACTCAAAATAAACGTTTTTGAACCAATATTTCACTTAATGTAAATTGACACACTTAATGATTTGACACACTGAATGAGTTAAAGATTTTTACATACGTTCGGTATAGGTAACGAAACATAATTTTAGAAAAACATATTTTTAAAATTAGTCTGGTAGTTTTCGTATTTTTGTCGATCGCAATAGACAACCCGAAAGCTTATAAGATAAACCGAATTTTGTGTTTTGCTTATTTAGAACAGTGACAAAAAATTTCGGGTAGGATTTTGAAAATTTTATGACCATAATTCGGATATTTACGATTACGGCTATCATGTTTTTTCAAACCTTGATTAAGTTATAATGCAATTAATATAAATATCAAGACGATTACTACAATATTGCTAACGATTTTATTCCCGACGTAAAACAAATATAACTGAAGAAAAAATTATTGAAAAGCCGCATCTGAGGTCAGAGAAATTGATATGAAGAATATACACTAATTATAAATAACTCTGCAATTACTTTTAAGATTTTCAACGTACTTACTTTGTGATAATTTTGTAATGAGTTTTTGAATTTTTTAAAACAAAGTTGTGGTATACTAAGAATAATAAACCATAAAAATAAGTAGAGATTTTTTAGAGTTATCAGTTACAGGTAGGGATTGCAATCCGGTAGCGTTTTATGAATCCCGGGACTATGGTATTCATAAATTTTAAATCCCGTGATCACGGGCTTTAAAATTTGTATAAAAAATGCCCAATAAATTAACAAAAAACATCTACAAATAAAAACGAATAATGGTTTTTTTAGTGTCGAAAAGTAAAAATTCAAAAACCAAAGTAAAACTTTAATTTCCGGACGCTGAAAAAGCCCGTTCCAGTTTCACACTTTCTGGTGGAATGTTCAATTAGTCATTATACGCTCGTTGCAAATGGTGTCCTCTATGACCGCTTAACTAGAACATTTTCATTTCTCTCTCAAATTTAGTGACTTATTTAATATTTCCTGTTATTGTATTTGTATAAGTGTGGACCTGCCCTGGGGAATCATCTTACAAATTGCATTTTCATTATAATCTATTCTCGATTATGCAACAGTGTGAAAAAGTCGATCATCCGCTTCACATTCCATGTCTACTGCAGACTGCTTCATGTAACGTTAAATAGCCGTTAGTAAAAGCTTTTTTGCATGGTTCGAATTGTAACTGTCTATTAGCTAATAACTATCTGTCCGCTGAATAGTTGTCAAGGCATTAGCCAATATTTCTTGATACAAAAGAGAAAGATTGACGGTGCTACCGTTGACTGAAATATTAGATCACGTAGCAAATCCTATAAAATATTTGGTACGTACTTTTTTGTTAACTGTTTACCTCTACCATAGTCGACCTCATAAGTATAGTATGTACCTTAGACTGGTCGTTAAAAATTAAATTTTCCGAGACGCCCCCTAAAAAAATTCTTTGTGGTCAAAAAACCACTAGGGCATTATTTTTTTTAATCATAAGAACGAAAAATCATCGAAGTTGATTTTTTGAAAACTTCGTAGACTTTTTCAAAAATCTCATAAAATATGCAGATTTAAAAAAAAATTGTAAAGGCATTTTTGTTTAAAATTTAGTTCTCTACAAAAAGGTTCCACGTCATTTTTTCCCTAAAACGTATAGTTCTCATGATATTTGAAAAATGACCTGAACATGTATGTTTTCGTAATTTATATAAACATAAAAAATAAAGATGACGAAAAAGTCCTAATTTTCTTTTTATGCTATAGAATAAAATGTATAAAAAATAATCGTTACAAAAAAAATCAAAGTTGGTACTTTTTCGTCAAAATTTTCATCATTTGTTTTTACGATGTTCGAAGAATTCCAAGTTTTATTTCAAAATATCATCAGAAATATAGGTTTTAGGAGAAAATGACTTTTGATCTTTATTGTAGAGAATTAAATTTCCTTCAAAATGATTTTAAATCTGCATATTATATGAAATATTAACGATTTTATCAAAAAATCAACTTCGATGATTTTGCGGCACAGTGTTCTTGTGATTTAAAAATCATGATTGCCCTCGTGATTTTTTGAGCTGAAAGAATTGTTTAAAGGGCGTCTCGGAAAATTTAATTTTTAACGACCAGTAGGTCGACCACTAGCTATTTGATTCTGACGTAAACCCAATATTAACTAAATTCATTCAATATTAATACAGTAGAACATTGTTTAACAAGCACCTCTCATAACCAATACTTTACACAACGAGCAAAATATATTGTAAAAAATTACTCGTTTAACGAGCGACATTTCGCATAACGAGGGAAAAGTGCCGCATGTAAAAGAAAAATTTTCGTAACCATAAAAATATGTAAATTTATGGGAAACGTGTGTAATTTCGCTTTTAACGAGTATTTCGCTTTACGGCGATTTTGCAACGAATTATTCTCGTAAGGCGAGGTTCTACTGTAATACGTACTTTGTTAATGGTCTTATCGTTGACTTCTAACTGATTTAAAAGAACTTTAGTCATAAAAAAATGCTAAGCATCTGTTTTTTAAAAAAAATCTTAAGCAAGTTACGAAGAAGTACAAAAACACCAATACTGCTTCGCCAATCGTACACAAAACAAAGTAAAATTGATTATTTTACTGTCTACCTTTAACCTACAATTAAATATAAAATAAAAACAATATAAAAATAATGTTCAGTGAATATTTCATTTCAATGGTAATAGAGGAACTTTTGTGAACAATAATAATCCAAACAACAATCAATCTCATTGATTTATCAAATGTCCTTCTTATTTAGTAAGAAATATTTATAAGTAAAGAATAGAACACACAAAACAATGTAAGACTTTTATATAGATATGATTATTTTATTGTTGTTTAGTAAATAAACTTAACCTATAAACTTGAAATTCGGTTTACAATATTGATTAATGTTAAAAAAAAGAGAAAGTTGAATTCTAATCATAGAATTAATGATAAAATTGAGATTGATGTTGATGTTGAAAAAAGGTTGAACTTAAAGTAGTATAGTAGTGCAAAAAAATTCTTCAAACAACCGAACCGCTCTGATGAGTGATACTGATAAGTTATGACAATACTTATAAAAAACAATCAGCCACATTGCTGGAATGTTGTACACAATGCTCGGTTTGTTATTTGTTAAAAATTGATCGATAAATTTTTTATGCAATTCAGCTAACTTTGGCTCAAAAAAGCAGAAAGTAATCGTTTTAAATCGCCGCCACTTAAAAAAGTTTATGCTGTGGGATATCCGCTAAAAAATTAGATTTCTTTCGAATACTTAATGAAAGAATCAAAGAACGCGAGATTCATTTAGTCCAACGCATTTTATTAAATGTATGTAATGTCAAATTTTAAATTTTGGTCTATATTTTTAATAGAAAAATGTTGGCACTTCTTTACAAAATATCTAATTATTAAATAACAGAAATGCAGTGTTTTTAACTAAAATTTATTAATTAATAAGCACAAAAAATTACAGTCAAAATTAAGTCTATTTTACGATTTTACGATTATTAGTTCTCAAAAACTTTTAAAAAAATATTAATTTGAGGCTGGTAATTGAATAAATTGGAAAAAATAGTTAATCGTTAAACCAACAATATGTAAATGATTTTGTTTATATGTTTACTGATAATTAATTATTTTATATACACAATAAATTATTAATTATATTATAAGAATTAATTTGAAACTAGAAGTTTTAAAATTAAATTTTAAAACGGTTTTTGATTTGACATATTTTAAAATAAAAAACGTCATTAAAATTTAAATAAGCTACGTAACTGTATTTTAAATTAAAAGAAAAGAGAGGCAATTTACACAAAAAGTAAATGAAATCAATATTCTGAGTTCTCGAACACTTTCATCTTTGATTCATTAAACGGTATTATGTACTTCATTAAGTATTCAAACGCACTCCAGATTTGCGTATTAATAGAATAAGATGTGCCCAAATAATGGTAACTAAAATAAATTACTTAATAACGGATTAATTAAAAAAATTAAATACACATTGAATTAACAAAAAATCATATATGAAAAATATCGAGGGGCTGAAATCTCACAGCTCTGAGATATCAAGACTTCAGTCTGGGTTAAGGATTTCGATATAGTTTTCAGCAAAAAACTTTTATGAGGACATGGTTTTTAGTTTTGGGCAGCGATGTATATCAAACATAACTCTTTGTTAAAGTACAAGTATTTTTTATCTCTGTTTAAAAATTTATTACAAAACTAACACGAAACATCAAAACGTTGCCGGAAAATTATAATCAAAATTCCAAAAATATTGTAAAATTAAATAAAATCAAACTTTAAAATTTTTCAAAATTCCAAAACTATTCCAAAAATTAGAATAAAATCAAATATTTAAACTTTTTCTAAATTCCAATAATAATCCAAAAATTCTTAAAAATTCAAACTTTTAAAACTCCAAAATTCTAAAAATATTGCAAACATTATTCCAAATTCAAAAATACAAACTTTTTCAAAATTCCAAAAATATTTCAAAAACTATAACAAATTCAAAAATTTCCATGTCCAATATCAATTTCAATTACATTTACGTCATAAAAACAGCTAAATTTTTTTTCCCAAAAAATTGGCTAAAAAATTAAATGAAATCATTTTTTGACACACTTGACATTATTTTTTGACAAACTTATAATGCTATAATTCTCTATAATAATAATAAAATATCATGTCATACGAACTATTAATTTTATTTTTTTCTAAAAAAATAGAGTAAAAAATAAATAAAAACCTTTCTTTTGACACACTTGACAACATTTTTTGACAAACTTATAATGCAATAATTCTCAATAATAATAATAAAATTTCATTTCAAACCAACAATTAATTTTATTTTTTTTCCAAAAAATTAGGTAAAAAAGTAAATAAAAATCTTTTGACACACTTGACAACATTTTTTTGACAAACTTATAATGCCATAATTCTCAATAATAATAATAAAATTTCATTTCAAACAAACAATTTTATTTTTTTCCAAAAAATTGGGTAGAAAAATAAATAAAAATCTATCTTTTGACACACTTGACAACATTTTTTTGACAAACTTATAATGCCATAATTCTCAATAATAATAATAAAACTTCATTTCAAAGAAACAATTAATTTTATTTTTTTTTCCGAAAAATTAGGTAAAAAAATAAATAAAAATCTTTCTTTTGACACACTTGACAACTTTTTTTTGACAAACTTATAATGCAATAATCTAGTTTTTGATCTCACAAACCAATCCCTTCCATCAAGATTTCTCCAAATTCAATGTTCCTACTCGTAATCACTTAAAATGAACGTTTTTTGAGCCAAAAATATGAAAATTTTCTATTTTTGACACACATAATGATTTTTTGACACACTTTCGGTACAGTTATCGAACACGGCGTCCTTTCGGACCTGTCCCTTGTGAATACCTATTTTTAGAAAAAAAAAATTTTGAAATCCCTTTTGCTTTTTTAGAATCAGTAGGTCCTAAAACGTCGAGAAATGCCAAAAAAGTGGGGGTAAGAATTTCACTTTGAGCTCATGAATGTAATACTTAGGTCTTTCAGACCGAAGTAATAGATGCCTACTATTCAACCAGTAACAGTATTTACATATATATTTATAATCAATTTCTTTTTTCACAAATACTATGATAGTAGTTTATTGAGTTAGTGTTTAATGATATATTATTTTCTTGATTAAAACACTGAGCTTGGCCATTTTTGATCGTCTACATACTTGGCTTAGAAGTATTATAGGCGAAACAAAAAATACATGTGTTTTTTGGAAAATTTAAAATGTTTATTTAAGATATTATTTTAAATTTTTTATTTACTTGTTTTAAGTTTCGCAATAATGTTTCGCAATAAACTTAAAACAAGTAAATAAAAAATTTAAAATAATATTAAAATGTTTCGCCAAGTGCCTAGAGCGTCTTCAATTATTTATATGTTTATTTAAGATTTCATGAAAATCAAATTCAGATTTCTTGCAATTCAGTTGGTCTAATTTTAAATCAATTCGCAAAAGTATTGCTCACTCGATATCAACAAATTTACGTGCGTTGGAATGATAAATAGGGATATTGATTACGCACTGCTAAGCAATTTTTTGATTACGCACTGCTAAAACTACAAAGAAATAACACCTATTTATGTATCAAGGTCAAAAAGAAACTTCATACCCGAATTACATATAAGATATTTTGTAACAGTAAGATTGTGTACTATTTGCATAAAAAAATACATATACACCTAATTCTGTTTTTACACGACAGATTGGTTCCAGAGAAAGACGTGTAAAAAAAATTCGTGTAAAAATATACATTGTATATATGGAAAAATGGAGGATTGGTTCCACTCTCAAGAAATCAGTACAAAAAATATTGGACACGCTGTTGCATTGACTCACACCACCATCAGTTCTAAAAATATAGTACGCTTATATATATTATTCAATTGATGACTAGCTGTTGCCATAAATTAGTTATAAATTTAGAAAATTTGTTAAATAAAAGTAGAAATTCAATAATTTTATCGAAAGTGGCAAAACAAAAATTTGGATATGCAGAATTATTGTGAGTTTTTAAAACTTCACCGCTTCACAATTACAGAATTTGTCTGCAGATCCAATTTTAGTATTCAGGCCCAAAACGTAAACAAAATTCAAAAAAGTCGGCCAAGTGCGAATAAAATTTGCTCACCAAGGATTCCGTGAACGTAAAAGAACATAGTATCAAAAATAATTGACAAAGTTGTGTTGTATGTATATAGTCTTTCTATTGCCAAATCATAAGGACATACAAAATGCATATTTCCTCTTAAACGTTAAACGATTTTGCCACCTGTGCAATCAGCTTCCATTCATTTCCTTCCATGACTAGTGGACCCTAGTTTGGACATCTTGTATCACGAAGGTTTTGTATGATGTCATCTCGTCAACGTTGTCTAGATCTTCCTCTCCAACAAACACCAGCTGGTTGTTGTTGAGATGGTTTTTTATCATTCTATCTAGTGGAGCCTTTTCTACAAGACCAAACCATCTAATCCGGTTGAATTTAATGAATCCAATTTCATCGCCGCTGCCAAGGAGCTGTCTGATTTCGTGATCCATTCGGTTTCTTTACTGATTCTCAGCAACTTTGCTTGAACCATAAATTCTTCGCATGACTTTCCTCTTGAATGTTGATAAAATTCTACAGTCGGTGCGATTCAGTGTCCTGCTTTCACTTTTCAAGTAAGGCACAGGTCGAATTAATGCTTTGTAAAGTGCGACCGCAAAAGAAATTTTGATCGCAGAAGTTTTAAGTATGCGTAGAAAACTCTGTATGTGGCAGTGACAAGGGCTTTGATATATGCCTGCAAGTCATTTGACGCTGTTTTTGCACACCGGAGGTATTTGAAGTTTTCCACGCGTTCCACTTTATAGTCGCCAGTATCCAGATTTCCGGGAGTTATGTTCCTAGATGTTGTTAGATGTTTGGTTTTGCCGGTGTTGATGCATAATTTAAGTCGTTTAGCATTTATTTCAAGCTATGAGCCTATTCTTAATATCAATTGTTCTACGTCCGAGAATATAATCTGCGTAGCCAAGAATTTAACTAGAATTGTTAAAAATGCAGTTTTGTGTTTCGATTTGGCTTTTTCTTATTGCGTTTTCAAGCGGCAAATTAAATAGTGCGGGTGCAAGTGCATCACCTTGTCGAACACCTGTTCGATCGTGTTATATGGAAAGTTAGATCGGAAGGACCAGAAACTGTTGTTGTCGCGGATGATACTCTCATATGCTTGCTTGAAATCAACGTAGAGCTGGTGGATGCTGATGTTGTACTCTCAAAATTTTTCTAGAATCATCCTTAAAGCACAAACATTGATCTGCGGTTGAACGGTTGGGATGAAAACCACAACTTGATGGCGCAATTGCTTGAACAGGATCAATTTCATTCTTTCTATTCAGTGGGCTTTGAAAGTGGGAGCGCTATACTGCCTGCACATCACGTTCATTTGTTGTAAGCTCGTAGTTTATTTTTTACGATTGTGGATCTTGGGTGGTAATTTTTTATCAGATTTCACGCATTGGCAAAACACTCTTTCAAATTTCCATTAGCCGCATGTTGGTTGATGTTTTCGATACAACCTTTATATGTTCGCATTTCTTTTCCGTAGAAGATAATCAGCTTGGAAGCTTCGGATGTTCCTTGTTAACCATTTTTCTCGCTTATGTTTAAACCTTTAGCCGCAATAGTCGTCAAACCATTCGTTGCCATTTCGGTGGTCGTTTTCCAATTGTAATTGGTAAAAACAGACGCTTGAGTTGCATTGGTTTTACGGCAGCAATGACTCGCCATGGCGTAGAATCATTCTTACTTTGTTCTTACGCAGTTCTTACTTTGCTCTTCTCAACTAAAATAACCTAATTCTGTCAACGTTACACAAGTAGCACGGCATGGACGTAGAATTTCGCCAACAAATAGCAATATCAATGGAAAATTGATCGATCAGATACGAAAAATGTAACATATTATCCATTGAAAAATGTTACATATTAAATCTTATTCATAGCGGTTTATGGTAACTAAAGATAAAAAGTAGCAAAATCCGATGTCTTTGTCGTGCTGCCTGGGTAATGCTGACAGCGTTTGGTTAGTATATCGGAGACAAGCAGAGTAAAAACTGCTTAGTCAATGACCTACATCACAGCAAATTAGCGCCTTAAAACGCATGCAACCCAAGCGTCTCTTCTTCATGTTAGGGGCGGCTGGGAGTGGGCGTCTGTCTTGGATCAACTGGCACGCTAAATAAACATGTAAAAAGGTTATTCTGATGACCTTAACATTAGAACGGATCCATTCACAAAATTTGGGTTGGGTCTGAGGTTAACACCCTAACCCCGAAAAAAGTTTTGTTAAATTTAGAAACCAGAAAAAGAATAACAAACCCGGACAAAAAACAGAATTTTACATGGACGTCAAAAAGGACAGACTACCGAGCGCACCCTGAGCGCACTTGATGCTCTTTAAAATGTCTAGAAAAAGAGGCTGAGAAGTATAGGAAGGATATTATTACTCTGCAAGAAATTAGACAGCCAATAATGGGAAAACAAGATTTAGATATTCACTCTTTATGCTGTAGTGGTGGTTATCCTTCTCGAAGAGAATTTGGTACTGGGTTTCTTGGTGGTACACGCACACAAGGAGCCGTGATGAAATTCATTCTAGTCAATGAGAGGATCTGCTACCTACGGGTACACGGTACATACAGCAATATTTCTCTTATTGCCGTACATGCACCTACTGCAGTTTAGACCGTGGACGAGAAGAATGCTTTCTAAATACCAATGGAAGAGGCTATGAAACAAACACCAACACGTGACTTCATTATGGTTTTGATGACTTAAATGGGAAGGTCGGAAGAGAATTTGAATCGAATGATATTGGTGAGATAATGACTGAGTTTGCATTATCAAATAAATTGAGAATTGCCAGTGCTTTCTTTTCGCATCGATCGATTCATAAGCAGACTTGGAAAAACTCGAAATCAAATTGATCACGTGCTAGTAACAGCACGTTTCTTTTAGGGGGATCTGGTTGCGCGATCATTTAGACCTGCATACATTGGAAGTGACCACCCACTTCCTTGTATGTGCTAAGATAAAGTTCCACTTTCCAAATCCAGGCATTTCAAAATTCAAAGAACAGAATCACTAAAGAATGCTGAAACAGAAGAGAGATATGAAAACCATATTGCCAAACATTGAAGAAACCAGCTCCACGAAGGAGAACTATAAACTGGCAAGACAAGCCGTTACAAAGCTATGTAGATGAACGTAGTCCATGCACGTCTACGATAATGGTGGAAGAAGAAGTGTGAGGAGATTGAAAGCTTTAATAAGGAACATCAAACACGTTACTTCTTTCAACAGGTTAAAACCTTAAAGAAGGGACGTCAAACTAGATCGGATGCTATTCAAAACGAAGATGGGAAGCTAAAAGTAGACCTTAAAAAATTTTAGATACTTGGACTTATTATTTTGAGAATTTTCTTAAGTGACCAGGAACAAGTCGGGCGACGAGCAAAGCTTATTATATGACTGATGGCATACTCGGCCAAAGTGAAAATGTTATGAGTAAAACTTTCAAGTCCCTTAAGAATGGCGCTAGAAAAATTGATCTGCAAAATAACTACGATAAAACCAAATATACGAATGGTTCAAGGAAGGATGTGTGATCAATGCTTGACTCAAACAATAGCATGCTTACAGATATAAAAGCTCGAATCATTGCAGGTAGTCGAACTTTCTACTCAATTAAACCTCTCCTTGGATCGAGGTATGTATCAACTAACACCAAACTCAAGTTATACAAGACATTGATTAGACCGGTTGATGTATGGGTCACAAACCTGAATCCTTACAAAAAATCACATTTATCTGTATTTGAGCGTAAGATCGTACGCCACATTTTTGGTTCACTTAAGACAGACGATGGAGAGTACAGAACCCGATATAACTTTGAGATAATAGGTTGTATCCGGTCTAATAGGATTGCTTGGTTTGGCCATGTTCTACCAAGGCCCATGATAATTTGATGCGAATTTCGAAAGCTATCGTTTCATCGACAGTAGTATCTAAAAACGTTTAGATACTACTGTCGATGAAAGCATATAGTTTTCTAAATACGTATTTAGTGAAATAAAACTCAATTTAACAAGAATAAGGTGTTTATTATTTTATTATTATTTAAATATCTTATTACAGTTTAGAACTTCTAAATTAAAATATTTTAATTTAATTTTTTTGGCAAATGTATTGTAATTTGAAGCGTTTTTTAAAAATATATGTAGTATTATATATATTTTTAAAAGCCGCTTCAAATTACAATACATTTGCCAAATTACAATGCATTTGCAATTTCTTTTCTCGAAAAATCGGATAAACGGGCGAAAAAATTTTAGTTTAGTCGATTCGTGTTATTTCAAAAATTTTCGTGCATAAAGAAAATTATTTTTTTTCTCCAACTCGTGTTATTTCAAATTCGTGCATAATAAATTCGTGCAAAAACAGAACTGAGTGTATTTACATATAATAGTAATTGTAGATTATATAACAAGGTTGAGAAGTAAGCTATTATTGACCGAGAAATTTTAGATCCTGAGGCGCGTAGCGCAGAGGGATATAATGTTCGAGGTCTATATTAGTCTTCTCAACCGTGGGATGTATAGAATTTTTTTACTACTAACACAATTAGATGAAACTTTGTACAAAAGCGTTTAGTACGTATTGCAATAGTTCTGTATCCCAAGGTAATACCAAACTAACGGACCAGCTTGATTCACTCCAGCACAGAAGAAATGTGGCTGAATTCAAAATGTCCTTCAAAATTTCCTTCCATCGTATGCGCAGTATAATCGACAAACAAAAGCTGCCGAGTTATTCCATCTGCTGTACAAATACCTCGTTGTAGAACTGTGTCCTTCCAGAACGACTATTTTAATAGATTGGCCAAATTGTGAAACTCAATGCCTTCCTCTGTATTTCCCGATAAATTTTCCCCTCAGGCATTTAAAGAAAATGTCCATCGTCATTGAAAACAATTAGTATAGTTATTCCTATATCCCCATTCCTTCCATTTTCCTCATCTCCTTCCTTTATAGTTGACATGGTATCTTCGGATATTCAAAGAGTCTAAATAATGAATATTTCATATTTAGTGTGCTAAACATGTCTAAATAATTAATTAAAAAAATCCCAACTTTCGGTTTTACGCTTCCGTTAAAATTTTTTTTTGTAATTTTTGAATTTTTTCAGTGGCTTTATGCACACTACAATCTACAATAATGAAGTTATTATGATGAAACTTATGGAAAAATTTTCAATTAGTGTAGGAAGATAATGATCATCTTTTGGGTCACATAGATCAAGTGGCGGAGGTCCACCATACAACTGCTAACTTATTACACTTTGCTTTTAAAGTTTGTTGGGAGCATACAGACTTCGATCATTATTGAATTTTGATGATACCATCACACAAAATTGATATTTGTATGACAAAGAACTTATTTGTTTTTGAGTGATATGGGAGGCCTCCCGAACACCTGTTTCTATGAAGCAACAGTAACATCAGTTCCTGATATTTGATTTTGATCAAACTTGTTGTAAACCTGTTTAAAAATTTGATTTTAATATTTCAAATAATGAACTTGATAACAGAAGACTTTGAACACAATCCTTCTGATAAATATGTAATATAATTCCAAATTATTGCCCTTGATGACAAATTGTTTAAATTGAGGAAGGCAGTTTGGAACTCTTTTATATTCATGCCTGCTTGCACATATCTGCGTGAAAAAGGATTTTCCGCAATGGACCATAAAATATATAAACCATAATCTGAAGAAACTCTTTAATGCAAATAGTATAACAACCACAGAAATTTTAGTAATAGATTTTGATAAAAGCATTGATTTCTTTACAATTATTAAGAATAAATATGTTGATTTAATCAAATAAATAGTTGACTACATTGTTTTTTAAGTAGATTTCATATAAAAATTTACCTATTGGAATGTGCTTCATCTCAGAATTTCGGAAAAATTTTGGTGGCAAACGACTATATATGATAAGCAGAGACGGAAAATCAAAATGAAAAAAAAGTTTATATTCTTCTAATTAAATGGATGTTATGAATTTAATCCTAAATGACGTGTTGTCGTCCTCCTTGTCCGCTTCAGTCACGGATGTACTTTTCCGGTTGTGTCTGCGATCGATCCACCAAATAATCTAATCGAACTTGAACAAGAACAAGCTGCTCAGACCACGGTAACGCAAGAGCAGCTTGACAAGATGTTAGATGAACGGATGGAAGCTGCATTTGCCAGAATGCAACTCCATCAAACATCTGCTTCTTCATCTACACCTTCCACTTCAAAACCACCACCTGCAAGTTCGGTTGAATTACTTTCTCCAGCATTTGCTCCCCAAATTAATGCCATTACCCCAAATGTCCCTCCCATTTGGTCTGATAAACCGAAACTTTTTTTTATCAAGCTTGAGGGTCAATTCAGTCTGGGCAACATCAAGTCCCAGCAAGCCAAGTACGGCTATGTACTTGGTGTAATAACGCCGACTCTTGCATCTCTACTGGTTAAAGACATTTTGCTCCAACCAGACACGGCTAACCCTTATGATAGGCTTAAAGAGTCTCTTCTAGACCGGCTGCCTGCTTGATAGGCAGCTCTTCTGATCGCTTGCGCAACGTGCTCCGCGGTATGGAACTTGGGGATAAAAAGCACTCACAATTTCTTCGGGATTTAACTGCTGAATCCCAAGGTCTCGTTTCGGAGAAAATGTTAAAAGGTATTTAGGAGGATAAACTCCCACATGCTGTGCGTACTGCTATCGCGGTAGTTCAGGCTGAATTGCCAAAGACTGCAGAGATAGCCGACAAAATTTTTGCCACAATAGTTGGTCCTCAACTAAGCGCGGTAGATAATCCTGCTGCTCCTTCTTCTTCCTCCTCCAGCAAGGACAAGGTCTGGACTCTGCGATATCAGGAATTTCACACCCAACACGCACAGCTGCTGAATGCCTTGCAGCACAAACCTTCTTCTCGACCCTTCCCTAGTAGTTGGAGTAGATCCAGGAATCGAAACGACTATAACAATTTTCGGCATAATCGCACCAATCGCCCTAATCAATCTTCCGCGCGACCTGTCATCGCAAAGTGTCAAAACTCTAGAAGAAATCAGCTTTCACTCTCTACGCTGCTAACGCTACTCCTGTTAGTACATATGGTAACAAAACTCTAGCTCTAAACATTGGTCTCAGACGTGTGTTCTGTCAGACCTTTGTTATCGCCAATGTTACCATCTCTATTCTTGGAGCTGATATCTTGAACAAGTATGGTCTCCTAGTGGATGTTAAAAATCGACGCCTCGTCGATCCACTAACATCCTTGTTCACGCTTGCAAAAATCTACACTTCTCCAACGCTCTCGCTAGCAACCATCAATAATGATACGGTTGATATCCAAATTCGAAATATCCTTAATGACTTTAAGGTATCACTTCTCCCCATGACCTAGCTAAGCCGGTAAAACACAAGGTGACTCACGTTATTGAGCCTCACGGTCCTCCCGTCGCTTGTAAGTACCAATAATTAGCTCCTGACAAACTGGCCCTCGCAAAGACGGAATTCGACATTATTTTGTCACAAGGCATTTTCCGACCGTCAAACAGCCCTTGGTCCTCTCCTTTCCACCTCGTCAAAAAGAAGAATGGCGAGTGGAGACCTTGCGGTGACTACGGCTCTCTTAATAACGTCACTACTCCTGATAAATATCCTATTCCACATATTCAGGATTTTTCGCATCAACTTCATGGATGCAAATTTTTCTCCACTATCGACCTCGTCCGCGCATATCATCAAATTCCTATTGATAACCGCGATATTGCAAAAACTGCAATTTCAACTCCGTTCGGACTCTTTGAATTCATTCGAATGACTTTCGGATTGCGAAACGCTGCGCAATCCTTCCAACGGTTCATGCACTCACTTCTCCGAGACCTAAATTTCTGTTTCATCTACATAGATGACGACCTCCTTATTGCTTCTGAAACCTTTGAAGATCACCTCAAATATCTTAAGACAGTTTTTGAGCGTTTTTCCGACGCTTGTCTCATTACCAACGTTAATAAATGCAACTTTGCTAAAACCAACGTTGACTTTCTCGGACATTCTATTGATTTATCTGGAAGCAAACCTAATCCTGAACGTGCCGATGCTATCGATCGTTACGAACGTCGTGAAACAGTTATGCAACTCCGCCATTTTCTCGGAATGATTAACTTCTACGGCAGATTCATTCCTCACGCTGGTGGCAATCAAGCCATTCTCAACGATTTCCTTAAAGGTTCCAAAAATAATGACAAACGTGTCATTCAATGGTCTGAAGACGCCACTCAAGCCTTCAATCTTTTCACCCCTCACCCTCTGCCTAATTTGCCGTTATGGTCGACGCTGATGACAAGGAACTTGGCGCCGTTGTTCAACAAAAAATTGACGGTTGTTGGACACCACATAGTTTCTTCTCTGTGCGACTCAATGAAACGCAACAGAAATACAGCGCTTATGATCGCCAACTTCTTGCAGCTTACTTTGCAAGGTAGAACCTTCACGCTCTTTACCGATCATAAACCACTCATTTACGCTTTGTCGCAGAACCCTGCCAAAGCTAGTCTTCGCCAATTCCGATATCTAGATTTTATCAGTCAATTCACTACTGATATTCGCCACATTTCTGAAATCGATAATGTGGTCGCCGATACACTTTCTCGTGTCGAGCAAATATCGATCCCGAAAAACATTAACTACGACGAAATTTCTGACGCTCAGTTCAACGATAATGAACTAAAGGAATTAGTGGACACTAGCCCCACACTTCAATTCCGATTCTTCCCAGTATCGTTTGGCAGTTCTAATGCCAAAACTATTTCATGTGATATACCTCTTCTGATACCACGACCTTTTATTCCAAAGCAATTTTATCAATCTATTTTCAATAGTCTCCACAATTTATCTCACCCAGGAGTCCACAGTTCTGTCAAACTCCTAACTGAAAAAAACATTTGGCTACCCATTAAAAAAGATGTGCGACAAATGGCCCAGAACTGCCTGGCTTGCCAAATGGTAAAAGTCTCTCGCCATACTCAATCTCCTTTAGGTAACTATCCCTCCACTTCTCAAAGATTTTCCGAGATTCACATGGACATTATTGGTCCACTTCCTACCTCTGAGGACAAACGCTATTGTGTCACAATTATTGACAGTTATACTGGATAGCCTGAAGCCATTCCTATCTCGGATATCACAGCTGAAACGCATCAGCTCTCTACTCCAATTGAATTACTCTTTTCGGAGTACCTTCAGTAATCGTCACTGACCAGGGCTCCCAATTCGAATCCAATCTCTTCAGCAAGTTGTCAAAACTAATCGGTTGCGAACCCAAACGAACTGCAAGGTTCAATCCTAAATGTAACGGAATCATTGAACGTTGGCATCGAATTCTAAAATCCACAATAATTGCCTACGACAGAACAGACTGGACGCGTATATTACCGTCAATACTACTCGGTTTACGAACCACTTTCCGTGAAGATTTCCAATCTACATCGGCAGAGCTCGTCTTCGGTACTAACATTCGTCTTCCTGGTGAATTCTTTACCGAAAACTCCACTTCTACTCTTCAATCTGATTTTGTTTCTTAATTGAAACAACATTTCAACCACTTTCATCCCACTATTGCATCAAGAAACACTTCTCCTAAAGTTTTCGTCTCCAAAGCTCTCGAGTCTTGTTCGCATGTCTTCTTACGTACTGACTTAGTACGTAAATCTCTACAATCTCTCTAGAAGTCATCAGTCACGATGATAAAAATTTTGTCATTGACCGTAAAGGTCAACACATTCGTGTTTCCATCGACAGATTAAATCCTTGCTTTAAGGAACAATCTGAAGATGACTTAACTCAAAACTTATCTACTTTGAGAACTGATCTCAGTCGCGCAGACGAAACTTTGTCTTCTACAGATAACGTCCATTCTACTCTTCCGGACACATCCTCGTCTTTCCCTTCTACCTCTGAAGATGCGAGGAAACGCGACACTAAAGCGACTGTTTCAACTAAGAAGGTTAGATTCAATCTCATTCCTCAACAACAACTATTCCACCCTGCATCTACAATTACGCGAGCAAGTAGAACCACTCGTATCCCTGCTCGTTTCCTTCGTGCTGTAGCACAATCATTTCTATATCGTCCCATCTTCGATGGAACTAGGGGGGGGGGGGGGGGGGGGAGATTTATAGCGATAACTTTATGTAATATTTTAAACAGTTTAACTCCTGTTTTTTTGAAAATGAATGAAAAGTAGCCTGGAATCATAAACATTGATTGTCAATATTTTTTCAAAAAGATTCATTTGGAGTAAGATTCTGCTTTATAGATATATTTAAAAACTATCAATTAGTTATTGTTATCATAATATGTCAATAAATTCATTGTTTTAAATTGAATGTTATAATGATTATTATATTGTCAAAAACTTATTTTAAGGGGACCGCCATTGCGAAACGGTTAAGAACCACTGACTTACATTACTCCTGACACGAGACGACTCAAAAGTGATAAAAACTCAATCTTTTTTTACATGTCACGTTGGAGATTTTTTTAAAAAATAAACAGTGTTGTGTATAGGGATCACAATATGTGTCACAACAACACATAGATACAAAGACCTGGTTCTAATATAACATGCGTTCTGAGTTGTTGATGGACACTTTATATAAAACTTTATGGATTGGTAGCACTCGAGACTATTGATTCAATCCCATTTATACGATGTCCGGACAAAGAAGTTCCTTTGCTTTTTATCACTATGACAGTGAGTGATCTCAATAGTTTGGCAACTTACACAAACTGATTGACGAGTCAAACGGGGAAAAGAATATGTTTGAGGCATGATGGATCTGATTTCATCCGAGACTGCTGGTGATGATATTTATAAAAACAACTAGATCAGCAACAACGCGACAATGTTGTAGGAAGGCAATCAAAATTTGATGTAAATTTCGATTAGCAACAATTCGTAACCTAAATGGGGAATCAATATATAAGTCTTAACGAAGTCGATGAAAGACTTCTGACTTTAAATAAATTAGGAAGGCAATCAAAATTTGATGTAAATTTCGATTAGCAACAATTCGTAACCTAAATGGGGAATCAATATATAAGTCTTAACGAAGTCGGTGAAAGACTTCTGACTTTATATAAATTACTGTTCTCAAATTTTTTTTTTTATAATTTAGTTTGTTTTTACTCTAACGAAAGAAGCAATAACAATTTCGAATTAAAACGAATAATAAATAACGAAATAACATTAATAATAATCCGAAACCCGAAAAGTGAGAGTGGAGCTTTTTTCTGAGAAACTTCCAACTATACCTTTGAATTGAAAAAATACCAATTATTTCTTTACTTACATGAATTTAATTGATCTCAAAAATCCCCTATTAAAAATAATAATTACATATTGTAATATTAAAAAACACAAGAAGAAAGAGCAGGTATGTTTACATTTTATAAAATGGATGATTTAATTTAATTTAGCGAAAACAAACACAAAAAATAAACGGGTATTTTAACAAATTAGTTTGAGTGATTTAAAATAAATATTATATAT
Organism: Diogma glabrata; assembly: GCA_963693315.1. Taxonomy (NCBI): domain Eukaryota; kingdom Metazoa; phylum Arthropoda; class Insecta; order Diptera; family Cylindrotomidae; genus Diogma; species Diogma glabrata. Next base: position 212,261,324 of record OY856187.1, read on the forward strand.
TTTAATATTTTTTGTTAGCAATATTTCATGACGGTTTACTGATATTTGAATTTATTTTTTATGATATTCAGAAAATTAAGACAAATTAATATTATTTTCTGTATATAAATGAAATATTTAAAATTTCGATTTCTGATTATTTTATATAAATTTAAACATAAATTAAAATGAACGCATCATTTACAAACGCAATCACACACATATATATTTTCAATTTAAAACTTAAATATACGACCATTACCGTCAATAATTGTGAAAAACAACGAGATCAGCAACAGCACGAGAATGTTGTAGGGAATCAAAATTTGATGTTAAATTTCAACCATCCATAATTTCAGAATGCCCCTCTTACAATATTTTAAGAACAGTTTTAATAAAAGTAATAAAACAATAAAAAAGTACTACAATCTTATAGGAATATTTAGATTATTAGAATATTTTAAGGCAACGTAGAAAACTACTCCAACAAAAAACAGGATAACTTTTTAAAACTCATTTGCAAAGCACCAGCACTGCTGTATAATTACTAATTACTAATTTTTGAAATATTAACCTTTTCTTGAAGTTTTTAAGCTGGCCAGTTAACAGGGAGCACACAGGTGAGGCAGAATTGATCTTTTTAATCGCAGTGTATCACAGAAGGACACAATTTTGATAAATATAATTTTCAAAACCTAAACTTTTACACTGATTATTTCACTGCATTTATTAACGCATCAGAAAACATTTATTACACCAAACGCTATTTATATATTTTGTTTATCGCATGACATCATTGAATTGGTGGTTGTTGTAATACTCTACGTTACTATTAATTTCTGGAATATTTAAAAAAATTAAATTATTCATTCAATAAATATACTGACTCATTCACTATGAAATTCAACAATTGTTGGTACAACTTAAGATCAAAACTGATTTACAAAGTTATTGTACTGTGCAAATCCGATGGTTAATTGGTAGAAACGAAGCTTCGAAATAAAGGGACCTGTTTCCAAAATCAATTGATGACAAAAATGTTTATAATTTAAACATAACAAGTAAAGTCTTTGAGACATTCCATTCCATACCTGAATGCGCTCGTTTACGTTACGCTAAAAAACAAACTTGAACAAAAGAAAATTGTTCTTTTTGTGGGTGTGGATTTTTGTTTTTAAATTTTTATAAAATACATTTTTTCACTTTTATCATTTTGTAGGTCTGGCTAATGTTCTTAACTTCATCTACGTGAACGAGGTCAAAATATTTTATTTACTTTCAACAACAATAAATTAAAAAACAATTTTTATTTGATATATAGAGTCATTTTTATCAGTTATTAATTAAATGTGGTTGTAAACTCACGAATAATAAGAGGATCTATAGAGTTTTTTTATTTTGAATAATCTGTAGATACATATTTTAATTTAAAAAGGGTTGTTTTGTGTCAATTTTTTTAATTCATTATAATTGAAAGTAAGTTGTCCATACAAACGTTTCTTTCAAATTTCAATAATATCAAACGCCAATAACTATAATATTACCAGAATTAAGATGTAGTGTAGATAATGGGAAAGAGAAACTGTTGGTATCAAAGATGCTGAACATAGCCAATTTTCGTCCTAAGGTCAAGTGAGTAATAGAAAACTATGCTGGAGGTTCAATTGAACCGATTTCTTCAAGTGAAAGCCACCAAATGAAGTTAATGAGCATATAAGTGCTCAGTCTCAATCACATCAGTCGCAAATATATGGGCAACAAACACTGTAATTTCTTGCAAACGTAGCATGCAACTTTAAAAGTTATTATAGACTAGTCGAAGTATAATGCAATACATATATGAAAAAAATATTGCCATTTTAAGGACAGTCAGGCTGCAATTAATCTTTTTTGGAGTCAGAACTCAATACGTCGAAAGTAGCCCATCAATGGCTGACTATATCATGGATCAGCTTAATATCTGCCTCTTCTTGGTGCCAGTAAATTTCAACAATAAATCATCTGAAGACCTATGAGCTCACTAAATTGGGCATTTTGGGCCTTGTATCACAAAGTGATACGAGTGAAAACATCGTTTTGACATTCTATCTTTCTATTACTTCGGTCTGAAAGACCTAAGTATTACATTCATGAGCTCAAAGTGAAATTCTTTCCCCCACTTTTTTGACATTTCTCGACTTTAGGACCTACTGATTCTAAAAAAGCAAAAAAAAATGTATGTCTGTCTGTCGGCCGGCCGTCCGGCCGTCATTACCTACGCTGCAGGGAAAACCGCTGAAGGGATTTCAAAAATTTCTTTTTTCTTCTAAAAATAGGTATACACAAGGGACAGGTCCAAAAGGACGCTGTGTTCGATAACTGTACCGGAAGTGTGTCAAAAAAATCATTATGTGTGTCAAAAATAGCAAATTTTCATATTTTTGGATTAAAAAACGTTCATTTTAAGTGATTACGAGTAGGAACATTAAATTTGGAGAAATCTTGATGGTAGGGATTGGTATGTGAGATCAAAAACTAGCTTATTGCATTATAAGTTTGTCAAAAAAATGTTGTCAAGTGTGTCAAAAGAAAGATTTTTATTTACTTTTTTACCCAAAAAAATAAAATTAATTATTTGTTTGAAATGAAATTTTATTATTGAGAATTATGGCATTATAAGTTTGTCAAAAAAATAATGTCAAGTGTGTCAAAAAATGATTTCAATTATTTTTTTACCCAATTTTTTGGAAAAAATTGTAGCTGTTTTATGACGTATATGTAATTGAAAATGAAATTGGATATGGAAATTTTTGAATTTGTTATAGTTTTTTAAATATTTTTGGAATTTTGAAAAAAGTTTGTACTATTGATTTTGTAATAATTTTTTGCAATATTTTTAGAATTTTGGAAAAAGTTTCAATTTTTGATTTTGTAAGAATTTTTGGAATATTTTTAGAATTTTGAAAAATTTTAAATTTTTGATTTTATTTTAATTTTTGGAATTTTGAAAAAACTTTCAATTTTTGATTTTGTAATAATTTTTGCAATATTTTTAGAATTTTGGAAAAAGTTTGAATTTTTAAGAATTTTTGGAATATTATTGGAATATAGAAAAAGTTTAAATATTTGATTTTATTCTAATTTTTGGAATATTTTTGGAATTTTGAAAAAAGTTTCAATTTTTGATTTTGTTATAATTATTGGAATATTTTTAGAATTTTTGAAAAAGGTTTTTTTAATCTTAGATTTTGTAATAATTTTTGGAATATTTTTAGAATTTTAAAAGAATTTTAAATTTTTACTAAATTTTTAATTATTTTTTGATTTTGTAATAATTTTAGCAATATTTTTAGAATTTTTTGATTTCGTAAGAATTTTTGGAATATTTTTAGAATTTTGGAAAAAGTTTTTTAATTTTTGATTTTATCATAATTTTTGCAATATTTTTAGAATTTAGAAAAAAACAGAATTTTTGAATTTTATATATTTTCGGAATTTTGAAAATATGTAAGATTTTTCGAAATTTTTTAAGAATTTTGAAAAATTTTAAATTTTTGATTTTATTATAATTTTTGGAATTTTGAAAAAACTTTCAGTTTTTGATTTTGTAATAATTTCTGCAATACTTTTAGAATTATGGAAAAGTTTGAATTTTTAAGAATTTTTGGAATATTATTGGAATACATTTTTGGAATATTTTTGGAATTTTGAAAAAAGTTTCAATTTTTGATTTTGTTATAATTTTTGCAATATTTTTAAAATTTTTGAAAAAGGTTTTTATCTTAGATTTTGTAATAATTTTTGGAATATTTTTAGAATTTTAAGAAATTTTGAATTTTTGATTTTACTAAATTTTTCAATATTTTTTGATTTTGTAATAATTTTAGCAATATTTTTAGAAGTTTTTGCTTGTGTAAGAATTTTTGGAATATTTTTAAAATTTTGGAAAATTTTAAATTTTTGATTTTATTATAATTTTTGGAATTTTGAAAAAAGTTTGAATCTTTGATTTGTAATAATTTCTGCAATATTTTTAGAATTTTGGAAAAAGTTTGAATTTTTAAGAATTTTTGGAATATTATTGGAATTTAGAAAAAGTTTAAGTGTTTGATTTATACTAATTTTTGGAATATTTTTGGAATCTCGAAAAAAGTTTGATTTTATTTAATTTAACAATATTTTTGGAATTTTGATTATAATTTTTCGGTAACGTATTGATGTTTCGTGTTAGTTTTGTAATAAATTTCTTAACGGAGATAAAAATTACTTGTACTTTTAACAAAGAGTTATGTTTGTTATACATCGCTGCCCAAAACTAAAAACCATGTCCTCATAAAAGTGTTTTGCCGAAAACTATATCAAAATTCTTAACCCAGACCGAAGTCTTGATATCTCAGAGCTGTGAGATTTCAGCCCCTCCATACTCTTTCTATTTCTATCATTCTATCATTCAATAAGAACCACATACACGCTAATCTCATTTGAAACATGGCCGGACCTGACAATCTTGAGTGAACTGAATTCTTCGAGTTCTATGCTAACTGGTTGTTGTGTGGGTGTCAACAACGAACTCCTTACATGATACTCAAATGTTAAGGTGCACTAATTCTAGAATGATCTTATAAACCTTGGCGAGATAAGCTGGGTCCTGGGATATTTTTTGCTGCTTGAGAGATTGTAGGTGTCTGGCGAAGGTTTAGTGCTTGTAGTGCAAAAGTTATTTTCATGATTTGGAATCTAACCACCAGTATCCTTATATCATTCTCAGGACGGCAATTCTAGCCTATTTTTAAGTAAAGAATAAAACTTCAAATCTTTCCATCGAACATACTAAATTAAAGGCTAGAATTTTAAAATCCCAAAAAATTTTAAACAAAGATTTGTTCTTCAAACATAATGTAGCAAAACATTACCAAATTTCTTCTCCCATTACAGTTTATACAGTAGCTGATGCCGTTTATTTGTGATTTCAATTACAATTTAACAAGACATTTTTTTGACAGCATACCAATGTAAATCTAATCAAATAATTAGTAAACAATTTAATTAAAATGGAAAAAAATGAATTAATAATTTTAGCACCAAACAAAAACGACAAAATAAGTACCTTTAATGATTGTCCGTTAACCATGACCAATGTTAGATTTTCGCGAAAAATAATTGTTTTGTATTTACTTTACTATGTTCAATGAAACAAAATAGAAATCAATTAAAATAAAACAAAAAACAAATAATTGTAAATACTAACCGTAGGCATAATGTTTACATTACGTTAATTACAAGATGAGTAGGAAATAAAGATTGCAAAACTATTTGCCAATTTTTTTTATGATTGATAGGTGGCATTGAATGTTGTGTTGTTATGTTCAAACCTATGTTGTGAAGTTTATGTATTTATTTGAATTTATGTTTAATTGCAAATTAATTAATAAGGGAACAGCTTCGAAGTAATGATTCAAATGATGAAGAAAACGATGCTGTGAAGATTCCCTAAAATGGTAAAATCTGTTAAACCTACACGAACTAGGAATTTTATTTTTATTCACATAACACATTTAAAGTCACGACACAAGATTAGCAGTAAAATAAAATAATAATTGCTTGTAATTGGGATTATGATGATTTCAAGTTCAAATTTATAAAACGTAAATTATAATTGAAAAAAGTTAACTGTAGAAAATAAAAATCGTTTTATTATTAAAGCTACACACTAAAAAGGCCTTAGGTCAAAACGAGGTGTGACTTTGAGTGTTTCACATTGTTTAACTCATTGACAAATCAACTGAATCAAATAACGAGTTTTAAATTGCCGTTTGAAATTAATAGTGACTTATGTTATTGAATTTATTTATTGCATGTGGTCTGAGTTCAGTGGTTCAGCCCGTAAGGTTTTTACAATAATTATTATATATTCAATCACTTTTGGAGTTGAAACCCATGTATATTAAATTTTAAACTTAATATGTGATCTAAAACAAATTAACGAGCAAAAGCTATGGCTTTACTACTAGCAATCGCTTTAAGCCAAGGTTCCACTTAGAGGTGGAATGAAAAGTAAAACAAGCATTAAAATACTAGATACATTTCAAACTTAGTAACTAGATTATAAAAGGCACTAAGCGAACACAAAAAATCCTAATGTTTTGCAACCCCAAGTGGAACAAAACGAATTTTATAATAAATGTTTGGCTTCATTCGAGTTTTGTTGATCTTTGTTGCTGTCAGCTTACAACAACCCAGATACTTGTATATGCATTTCTGAAAAATATTTGTCTTTCAACCCACCAGTAGATGTGAACTAGTCGGGTGTTTAATACCTCGTTGTTCAATACAAACTTTGTGATTTATTTGTTGACGATAAACCGTTAAAAAAAATGATCTTTTTTACTCCACTAGCTTTTACTCCCTGTACTCCCTGGGAAATACCTAGTTAGAGCACCTCCCCCAATCCACCTTTCTGTACGGTTAAGATTATGGATGTCTTCCCCGTCAATATAACACTCCCCGTAATTCAAGGTTTTGGATCATTCCAGCATAATTACTTCCCTAATCTTTTTCGTCTTTCAGTCATCCTTTTGTGCCTAGTTTACAAAAGGGAACCGAGCCGTCAAAAGGTGTTAAAGCACCTCACCTTCCTAACTTGCCAGCTTCTTCATTGCCTGTGATACCCGCATTACTCGGTATCCAGTACCTATTACCTTTTTACTATTGCTAAGCTTGTTTAGCTTGCTCGCACAGTATCCAATAATTTTGGATATGATGGTGTATGAGCTTAATGTATTAACTGCTGTTTAGCAATCCGACAAGATTGCAATTCTCTTGTTCTGATAATTCCTTCTTAAGATGCCAATAAGCTCAATGTTGGTTTTCGGTCCTAATGTTCTAGTGCCTACCACTGGTTCGTGTTTTTACCCATCTGCATACCATTTGATTACATCATTACTTAGATGGTACGTTATGAATTAACATGCTCCATTCCGAATTTTGCACAACTGTAATATATATCGTCGCTTTAATAATGAAACAACGTATTCGCAAAAGTGTAGTTTTGAGATAATTGGGTTTAAAGATTTTTCAATTTTCTGATTTTCGTAAACTTGGCAGCACTATTGAATGGATAAAGATATTGAAAAAAAAATTTCTGCCAATTAATCTTGACTAATTTCCCTACAGCATATTAAAATTTCACATAGGTACCTGCTGGCTTTTCTACCTAAAAAGAGGTGAAAAGTCAATCAGGTACCTTATACGTTATTTCATATTTCATATACGTTATTTCATTTTGCATAAAAGTACGATTAAGTCTAAAACTAATTATTATTAAACTAACGCATAATATTCTTACAATTTTTTATTTATATGAACCGGCATATCATGTAGTAATGAATGATGCTTATACAATATTTTAGATTTACCATTTCGTGTGGCGATCGTAATGTATGTAAAGTATACGACACTGATTTTACCCAAGTTATTATTCTGTAGGAATTGAAATATCGTACATGCATTTACGCTGTTTCAATATTTAACCGAATTCAAATTTGCATGTACGTTAATTAACAATATATTAATTTTCAACCCCAGTTATAAAAAAATTGGAAAATGTTAAAATGCCACTTTATAGACATCCTTATGGGGAATGCAGCGCACTCATTATATAAAAACAACGTATATATGGCATACGTTATTTCATTATTAAAGCGACGATATTTCCTACCGAAGTTGACATGCCTAATCATTCCGCATACAGACTTCATTCATTAATTTATTTTAATGACAATTAGAAAAAAGATGTAGACTTAAATAACAAAGAACTGATTAGTTTTTGGATAATATTGAAGTAAGTGGTGGGGGGCCTCCCGAACACCTGTTTACTGTGTCACAATTTTTTCAATGTTTGTTGGAGCACACAGCATTCGTTCGTGAATAAATCTTGATGACACTTTGGGAAAAGATGCAACTATGTATGGCAAGAAACTGATTAGTTTTTGAGCGACAGTGAACAAAGTAGTGGGGGCTGTCCCATATACCTGTTTTTTTGAAAGCTCAATAACATCTGTACCCGATTATCGAATTGGATGAAACTTGATACACAACCATTTAGTACGGTTCACAACAGTTCTGTTTCCCAACTTCCTGTTTGTCACTTACGGTTAAAATTTTTTTTTACTTTTTCTCGTACAACAGAATGTATGTTTGATGGGATACTACTGCTTTCTGTAATATTTTTATAATTAGAACTACGCGAAATCTATGACATTGGTTAGGTTTTAATTAAAGTATTTGATGGATACTAGCTCATTATATATCCAGAACACTATGTTTCCAGAGCTGTGGTGAAGCCAGCCTATGCATCAGCGTCGCAATATTTTTTGCTTAGTTTTAATGTGCTTTTCTATGTTATAATATAAATCTAAATATTTTTTATGTTAAGCTAATGTTCAAAGTTTTTAATTATGATTTATTCATTATGTCCGACGAGCTCGTTTCGCTTCTTTTAATTGAACCATTGTCAAGGACGATTTACAAAACTTAAACATTAATTAATTAAACGGATGCTACTTACAATTTTCTAAAAATTCTTTCTTAATAGTACGTTCACACTGGCATCGAAACTACGTAATTTCGCTTGTTTCGTGATTTCGATCGAAATTACGAATGAAATTACATGATTTCCCATACATTGAGATGATTTTGAAATCATGTCATTTCAGAGTAATTTCGATGAAATTATGATCAAAATTACGTTGAATTGGTATGAACATAGTTCCAATTCTATTCAGCACTAGAATATTCCAATGCTGAATTAATTATGACGTTTGTTTTTAAACACTGAAAATTGGTTTAAATGAAAAACTTTATAATATTTGGAATTTTTTTTAAAAACGAATGGTTAGGCCAATGAGTTTTACTAACCTAAAAATTTGATCTTCAATATTGTCTGCGGTGATTTTTAAAATGAAAAACAATGGTGAAATATGATCAAAAACGTAAAGTTAAAAATAATACTTGGCGATTGGTTGAATATTATTTATAAATTGATATATGGAATTATATTTTTTTAAACGCATAATGTTTTGAAGAAATTTTCTGATCGCGCATCAAGAGCATTACTAATAAAATTTATTTTATTTTGTAACTTTTGTTAATACACCAATTACGTTTTTAGTATATTTATTCATATTTAAGTAAATTTTTAATTCATCACTCTTAAATGCAACAAAACAACAAACCAAACTTGATTTTTTATTGATAAAAAAATGAAATGTCAAACGAAATTATGATAAATTGCAGTATGAACGGGTTTCGTAATTTCGAAATTACACTGACGAAATTACGTAATTTCGATGCTAGTGTGAACGTACTATAAAATATAACATTTAAAAATATTTTAAAAATTTTTTAAAAACCAACTATAAATTTGTTTATATACTAAATATACTAAATATAATATATAACTTAAGAAGAAAACATTTTACAAACAATTATTTTCCATGTTATTGTTGTTTTGTAAGTTGCAATTTATCCATATTTTAATGTTGTTTTATTGTATATGTTACCTTTATGTGTTATTCAAATTGTAAAATTGTGAATTGCTTTTAACAATTATTTTATTTTAAGTAGTTTTATAAAAAACACTAAATCAGCTTCTGATTTTAAAATTTGGATATTTTTAGATTTTTATTTCTCTAGAAATTTTAAATGTATGTTTTGAATTGACATTTTTACTGACAAATGAAAGAAGTTTATTGTGTTATTTACTTCATTTTCTAGCGTGAATTTTATAGAAGGTTCTATGCTGTTTATGTTTTGATGTAATAGATTGAGTTATCTATTCGTTCTTTTAAATAAAATCGATATCCTGTAAAAAATATAAAAATAAACTCATTGTCACTATAAGGAAGCAATATTATTATTATTAAAAATAAATATAACAAGAGTATAAAAAGGGTAATCCAATAAGAGTGCACGATTTAATATATAATTAAAACGCTGGTCTGCTAGTGCTTCGTGAAATTTTAAGTTGTTGTGAACGATGCCGAATTCATATTCCTAGGTTTTCGATCGATCCAGTTCTTCAAATTTATTTTTCACTCTTCGAATTGTTGACACATTAGGTGTACTTTCGAAAATTTCTCGAATTTTGTCAATGGCGTCAGTGTAATTTTCCCCATTTTCTAAATGACTTTCACAATGATATTGGCCAGCTATAAGCTCAATAGACAACCAAAAGCTTGGAAGCCATGAATGTTCTGTGATCACATTTTTTTATCTCACTCCTTTTGATAATAAACATAAATGCATGAACTGTAGCACAAATAACAATTAATTTTATTTTTTTTTATTTATTTATTTTATTTTTATTTTTATTTTATTTTCTTTTTCTTTTTTAACAATTATTCTAAAAATTATATCAAACCATTCTAGTTTAACATACAACAATCTCGCACCTATCGGTAAACTCTACAGATGAGATAATAACTTTTAATCAATATTTTGTAATTTTTTATAGAAACACAAATGGAATCTGAGGTGAAAAAATTGTTGGATTATCCCATTCAGTCTGTTAAACTAACAACTTGCGCTGGAAAGCAAATGTTGGGTATAGCTACGGACTACTTTGTGACTACACTTCTTCTTTCAGAGAATGACTTGAAGAACCAATACAACCCAAGTTATCTACTGGAAGTCAGTTAACTTTGTTCAGATAAATTTGGTAGATGCTCGGTATAATAAAACAAGGGTGACATCATCATATCCATAGTCATACGGATTGTTAGAGCAGCTTTATGTTACAAGTATTTGGTTAATGTTGTTAGTAAAAATAACGCAACTATGATTTATGATATGATTTTTTTGTTTTTTGAGCGCATTTAGATCACTTTGATAAACTTGTTAAACCGTGAATCAATGTGATACATCCAAGTTGTAAATTTTATATTTAGGTTAAGAACATTTGCATTTCTTTTTGATTAACTACATTTAATTATATACTGATGCCATAACATATTGAAGTCCTAAAAGTCACGCTTAAGTGTATTATTTTATTTTTATTAAACGATTTTATTACAACCGACATCCAATAAAAATTAATAAATTAACAGTTTTCACAGTAATAAACTTAGTTTGTCTAAACACAATAAGAATACTAAGTAACGTTGGTGGCATTTTATGTTATTTTACATAAAAAAATCAACGAAATATAATAAAACAAAATGAAAAGGAATTGAGTTCAAGCCTTGGTCGTATTAATAGTAATTATTATGTAAGTACATAGACAGATAGATATATTGATGTTAATTATTAATTTAAATTCAATCGTTGAAATAAATCATAATTCTAATAAAAATAAAACAAAATAATCGTTTTTCTCAATTAATCAAAGAAATTGACTGTTTCAATGCGTTTTAAGGTAATAGATTTAGTTTAAATTACTGAGATTAGTTTAATATAAATACTAAATAGACAGTTGAATATAATAAACACAACAACTACAATTTATTGAACAAAATTATTGAAATACAAACAGGGAATAAATTCTGAAATTTTATTCCATTTCTCTTTCCATAGTTATCATTTGAGTAATTCCATCGTACATAGTTTTCACAGCATCAAATTCGGTTAATCCTAAACGTTCTTTATTTGATATATCAAAAACTCCACCTTCACCTTCTGTAAATTCACCGCGGGTTCCTCTTATTTGTAAATGATGCTCTGCTGCAACTTCTTCAAATTTCTCCATATCTGCTGAAAGTTTTGGCAGTTTAATATGAACTGATGCACGTATTGTTGTACCCAAATTTGTTGGACAAAAAGTTAAAAAACCTAATCGTTCACTTCTTGCGAACTGAAGTTTTTCGGATAGCTGGTCGACACCAGCTGAAAGACGTGTATAGACAGCTCCTAAACATAAATTATTTAATAAATGATGATAATGATTAAACAGTGAATACAGTCCAGTCACACCCAGCTTTCGAACAGCTAAGTAATCCAGATTTATAAATCAGCTCAGCATTACAAGACAGCTCGGCTTAACAAAGTAGCCCAATTTAATATAGAATAAAAAGTCATCTAAAGAGGTTAACCAGTATAATTTGTATTCTCAGACTTTTATTTAATAACGACAAATGGGTCTGCAGTTAATCGAGATAGAAGGATATTTTTGATCATATGACGCACTATTTTCCTTAATAATTAAACTCACATATAATTATAAAATGTTTTTGAAATTCATGTAATCGAGCAAGTATGCAAAGTGCTACATTACCAAGGAATACTCAACAAATGAAATAAATGGCTACCATTGACTGCATAATGTTTATCTGCCAGTATTCCTAATATATTACCTTGCCAAGCGATATCTTACTGCTATTGCCAAATATCTCTGCTAATGCAGGGACTATCAAAATATCAAAAGTTAACAAAGCCTCAAAAACCAAGAAAAGCTGATCTTTCCTTACATTAAACATACAGTTAATAACAATCTGGCAGAAAAGCCAATTTTAACAAGGACAACAAGCCTAACATGGCAGCCTACTCTGAAACAAAGTCTAGTTAAACAGGGTAAAATAACCCTTAATGATAATCCTTTACGAGATGATAGCCCTGTTCCATGTTGTTTAGTTGATCGTCCAGAATAACATAGTAGATTTACCTAGCAAGATAGTTCATTCTAAAAAAGAAACTAAGCCTAAAAAGAAAGCCACATCAGCAAGGCACCCAAAATTTACAAAATATCTATAGCGAACATTGTAGTCCTGTTTAACAAGATAGTTTAGTCATAAAAACTAATACAATTGTTCAAACACCCAGTCTAACCAAAAGAGGCTGACCTTTTATGCAACCTAACTGAACGAGGTAGCTCAAAGTAACCTAGTCCACGAAGGCACCACAGTAAATCAGTCTAACAACAGACTATAGTCTAATAACTAAGCTCAACCTAACAACGCAGCGCAGTCTACCAAGGCAGTTCAGTCAAATACGACAGCAGAATCAAATGATACAACCCCTTTTGAATCAGGCAACCTGGATGGACTGCAGAACAGTCCTAATTTACTGAGCTAAGCCTGATAAGAAAGATTTACTTTTACAGCTATTTACGGTGATATTTTATATAAATCAGTTAATTACAAATTATCTGCTTTATTCAGGAGAGAAACTGTCAGATCGATCAAGCAGTAAACTTTAATATTGCTACCAAACCGGATGGACTGCAGAACATTCCTAATTATGCAGTAATTAACTTACTAAACAATGTAAGCTTAAGGAGGGTATAGTGGAAATGCTAATCAAATAAGGAAACACCTGCTAGATATAAACCTGGCCTACGGGCCTGAAGAACTCAGAACTCAGTTCCGATTTTAGACTATTCAAATTTTGACGGAAAGAGCAGATACATACGGAAATATTAATCCAAACCATGATATATACCTGAATAACGATTCACGAGACGAAAATGTTGTTGAGCGTTCCAAACAGTAAAAGTAGAATTTGGTAAACAATTTTTATCACTTGACGGTTTCATTCTCGACCTCTGAAAAATAAATTCAGAAGAATTTTTAAAATGCTAAAGCGCACTACATACCCACTGGTAGGATTCCACACTTGCTACAGGAAACGATTGCGTTTGCCGTGCCCAAAGATGGCATCCGTAAGGTATTTCTAGTTAAATCTAGAATCTCGATATCCAATTAGTAAACGAACAAATTTGTAATATAGCACAAATAGTGAGCAAAACAACCCTTGAAGCAAGTAAAATTCTTTAAGGAGGGTAGCTCATCCTAATAAAAGGTATATAAAAACCATAGAAAATGCATCAAAAAATTCACAGAGCCACTACTGCTCTCCGCAAAACTCAACATCAAATCAGCGATGGTCTGAACCAAAAACAGCAAGAACAAACGTATAGTCTCATTTGATTTATCAAAAACGTTTGACATAATGTCGCACGCCTCACTACTAAACGAAATCCTACATACAAACTTGCCAGGCACAATAAAGCGATGCTTGTGTAACTACCTAATAGGCCGCCCAACATATGTCAATTTCAAAAACAGCAAATCAGAAATGAGAATACTATAAGAAAATTTGTACCACAAGGAGGAGAAGAGTTCTCTCACCATCAATTTTTAACCTCTATTCTAGCAGTCTTCCTACTTCACCAGATTGTGTAACCATCATATCATATGCAGACGATTGCACGGTCCTTGTCACAGAAAGCAATCTAGAAAAACAACCACCAATAATCTGAATGAAAATTTAAACTCTCTTAGTGAGTGGTTTAGAAGCAGCAAGCTGAGAAAAATACTACTATACTTTTCACCACTAGAACGAAGAAGAAGAAAGAACAAAATTAAACATCCACATTGACAACATGCTACAGTTAAAAATTCAACATTGCTGAGCGTAACATTCGACCCACTACTCCGGTTCAATGCTCATGCACAACAGGTAAACTCAAAGCTGAAAAACAGAAATAAAAGCGCTAGTTGGGAGTTCATTGGGCAAGGACAAAAACACATTTATTACAACATACAAAGCTAAAGTTTAAACCATTTTAAACAATGCAGCACCTATATGGACACACTCAAGTTGCTGACACGCACTGAAAAAAGATGCAAACCACACAAAACGCAACTTTTCGAACCATCACTGGATGCCACCTGATGGCTCATACAGACCACCTACATGAAGATTGTAAAATCTTATTGGTCCATAAACACAATGAACTGCTGTATAAACAATACAAATGGGCCTGCCACAAAGACATTCTATTAATGGCTTTACCTCCTAGAGTCATAAGAAAAACTGTTAAGTTCAAACCGATCTTAGAGAGAATCAAACCACCAGAAATAGCGATGAGCTTTTATATAGAAGTGGTATGAACAGGTTTCACACCAAGGCTGTAGAAGAAACAATAAAAAATTACGTACATAATCAAGTCCTGAAAAGAGAACCACCGCAAATGCAAGTCGCTGCAGAAGATACTCAATTGACTCGCAGCACTAGATGCCTTCTAGCACAATTAAGATCCGGCTGGTCACGAATATTAAATAATTACATAAATATAATCGAACCCCAAGTTATTAACAAGTGTCCCGCATGATGGCACACCACATGAGGTTGACAACCTATTTACATGTTCAGAGAACGTCATATACACCACGAAGAAAAATCTGTGGTACCGCCCAAGGGCTGTAGCAGAGTTTTAGAGCCTAGAAACAGAATCGAATGAGTAGCACAGCACTTTATCAACGTCAACAACAACTTAATGGTGTAGATAAAAAAGCGTTGACAATGCATTATGACATGAAAAAAATCTATGTTAGGCTCAATTTTATAATAAAGACAGACCATAAAACTTAAATTACGATTTTTGAGAGTAAAAAAGGCTAACCGTTGATATCAACAAGTCACTTACACCGATAAGCTGTGTATTTAGCAATTTTTGTATTTGATAAACGATATATCGCGGGTAAAGAAACTATGGGGGCGATGCGCTAGCGAGGCTAAAGATAGATAGATTAAGTTTAGAGGACGAAGAGGACGATAAAGGTTCGTATTTAAATTTAGTCCAGAATAAATTTTGGAGATCGCTAAAAACTAAGTACGTTGCCATTCAATCACAATTAGATCCAGTGTTGTTAGGCTTGGTTTTTAAATACGGTAAAACTGGTTTGAAAATGAGAAATTTGTTGGTCAGATGAAAAGTTATTTCAGTCGGAAAGGTGAATGAACCATAGAAAAAAGAGATTATAATTTAGGGACACCGGGTTATAATTCCTGAAAAATTTAGACCAATTTTGTTAGATAAAATCAATTCATCGCATATAGGAACTGTAAAACTGAAATTTTTATTCGGATCTTTTTTTTTTGCCGCTTAAAATCGATTCAGATATCGACAACTTGTTAAGATCATGTGAAGCTTGCAATAGAAAAATGAGTGAGAACAACAACCAGTAATTTGAAAACCTTAAACGAATAGCTCGAAATCTTCTACACATTCCACTACATGGATGAAAGCAAAAAGCTCTACCCTAAACATCTTCATTGACAGCATGCTTATTCCTACAGTAAAACTTCGAAGCTATTGACGGTAAGAATTGACCGATTACACAAATTGACATAGATTCACAAAATATAATTATTCCATACAGAGCAATAGTAAGATGAAGCAACTTGAACAAATCTGACACTCACTGGAATAAGCTACAAAACAAGCTAATTTGAAGGCTCACCGAGAACACCTGCGTTAATATTGTGAAACGCCGACCAAACTACCTATGAGCTTGTGGTTAAAAAGACATCCATGCAACGCTAGCCTTTCAATGACTTCATCTCGTGAAGACGTTCATGACTTTGACTCATTCATACGGTCAGATAATGTAACGGACTCGACAAAGAGAGATTTGTGGTATTATTGGAGGGCAGTTTCAACGTTCCTAAATATAGCTACGAAGTATTGCGACTCCCTCAAAACATCCTTTGTTGCTACAGCAACAAAACCAACAACAACAAAAATTAGATCGATTCTAAATAGCCTAAAATGTGCTTTTCCCAACAAAGGAGCTTAGACCTTTTATCCTTTTAATAAACAAAGCTTAGCCTGAGCGTATCAACCCGTACAATTAGGTCACTTGGTATATCAAGAACGTGCAATTAATTCAGCAACATCAAAATTTTTAATTTACCTAAATTCCCACCACACTCCATTGAAATAATTCTAAGATGATCCTCTTCATTGACCCAAATTAAAAAATTTCTCGCTTCGTTGAAAAAAATTCCTCGACCAACTGGCCAATAACGAGTAGATCTAGCTGCTTCTAGGAATCGATCCCCTTCCTTAAACAAAAAGTGATCATCAATCAATTTCTGTTGTATTTCCTTATCCATATCCAACAATGGATAGTAAGTGCCCTTATAATCCCCATCTAAATTTTCTAAAACGTTTTTAACCTCCGATTCTAACGAAATATATTCGTCTTCTGTCATTTTGGGATTAAATGGATAGTTCTCCAAATTCCTGCCACATCGTACTCGTGTTGATATTATAAACTCATTTTCAGGATCCAAATCACCCATACAAGTTGCATCACCCCAATCAAAATCTGGATGAATATCACACTTTTGAAATCCGCCATGATAGTCTTCAATTATTGGATCAAATAAGTCGGCAAATGTAGTATAAGCTTCTGCATCTGGTGAATATATTCCAATATGTGAATCATGATTTGCAAAACCAGATTGTACAGCATCCAACAATGTTGACTTGAACGTTGTCTTCTGAGGTTTGAGTGCATCCAAAACTTCTCTGGTTAAATGTTTTTTCAATAAATGTGAACACTCTTCATCTTCTTCTAACTGAGTGAATCCTTCTTCGAGAAGCAGATCAATTTCGCTTGGGGTTCTTTTCCTGTATTAAAAATTAATTTACTTTGCAATAATTTACCAAAATTCCCTTATGTTTTGTCCTTACATATTCCCTTTACACGATGATATTTGGCGTTCTAAGCTTTTAATCAAAGTTTCAGCTGCTTCACATTTCGCTTTAAGTTCTTCGTAATCTTC
The DNA here is from genome assembly GCA_963693315.1 of Diogma glabrata. NCBI lineage: Eukaryota > Metazoa > Arthropoda > Insecta > Diptera > Cylindrotomidae > Diogma > Diogma glabrata. Next base: position 212,278,850 of record OY856187.1, read on the forward strand.
ATCAGTTGGACACGTTTCACACATATACCGTCTTAAAAAACGTACCGCATCTTCTGGTTTGTTTGTTTCTTCGTATAATTTAATTAACGCCTTACTCAAGGAATCAATGACTCCACAACATTCAAGATATCGTCGAAACTGTTCACGTTTGGCTTCAAGCTATACATAAAGCAACGGAATGGTAAGATATGATATAACTAGAATAATCAATATCTAAATATATAATATATTCTTACCGAACTCATTTTTATTTAAATTTTTATAAAGGATATTTTTCTAGGTTTTCTGTTAAACAAAATTTAAATTTGAAATATGGAGCCTACTGTAATGGAATTTTAAACGAAATAAATGTTCAAAGGTTGTAAAAAGTTTGCAAAATTGACGAATAGTAAACGAGAACTAGATTAGAACAGTTTTTTGTATTTTAATACGCATCTGAGTTTTTGATATCCGTAGACCGACGTTAGTTTTGGAAGTATTTTGGTATCTTACCTAAGGGAAACATTCATCAATATGCTCTGATCTATTTTTGTTATTATTCATCACATCTTACAATGATATAACAAACAGAATTTGTTTTTGGATTTTATATAATTAAAGTAAAACAACACCTTTCGGCACAAATAATTACATGAAAAGCAATAAATTTATATATTGAAAAGCGTAAAAATTTGCAAATAATAAATTTAAATTGTAGGTGGAATAAATTTGTAGTAAAAAAATATTATTTACATTGCAATGGATTTTCTTGTAAAGTTCAATGTGAACGGTTATATGCAAATTGATTTTATTGTTTAGCTATGATTGAACCCACAATAAAAATATACTACTAGAGTAGGAAACTTTGAGGTCTTTGAAAGTGCTATAGTAGCTTTCCTTATTCTTTCAAGAACGTTATGTTTCCAGCTTAGTTTACTATCCCAAATGAGTCCCAACCCAAGTAGGTAAAGCCTTGTGAGTGACGCTCAAGCAGACTCTGTTGAGGAAGCAAAATGCAGGGAGTTTACGCTTCTTAGAGAAAAGAACCAATTCCGGTTTCTGTGGCTTTAACTTAGTCAACGGGTATAGGTCCATTTGGAGAGGATGCAAAGAGCATTTTACATTAGGTTTTTAAGAGTATTAGGATATTTGCCAAAGAAGCCCTGTCTTTTCAGGTTTAGCAACAGATCATTAACAACGAAGTTCCAAAGACGATGAGCCTCAAGCAGATCAGTTCATTGATTCCTTCACTCTCAGATTCACAAGCGTACGGGTAATCTCCACAGAACTAACGTTGTTAAGGCTTCCTAAATATTGCAGAAATTAACCAATGAATATGCATTACAGTCCAGAGATTTCTCAATTAGACGTGTAAGAGAGTGCAAGGCTGTTTCAACAGATTTGTTTTTGCAGTATGCATGCTTTAATGCTGACAACTTTGTCGGTTCGATTGATCCTCTCAAAAAGTCTTCTATCAATTTTTTCAGTCTTTTCACAAAAGAAGATGCTCTTTAACATAGAGATCACATTTGACACGGTCCATATCCTAGGAATGTAACATAGTACAAAGCTGCTCCTAAAAATCACTGTCCTACATTTCCAGTCTAATACAGCTCTAGTTTTCTTTACGTTTCACCAGGCGTTTCTTCAGTCACCATGGTCGATTTGTCTCAGTTTGAGGCTCAGTCTCAGTTTCAGTTTGTCCGTTTCCTGTTTCTAAAGGTAGGATTTTTGGAAAACCCGATGTGCAATTCGAATTGCAGATAACGATGGTAGAAAACAAGTGCTAAGTTAAGTTCTCTGTTACACATGAAGTCAAAGACAATGATAACATTCAATTCACTTCTTATCTATTAAAGATTATAAATGTGGTTTTATTGCCCACATTACAAAAAGCCAGATTTGTGCTGAAAATAAAATTTAGAAGCAACTCATCTCGTACATTGGTGTCGCTGCTTAAGGATCAAGTTCCCGTCATACGGTAGGTAAGCAGGAATGATTCAGAAAATCTGGTTATTAACATCCAGGCCTGCTGTAGTTATATTTGCATCGCTATGAGTTGTAAGTAGAAAAATTTTTAGTTTGCGTTTAACCAGAAATCAGGAACTAACTTTATCTGCGCCTTTTACAAACAACAATTGGTAAGTTTGAGTTTTGAGTCCAAGTACCCGGTTATGGAAAATCTAAGGTTCTTGCATCAACACAACGTCTAGCTTCTCTCGTGCCAATTTAAACAAAAGAGCATCGGTCGTTTTTTTTACAGTGGTTGACGTTGCCGTGGAAAAAATTAACATGAAAATTCCCTCCACCTTCACAACCATAACATCCGATTCTTAATTTCAATTAAGATGGTACTCATCAGGTGGGTTACACCCACCCCCTCCCCTACATTGATAAATATAACTCCGTATCTGTGTAGTAAGTGTCACTGTCCGTACCAGTTCTCTGACACTGCAGGATATCAAAAGTGTCCTGCTTCAAACGAGGTTCCTTAAATGGAGATATCATCTTCAACATATGCAGTCTGCAGTGCCCCTGTCTTACTCTCAGCCTTATCCTTCTTAAAGTTTTTCACTCCGTCACTTTAAAAAAGTTGAGCCCAGGATTTTTTATCAATATGAATGATAGCTAACCTTTCATTATTCTTGGTAGCCTCTAATATTGGCATACGAGTTAATGTGAGATATCACATACCAATGGCAAAAGCAGTGAGATATCACTACCCAAGGTGACATCTTAGGGGTGGTGGCGGATGAACTGTATTCAGTCAACGGTAGCACCCTCAATCTTAGCTGTGAAATAATCCTTGATGATGAGACGCTATTGCTTCCTTGAGGAAACGAGCCTTCATATAACTATGTGTGGGCTTTGATCTTCAAGAAAGACGGTGCGTCACAGGATCAAGGAATATGCAGCCGGCTGGATTATTGGCAACTACATTTTTGTTTTGTTTCAGCAAATTTTTGTAAAAATTTGCTATTTACTTTTTAATTTACTTTTATTTTCTCTATTCTATCATAAAATATTGGCCTATGTTATATTTTGTCAGTGATAGGATTTTTTGTTTAGTTATCCATTCCTTAATAAAAAATATAAAAAAACAAAAAAAAGATTTACGTCCATCAACACCTTTGAACGTATGTTGTTGTGGGACCTTGGTCTTAAAAGGTTTGTATGTGTTATTGGGACAAATATTGTAATTCCTACTACACAACACATTTTATTAAAAAAAAAAACAAAAGTATAACTATCATTCAGTTGCGTGTAGAAAGCTTTGGATTGCTGTATCTCTACAGGGATTTAGGCATGACCTCTTAGTAGGATTGGCTGGGGTTATCCTCAACATTGACTACTTCCAGTTTGGATCTGCCCAAACTACGTCTAGAAGACTGATCGCCTTGTTGTACACTGTCAACGATTGAAGAACGGCACAAGTTTTCATTTTGTTGATCACTTCTAGTGTTGGCTAGTGCCGTAAGTTCTATCTATTACAGCTACCACTATCCGATCTTTCAACACATCTCTAAAGATCATGCTGGCATAACCTTTGGTCTTTAAGGGTCCTTTGGAAAATCTTAAGTGCTCTCCCCTTTTGAAATAAAATGCTTCAGTAGAGTCTCTGGGCCTGGATGAGGCAATTCTTTTAGTCCAATTAGAGGTTATTAAATCCCGATCCATTTTATCGGCATTTGGAATAGTCTCTAAACGTTTCAGATATTTTCATCTTGTCTTTCTGGCATTTTATGACAGTTTGGAAGGCCTGTGCGAATTGGATGGCCTCGCCATATCAGCGTTTGTGTCCTAACTTGCAATGTCCTTCCAGTGCTACTAGAAATCGACTTGACCGTCGGGCTTCCAGTGATTGGCTTATCCGAGTCCTTAAAAGGACCGTATACTCTCGCACTTGCTACAGTTTATTTAGTTTTGTTTTATCTGAACTGTTGGTAGAGTGCTTTTGAAATTTATTAGCAAGTTTTTAGTTTATTGTGAAAAGACGGTGCTACCTGTCTATGAGTGATAAAGTTTTACTTAAAACACTTTAAACTGTTTGGTAATCAAACACGAGTATCCTAAATTTATATACAGTGCATCCATTGCACTACTCAGAACACCTCCTTTTTCTCTGTTTGTAATTTATTACAATATATTTTTCGAATAAAACCAGAATAATTAGCAAACATGTAATCTATGAACCAATTGAATTAACCAATGACTGATATATTTTTGGAGTGTATCAACTATCAATAATTTTCTAGTGGAATGGAGTCATTTCCTCAAAGTTTGTTAAAAGTAATCGTACTTCTAGATGACTAGCACTGTTTAGAAAATTACATAAATGTTTAGTGGTATATGTTCTCATATATAAAATTTAGCCGGTATTATTTGTGCTGCGGTTAACTTTATTCTAACAACTAATAACAAAGGGGCGAGATGGAGTAGTGGGTAAGTCAACAACATAGATTTCAATGTATTTAAGCAACAATGAAGAAGATTGCCACATTAGGGTGTAGGTACGCTTGGGAACAACATCAGCAAAAATATGAAAAATAATTCAACTATACGTCGAAAAATGAATAGCTCTGCCGAAGCTAGAATATGCCTGTATACCTTATCCAGGAGCCCTGGAAGCTGGTTACGGACCGATCACCCATTAATCCGAAACCAACAAATTAATTCTTGAAACGTACACAATAATGAACTTGCTGAAGAACAACAAATATCAACCATTGCCTATCGTACCCGAAAACAAATAGGAAACTGGAACGTCAGAACAACTGAATCATCAAGACTAGCATAAACTGAGAAGGTGATGAAAGAATATAAGATCAACATATTATGACTCAGTGAAGTAAGATGGAAAAATAGTGGTAACTTAAGTACAAATACGGGCAATTATCTAATGTTCTCTGGACCGTACCTTGAATGGAAACCAAAAAATTGCTGAATAATATCAGCAGAATACAATGCAGAATAATGCCAAGCTTCGGCAATAAACTAACCACCAATAGAGTTACAAAAGATGTGTATTGTAGATTTTAAAAATACGCGTATAAAAGTTGTAGGAAATATGTCTCAATGACAAAGAAACCCAATTTTCTCCATTTATTGATGTAACCACAAGCTTTTTGGTCATTAACACAATCATCAACATGGGATGGCATTTGTACTTTGTGATTGCGGCAGATCCAATATATATATATATATATATATATATATATATATATATATATATATATATATATATATATATATATATATATATATATATATATATATATATATATATATATATATATATATATATATATATATATATATATATATATATATATATATATATATATATATATATATATATATATATATATATATATATATATATATATATATATATATATATATATATATATATATATATATATATATATATATATATATATATATATATATATATATATATATATATATATATATATATATATATATATATATATATATATATATATATATATATATATATATATATATATATATATATATATATATATATATATATTTATGTATATATGTAAATTAAGCTCAGCGTGGGTTTAACGTTCCTTCAGCTGTATATCTTGCTACTGCACCTTCCCTTTTCAAATATAAAAGCCGCTATTCTGTTTAATTAAATTTTCAAGTTATGCTAATTTATCTACAATGTGTACGCAAAAATCTGTCATATTTTAGTTGGTTGAATAATAAAATGTGTTAACTTCCCTACAAATGTCATTCTTTTTGTCGCCTAGGCGCTACTAACCATATAGCAAAAATTTATTAAAGTATTAAAGCTATTGTTCGCCACATTTGTAAAGTAATTGTTTCCTAGGATAGTGATGCCGCTATATAGCGGACGTAATATAGCGGTGGATGATGTCATAAAAACGTTGTATATACAAATTAAATGAGCGACTTGAACGTAAAGCGGTGCCGCTATTTAGATGACGGCCGTCATTACGTTAACAAATCGTTGTTGAACGTTTTTTCTGAAAATAGCGGTGAACTTTTGAAATATTTTCCGTTGGTTTATGACGTTTAAAATTGATTTAGGACTTTTATAAATAATGTTTTATAAATATAATATTTATGATCCTTTTTTACATTTCATTGTGTTGGATTTTATGCTATACCTAATTATTTTTAAATAAATGAACTGCATAATGGTGCTATTACACACAAATTAAATTCAGTTGCTATCATCAACTTTTCAGATGATAGTATTTAGTATTTTTGACTGTAGATGGCGAAAAGATCAAAAACTGCAAGAAAATACAAATAACTTTATGAAGCAATAATAATTTTTAAACAACAATTTCTAAAAAAATCATTAGTTATTTAGTATTAATATTATATTATATAATCGATTATATCTAAATTAGTGGTATATAAATTGTAAATAAATTATATACTGTTAAAGCAAATGGAACATCAAAATGGCGACACCACATTATAGAGCAATTGTTGTAGCTTGTACAATAAGAATATGCGCTAAGATTTGATTAAAAAATGTGAATCGAAAATACGTACAGAAAACGTAAAACTTTCACATTAAAATCTTGAAAATATGTATGTAATCATTTTATACCTAATATAATATAATTTTTATTATGATTTTAATATGAAAATCAATTAATGTGATAATCGGTTTTAAACCGGTTGAATTTGCAGATTAAATCATCTGACAATTTTCTAGCAGTAAATGGTAAACCAAATAATTTTTCAAAAAGTCAGTTGCTATCAGCTAACTTTTCTTGCAGTTTTTATATCTATCTCGCGCATGCTATCCCTCATTTTTCATACAAAATATTTTTCATCCACTTTTCAGATTATGGTAGCTGCCATGGTATAACGAATATAAGGTATTCTTGACAGCTAATCGAAAATTTTGTGTGACGTCATCCGGCGTAAATATAAAGAAACAAAAAATGTTTTAATTTGAAAATTAGAGAAAACATAATTTTTACGTTATGGTTTTCCTTATTTTTTTCATTAACAATTTGTTTATTAAGTTTTCTAACTCTAAAGAACATTTTACAGGGTAGGAAATTCGACGTCCACGCCATGCTGCAGGGGTAATGCAGACAGATTAAGGTTGGTGTATCGCAGACAAGCAGAGAAAAACTGCTTAGTCTATTACGCTACATCACGGTGAATTGGCGCCTTAAAACTTTTTATAACCTTAACATCATAACAGAACCATTAACGAAAATTTGGGTTGGGACTGAGGTTAATACCATCACTCCGAAAAAAAAGCTTTGTTAAATTTGATAACCAAAAAGAGAATACCAGACACTAACAAAACAACAGAAGTTTTACTTGGACGTGAGAAAGAACCAAACTACCAAATCGGAACGTGAAACGTGTGCAGCCTGATCTCATGATGCTTTAATAAGCATAGAAACAGAGGCTGAGAGGCATAGGATGGGTATCATTTCTCTGCAAGAAATTAGACAGCCAATAATCGGAAAACAAAATTCGAATAGTCACTCTTTATGCAGTAGTGGTCATTCTTCTCGAAATGAATTTACTACTGATTTCCTTGTTGGTGCCCACATACAAGAAGCCGTGTTGAAATTCATCCTGGTCAATGAGAGGATTTGCTACTTAGGGTACATAAAACAATATTTCTCTTATTGCCTTGCATGCACCTACTGAAGCTAAGACCGTCAATATTTTCTACATAGCACTGGAGGAGGTTATGAAATCAACACCAACAATGATAATGGTGAGAGAATGACTGAGTTTGCATTATCAAATAATTTGAGAATTGCCAGTACTTTCTTTTCGCATCGAACGATTCATAAGCAGACATGTTTTTAAACCGAATGGAAACTCTTGAAGTCAAATTGATCAAGTACTAGCAATAACACGTTTCTTTTCGAGCAATTTGGATGTGCGTTCCTTTAGATGTGCAAATATTGGAAGTAACCACTTCCTTGTATGTTCTAAGATAAGGTTCCACTTTTAACGATCATTTCAACGATCTTTTACTCATTAGAGTATTTAAAAGTTTGTCTTTTAAAGTCCAATCATTTTCAGTGAAGTGTAAGGAACAAACTATCTTATAATAAATACGAACATTTTCTTTTTCCACATGATTCTATCCACTACAAATTGATTTATTTTTCTGGAAATTAAAAAACCTTATGTTTTGAGTATGAATTTTCACATTTGTTGAAAACTTTTGGTTTTAACGTAGTTAGGCATTTAAATTTGTATATGTTTTAATAGTAAAACAAATACTAAAGTTCATTAATTAATGAATGAATTAATTTCAATCATTTCATTAACTAATAAATTAACTTATAAATCATACTAAATATATTTTTAATTGAAAAACAATAGCTTTTCTCATTGATAATAACAACAAACGTATTATATAAAACTCTGAATGACGTCAATCAAAATCATAATGGCATCGCTGTCACTCTAGTGAGAATACCTTATTTTCATTTTACCATGGGTAACTGCAAAATTGATTATGGCTGTAATAGCACTATAATATGCATAAAGAAACTTCAAACAAATTAAATTTAGTTTTAAAATTTGTACGAAAAGACTTTTCAATTATAATTAACATTAGACGAAACATAATTAGATATATTATGAATAAACACGTTTCAAAGGGTAAAGTAAGTTGTAGTCATACTAAACATGAAGATTGAAAAAGAACAATTTATTTACATCTTAAACCATATCTATGACTAAAAACAATTCAGTAATGAATAAAAAACTAAAAGAATATGAAATGAACTAATTTTGTTAGTTCCTCTTGATAAAATTAGTTGTTGAAATCAAGTTTTATGTAGACCACTATTAAAACGCCACAAACTGGAAATTTTTTCAAAAATAAGGGCTTGAGGCCTATATTTAAATGTGACGTTGCTATAATTTATTTAAAATTAAAAATAAAAATTATTTAAAAATACCAACCTTTTTAAATTCGAAAAAAAGTTGCGGTTCATATATATTTGACATATATAAAAAAAATTCAATTTTCAAACGTAATATTACGATATTCTAACATTTCACCTTCCATTACCGCTATTATGGCCTTCATTTTACGTCCACCGCTACTTTCTATATTATTTTTTTTTTTTTTTAATAAAATGTGATGTGTAGTAGGCATTACAATATGTGTCACAACAACACATAAAAACCTTTTAAGACCAAGGTCCCACAACAACATGCGTTCTAAGGATGTTAATGGACGCAAATCTGTTTTTTTTTGTTTTTTTAATATTTTTTGTTAAATAATGGACAACTAAACTATAAATCCTATCACATATAAAATACGACATAGGCCAATATTTCGTGATAGGATAGGGAAAATAAAAATAAAATAAGAGATAAAAAGCAAATTTGTTTTAAAAATATCGCCTATATTGCGGCACCGCTATCCTGAGAAACCATAGCTTAATTCATCCATTTAGAACCTTTTCATAAAATACAAAATATTAAGCAAAAACCAAATTATTTGTCAGAAAGTCGGTAGCAGAGTCACAAATTACAATCCATCAGTTACTTAATAGTAAACCTTTGTGTGGATTTTTCTCTTGAAATAAGAGATAAGCCTATAAAAGAAAAGCAGAAAAGCATTTTTGTACAAGTTTAAAAAAAACTGATAATGTTTAAGAAAAAAACAGAACCTTATAGCATATTTTCATAAAAGTAAAATTTGTTAATTATAACATTTGAACATAGATCAATGTTTCGAACATCTATAAAGAAAATGACACCAATAGACAAACGGAAGAATTATTTTTTGCAGATTTTATTGACCATACGATTGAATTTTAGAAATTTACCAATAATATTTTAAGCAAAAATGGTTTAAGTATATGCTAACTTTTTTCGGCATAAAAATAGCACTTTGTCAAAACTTTGAAACTTTGAAATAAATTTTATAGCATATACATTAGAGCTTATTAGGGTTTGTGTACTAAACACAAATCTCTCAGAGTTTTTCCTGACCTCTATTATCAGTTTTATATTTTAGTTTTGTTTTTTGTAAATAGTAAAATATTTATTTTAAAGCTTATACCACGTAACTATTTTAATTTTTGTAGTTAAATTAGTAATTAAATTAGTTATTTGTATGACATGAAGTTTTATTATTATGATAGAGAATTATGGCATTATAAGTTTGTCAAAAAACTAATGTCAAGTATGTCAAAAAAAGATTTTATTTATATTTTTAGCCAATTTTTTGGAAAAAAAAGTTAGCTGTTTTATGACGTAAATAAATGTATTTGAACACAAAATTGGACATGGAAATTTTTGAATTTGTTATAGTTTTTTATATATTTTTGGAATTTTGAAAGAAGTTTGTATTTTTGATTTTGTTATAATTTTTGCAATATTTTTAGAATTTTGAAAAAAAAAATAGAATTTTTGAATTTTATACATATACATATTTAGAATTTTGAAAAAAGTTTCAATTTTTGATTTTGTAATAATTTTTGCAATATTTTTAGAAATTTGGAAAAAGTTTGAATTTTTAAGAATTTTTGGAATATTATTGGAATTTAGAAAAAGTTAAAATATTTTATTTTATTCTATTTATGGAATATTTTTAGAATTTTGAAAAAAGTTTCAATTTTTGATTTTGTTTTAATTTTTGCAATATTTTTAGAATTTTTGAAAAAAATTTTAATCTTTGATTTTGTAATAATTTTGAGAATATTTTTAGAATGTTGAAAAAAATTTGATTTTATTTAATTTTACAATATTTTTGGAATTTTGTGATTTTGTAATACTTTCTCGTAACGCTAAATGGAGAGGTTTTTGAGTTGTTTGCTGATTGTATCATCTTTCACTATATTATGTTAATTTATGGTCTGTTAAAATTTTGCGGCTACGTATTGATGTTACGTGTTAGTTTTGTAAAAAGTTTCTAAACAGAGATAAAAGAATACTTGTACTTTAACAAAGAGTTATGTTTGATATACATCGCTGCCCAAAACTAAAAACCATGTCTTCATAAAAGTTTTTTGCTGAAAACTATATCAAAATCCTTAACCCAGACCAAAGTCTTGATATCTCAGAGCTATGAGATTTTAGCCCCTCCATATTTTATAAGAATAAATTATGCAATTATTAATTTGTTGCCATTTAATATGATAATCTAAATAATATTTATATTAAGCTTTTAGCTGTTAATTAGTATAATTAAACTCAACTTTATAATTTATTATATAATAAAATGTAAAGAAAGTTGTCGAATAAAATTTTTCTTAAATCTTTCGGGACATATGGACGATTTACATCCCCCGTTTCGCACCAAATTTCTTCATTAGCATTTGTTGATGATAAGCACAATTTCGAGGAACTTGTTTGCTTTGATTTGTCCAAAAAAAATTTTACTTCTTCGCCATTTTGTTGTAAATTCGACAAGATGTCTGCGTCAGCAGTTAAATTGCTAAAGTTTGCGAACATTTCTTCGCACTCTACTCGAGAAAGCGTATCAGCCACGACATTTAACTAGTATTTCGCAGAGTTTTTATTATTAATAAAATAACTATTTAGTTATATTTAATTAATACTGATTTCGATTTTTACATCATCTTCAGGAGCTTACAAAAGACTGATTTAAATTACTTCGTTCTGAAAGACTTAAGTATTACATTCATGAGCCAAAAGTGAAATTTTAAGCATTTCTCGACGTTTTAGGACCTACTGATTCTAAAAAAGCAAGAACGGCTGTCACAACCGACGAGATCTAGAAAACAGCTGAAGGGATTTTAACAATTTTGGTTTCTAAAAATAGGTACACTCAGTGGTATGAGCCAAAAGGACGATGTTTTCGATAACTGTACCGGAAGTATGTCGAAAAATCGTCAAGTGTGTCAAACAAGGAAAAATGCATTATTTTTGCTTAAAAAACGATCATTTTAAGTGATAATGAAAAGGAAAAAAGAATGTAGAGAAATTTGGATGGTCGGGATTGGTATGTGAGATCAAAAGCTAGATTATTGCATTATAAGTTTGTCAAATAAAAGGTGTCAAGTCTGTCAAAAGGAAGATTTTATTTATTACTAGCATGACCCGATGTGCTTTGCTACGCTTATAAATAAAGTTTGTGCGCACACATTTTGTCGACATAGTAGCAATGATTTCAAAAAAGTGGTAATGAGAAATGATAGCATAATTGTTAATTGAACTTTTGAAAAATATGAATGAAAAATAATCAGTACTTTAGCTCATCAGTTCGGATATATGAAAAATTGGCGAACAAATAAGTTTTCGAGTAAGCTATAAAAAAATTTATATGACTTGTTGAATTAGTAGAGGTGTGTCATCTCTATATAGAACATTATACAGTACAAAAAAAGAATCACAAATGTTCACAGTGCTCATGCATTGTATTTTTACCCGACACGAAACACACAAAAATCTCTCAAATCACTCACAAAATTTCTCAAAATTTTATTTTTACACCAAATAGTGTAAAAGTTTTGTTTATTTAACATTATGCTCGTCGCATATTGTCACTATGTAATAAGAAAGAAAATTCGAAAAAACTCTTTATGATAACATTCAATTTCCATTGTGCCATTTTTATTTTTTTAAACTTATTTTAATATGGAAAGAATATCAAAATGTCGTTTTAATTCTATTTATTTATTCGAGTACTTGTGGGTACACTTTATTTTTTGTTTTTCCGTTTAACGGAATGGTTTTCCTAACGCGTTAGCCACATACAGTTGTCCTTGTGAGAAGCCTGAATTCTCCCAATCTAGTCCACATAACTGTCCTTGTGATTTGTTGATGGTCATTGTAAAAGCGAGCTGCACTGGAAACGAAACGCTTGAGTTCAAATGCCATATCTGCTGGATTACGTGGCAACACTACATCTTCCGGTTCGAATTTCCCATTTAAAATTGTGGCTTCAATGACATTTTTCATCATATTTTTCACCGAATATTTCAAAAAAATTTGTGCAACTTCAAAGTATTTGACATATTTAGAATTGCAATGTAATAAGGCGTTTTTTAAGACGTTGTTGGACGCAAATTTCTTTTTTTTTGGTCTTTTATGTTCTTTTAAAGAATGGAAAACCAATTAATAAATCCTTTCACATAATAATGTACGACATAGGGCAATATTTAATAGTAGAATGGAGGAAATAAAAATAAAATGCTTTTTTCAAATTTGCAGGAACAAAGCTAAAATTAGGTTACTAATTTTTCTATTGCTAGAAGCATATACCAAGATCATATAACGCATTGTTTTCCTCAATCCAGCATATATAATAGTTTTATGGAAACTCATTTCTTCGAGCAAGCAAAAAAGTTAATTCTTTAAAAAAAATATAAAGAATAAAAAAATAGCGTCCATAAATACCTTAGAAGCATGTTGTTGTGGGGCCTTATTCTTAAAAGGTTATTATGTGTTGTTGTGACACGTTGTGTTGTAATTCCTACTACCCAACATATTTTATTTAAAAATACCTAAAAGAGCGTGTCATCACCAAAGAATATTCCATAACTATAAGACTAAGTGTGCAATCGTTGATTGAAAAAAGTTTATCCCCCATCACCCCTAAAATATCACTTATCCCCTTATATCAGTGATATCTTACTGCCATTGCCAGTGGTATACGATATCTCACGTTAACTGATTTGCCAATAGCAGGTACCAAAGTACGCGGGGTTGTCACACCCATAGATCCAAAATTTATATAAAATTCATAGGATTCATAGAAAATATATAGAATTCAATTCAAGATATATAAAATTTATTGGTATTGATTCATTGTTACCGTTTGCAAATTACTATTGCAAACTTGTTCCCGGCTAAGTGCCACTATTTTTAATTAGTTTGTTCATCATGATTACCATCCGTTTTTGAATATAAATCGATATAATCGATGTTATCCACTATCTTTACTTAGTTTTAGAAATATGTATCACACACAATTGCATATCAGCAACATATTTGGTGTAGATAAAACAATTTGATCATGTGTTAAATTCCAATATATGTAATTTTGATATATAAATAAACATAATTGTTTGTCAGATCATACTTTCATTTTTCAATTTCATTAAATATGTTCAATGTAAAAAGCATTGATCAAAGCAAATCAAATGTATAAAACGATATATTTAGATAAAAATAATAAAGGAAAAACCCCTTAAGTTAATAATAAGAGCCCTGGGGCTCCATTTATATGCATAATATATTGCCTATGTTCATTGAGAATAATGTACCTTTCAAATAGTGAAAGAATTTTTCAAACAGGTGCAGTGGTTTTGGAGATTATCGAATACGAACAAACAAACAAACATTAATTTTTATATATATAGATATTGTACCCAATTTAAAAAAAAAATAAAATTGATTATTTGTATGAAATACAAAACAGATTATTTGTATGAAATGAAATACGAAAACGTATAATGAACATTTTATTGCATTCATTATAAGTTTGTCAAAAATATATTGTCAAGTGTGTCAAAAAATGATTTCATTTATTTTTTGATAATTTTTTTTAAAAAAAAATTTAGCTGTTTGTTTACGTAAGTATAATTGAACATGGAAAGTTTTGAATTTTTTATAGTGCTTGAAATATTTTTGGAATTTGGAAAAAGTTTCAATTTTTGATTTTGTAAGAATTTTTGGAATATTTTTAGAATAATAAAAAATTTAAAATTTTTGATTTTATTATAATTTTATTAATTTTGGAAAAAGTTTCAATTTTTGATATTGTTATAATTTTTGCAATATTTGTAGAATTTTGGAAAAAGTTTGAATTTTTGAATTTTTAAGAATTTTTGGAATATTGTTAGAATTAAGAAAAAGTTTAAATATTTGATTTTATTCTAATTTTTGGAATATATTTAGAATTTTGAAAAAAAAAATAGAATTTTTGAATTTTATATATATTTTTAGAATTTTGAAAAAAGTTTCAATTTTTGATTTTGTAAGAATTTTTGAAATATTTTTATAATTTTGAAAAATTTTTAATTTTTCATTTATTATAATTTTTATAATTTTGGTAAAAGTTTCAATTTTTGATACTGTTATAATTTTTGCAATATTTGTAGAATTTTGGAAAAAGTTTGAATTTTTGAATTTTTAAGAATTTTTAGAATATTATTAGAACTTAGACAAAGTTTAAATATTTGACTTTATTCTAATTTTTGGAATATTTTTTGAATTTTGAAAAAAAAAAATAGAATTTTTGAATTTTATATATATTTCTAGAATTTTAAAAAAAGTTTCAATTTTTGATTTTCTTAAAATTTTTGGAATATCTTGAGAATTTTGAAAAATTTTAAATTTTTAATTTTATTATAATTTTCATAATTAAGGATAAAGTAGCATAATTTGGAAAATGTTACAATTAATGATATTGTTATAATTTTTGCAATATTTTTAGAAATTTTGTAATAATTTTTGTAATAATTTTTTAAATATTTTTAGAATTCTGTTTGAAAAAAGTTTGAATTTTTGATTTTATTTAATTTTTACAATATTTTTGGAATTTTGAAAGAAATATGAATTTGTGATTTTGAAACATTTTCTCGAAACGCTAAATGGAGAAGTTTTGAGTAGTTTGCTGATTGTATAGTCTTTTCACTAAATTATGTTAATTTATGATCTGTTATAATTTTCAGGCAACGTATTGATGTTTCGTGTTAGTTTTGTAATACATATCTAAACAGAGATAAAAAATACATGTCCTTTAACAAAATGTTATGTGTGATATACATCGCTGCCCAAAACTAAAAACCATGTAATCATAAAAATTTTTTGACCAAAACTAAATTTAAATTATCATAATTGCATCATGGTAACTCTTAAGGAGTTGACATAGGTGTTAAGTAATATACTAGCTACAAACTTTTTCATATTAAAATTCCCTTGTTTTTGAACATTTTAAACTCATTGATAAATTGTAGGTCATAAAATTATTAAACATAAAACTAAAATCAATGATAATTTGGAGGAGGTGCTGAAAATATTTTAATGACAGGAAGGATATAAAGGATATAAAAATATATATACATAAAAGAATAACAATTAAGATTAAGAATAGTCAATAGCATTAATTATATAAATTTTAGTGTTCAAAGCGATTACCATATTTTCTTTTTATTATACAGATGTAGATGACGGCTTTTGGTAAAATAAATCTGGAGTAGTTAATGGAGAAATTTTGAAATCTGTTTGTTCGTTAAGAACACTGTTTTGAAAGAAGAGAGTTTTTCTGATTTCAAATGATTCTAAGGCGTCTAGTTTGGGACCTTTGGCTTCGATGTGTAAAATTTTTGTATTTTTGTTATTCTTAAAGCAGGTATTATGGTTTTCGGAAATCAAATGTAGAGGACGAATAACCTAGCTTGAGAGCACAAAAATGTTCATAGCAAAACAATGACTTTGGAAATCACGGCCCGTTTGGCCAATATACATAGCAGGGCAATCTGAGCAATATAGTCCATCAATAAATTGTCAAAGGACCCCAGCAACTGCAATATTTGATGCATCAGATGTTATGTTTATTGGTGCTGTTGGATTTTAAAAATTCAACAATTTTGCTGAGGTAAGTGTACGTTTGATTTGTTTAAAAGATTCATTGCAACTATCTGGCCATGAAAACTGGATTTTGTTTTTCTTATTAGCGGTCAATATAGTCAAATGAGCATGAAGAGGATAGAGAAGCTCAGCTAAACGAAAATAAATATGTGGTAAAAATTTACCATACCAATGAACTGTTGAGGCTGTTTTATTATAGAAGGACTTTCGAACTCTATTATTGCTTCTACCCGTTTTTCGGAAGTAAGAATCCATTCTGTAGAAAGTGTGTGGTTTAGAAAATCTAATTTATCTGTGTCAAAAACACATTTTTTCGGCCTTTATAGTTATTCCACAGCCATACCAAGTGAGAGCTTTAAACAATTGTTGTAAGTGAGAAATGTGTTCTTCTTTTGATTTACTTGCAACTGAAATATCGTCTATATATATACGAATACATATTCATAATCATATGTTATCATATTCATAAACCTTTGGAAAGTTTGAGCCACATTTCTTTATCCAAATACCATTCGTTTGAGCTCAAACAATCCAAATGGTGTCGTGATAGCGGTTTTATATATATCGTCTTCAGTGACCGGAATTTGATGGTAGGTCCTAGCCAGCGAGGTCAATCTTCGAAAAAATTTTACAACCAGCCAAATTTTGGGAAAAAACTTTGTATGTGAGGGATAAGGTACTTATCTGGTATGGTAACAAGATTTAGAAAATGAAAATTGTCACAAGCATGCCAATCTGTTGAATTCTTCTTCCATACCATATGTAACAGCGAGGAGACCGATGATGAGGGTGGCCGACATATGTCTATTTCAAGCATATGATCAAAATCTAACTAATTTGCCTTGTCTTTGAATGCGTTCATTCTATAACAGGTCAAGAAAAGTTTAAGTGTCCTTTTGTTACGATATAAAGACTGGATGGTGAAAATTAGAAAACAGGATCAAAGAAAGAAATTTTTTTGGAAGCTTGCCGTATGTATCACCAATGGAATATAACTTTGGGGATAGTGTTAGTCATGTCTCGATACAATGGCTCGACAATAGTGTTTTTCCATCTTATATATGTTTTCGTTTCAGATCAACTATGATTCCAAATTTGACACGAAAATCTGCGTCTAGTATGTATTGGCCTTTTCACTGAAGCAACGATAAATGAATGAGCAAATTTTCTTCTAAGTCCTATGTTAATATTATGCAATTTGTAATCATAAGTTTTAATAGTGGACCCATTTGCCGTGGAAAGGGATATATACGCTGTATTATTTGAAGGCTTAGTATAAGAAGACGGAGGAATAGTAAACATATCCGATTTGGAGTCGAC
Source organism: Diogma glabrata (assembly GCA_963693315.1). Lineage (NCBI taxonomy): Eukaryota > Metazoa > Arthropoda > Insecta > Diptera > Cylindrotomidae > Diogma > Diogma glabrata. The sequence goes on from OY856187.1 coordinate 212,296,730, forward strand.
CAGAAATTATAAATTATTGTTAGTGTCTTTGATAAAGATGCGATGACAAATGTAGCTCCGGAGGGGTGTCGTTTCCAATTCTGAGAGTAGTTTTAATAACTTACATAGATTATAGCACCGGCACGTCTGTAACCGTATTTACGATGGTAAGAAAAGTATTATCCACTATTTGAATCTGTTGTAAGATTGGAATTCAATCTTTTCGTGCTCTAAGGATATTTTCTTTCGTGAAAGATAGTGAGCGTGGATGTAGGGAATTACTTCTATTTCTTGTGATGCAAACGTCTGAATAAATTACCTCAGGGTTTCCCTAAATAGTACTACGAGATATTTTTTCTCAATCGATACAATATTTTTCTCAGCATCACTTAATGATTTATAGAAGCATAACAAACAGGCTTATTATTCTGTAATAAAAAAACATCCAAATCCTAGATTTGATGCATCACATTGAATAATTGTATTCTGGGATGGGTCGCAGTTTTGCAGCCAAGGGCCTTTAGCCAACATTTCATTAATTTCATGGCTAGCTTTTCATACAAAACCACAAAAAAATCCTTATTAGTTTTAAGCAATTTTCACGGTGAAGCAGTTTTGTTTGACAAATAGGATAAAAATTAAAGATGAATTTATTAAAAGATGTTGGCAGGCAGGCCAGCTATACTAGCAGGCTATAACTGGCAGGCTGGCCAGCTTAAACCAGCAGACTGGGGTAAAGATGTTGGGTGATTTAAATTGCCTCCGAACATAAAAGGACATCGAAAAGCCTATAGTTGCTTATTTAACCCAACCAAACATATAAAATAACCCGCCGAAAATACAACGAATATCGGGATGCGATTAAATGTAGCAACAGGTAGTCAATCCTTTTGCTCAGACTTGGGTGGGGTTTGGCTACACGCATCTCGATTTAGGATTTATTAAAATAATTTGATTGAAACAAATAAAATTAATTATTGTATGACATGAAATGTAATTGAACATGAAAGTAGACATGGAATATTATTCTATACAGTTTCAGTTAAGTCCAGGAGGGCCTACTTAAAGGAACAGTTGGAAAATATCAAATGGTTGTAGATTAAATGTCGTTTTTTAACAAAAAATTTAATTATTAGGGAGATGGTTCCTAAGTAATTTTTTGTGTGATTCCGGATTTCACGACTTCTGAAAAACAGGAAGAGTTGGAAAATAAGTTTGAATTTTTTATAATGTTATAATTTTTGCAATAGTTTTGGAATTTTGAAATTTCAATCTTTGATTTTGGATTGGTTTTTCGAATAGTTTTAGAATTTTGAAAAAAGTTTGAATATTTTGATTTTGTTATAATTTTTGCAATATTTTTGGAATTTTTAAAAAGTTTCTGTTTTTGATTTTGTAATAATTTCTGACATATTTTTAGAATTTTGAAAAAGTTAAAATTTTTGGAATTTTTTTTTTTTTGAAAAAAGTTCAATTTTTGATTTTGTAATAATTTTAGCAATATTTTAAAATTTTGGAAAAAAAATAAAAATTTTGATTTTATTATAATATTTAAAAGATTTTTGGAATTTTGAAATAAGTTTGCATATTTGATTTGGTAATGTTCTCTTGAATATTTTTGGAATTCTGAGGCAAGTTGATATTTTTGATTTTTTTATAATTTTTGCAATATTTTTAGAATATTTGAAAAACTTTAAATTTTTGATTTTGTTATAATTTTGGGAATATTTTTGGAATTTTGAAAAAGTTTCAATTTTTGATTTTGTATAATAATTTTTGGCATATTTTTAGAATTTTGAAAAAGTTTAAATGTATGGTATTTTCGATTGTTTATAATTGCCTGCCGGCCGTCACAACCGACGAAATCCAGAAAACCACGGAAGAGATTTCAAAAATGTTTATTTCTCAAAATAGGTATTCTCAATTGTATAAGAGTCGGAAGAACGATGTGTTCGATAACTGTACCGAATATGTGTACAAATCGTCAAGTGTGTCAAAACAAGGAAATTTGCATATATTTTGCTAAAAAACGTTCATTTTAAGTAATAATGAGTATTAACAATGAATGTGGGGAAAATTTGATGGTCGGGATTGGTATGTGAGACCAAAAACTAGATTATTGCATTATAAGTTTGTCAACAAAATATTGTCAAGTATATCAAAAGAATGATTTTCTTTTATTTTTGGTAAACAAATTTTTGAATTGGAAAAACCCAATTTTTTGGAATAAAAATAAGTAATTGAACATGAAATTAGACATGAAAATTTTTGAATTTCGTATAATTTTTGGAATATTTTTGGAATTTTGAAAAAAGTTTGTATTTTTTCATAATTTTACAATTTTGGAAACAGTTGGAATTTTTGAATTTGTAAGTTTTGAATTTTTGCAACATTTTTCGAATTTTGAAAAAATTGAAACATGTTTTTATTTAATCTTTGGAATATGTTTGGAATTATGAAAAAAGTTTGTATTTTTTAATTTTGCATACTTTTACAATTTTGGAAAAATTTGGAATTTTCGAATTTGTAAATTTTGAATTTTTGCAATATTTTTACAATTTTGAAAAAAAAAAGATTTTTGAATTTTTTAAATATTTTTAGAATTTTGAAAAAAGGTTTCAGTTTTTGATTTTGTAAGAATTTTCGGATTATTTTAAGAATTTTGAAAAAGTTTAAATTTTTAAATTATTTTATAATTTTTGAAATTTTGTAAAATGTTTTAGTTTTTGATATTGTTATCATTTTTTGCAATATGTTTTGAATTTTTTAAAAAAGTTTGAATTTTTGAATTTGTGAGTTTTGAATTTGATTTTTGAATTTTTGATTTTGCATGAATTTTTGGAAAATTTTTAGAATTTTGAAAAAGTTTAAGTTTTTGATTTTGTTATAATTTTTGGAATATTTAAAAAAGTTTCAATTTTTGATTTTGTTATAATTTTAGAGTTTTGAAAAAAGTTTTTAAGCTTAGATTTTGTAATAATTTTTAGAATTTTGAAAAAAGTTTAAATTTTTGATTTAACTATAACTTTTACAATATTGTAACGATTCTTCGTTGGTTCTTTTCGATTATTGAGCAAATACGACAGTAAAAAGACAGATCTTTAGTTAACAAAATCCCAAACTTTATTTATCAACCAGTTACAGCAACTTCCGATTTTAATTACAATGAATTCCAGGGTCTCTAATTTATGCACGATGAACTTCACTGCTTTTCCACAATTTGAATCAATAATACTCGGAATCGTAAAATCTGTATTTACTATTCCACTAAGTTCAAATTCTTTTACTATTAGTACCCAGACTCAAGTACCACCGATTATTCCTTATACTTTCGAATATTTGTAAAACACTTTTAATTGCAAAATTAAAAACTGACTATCTGATATTTTTGTTCGCTTATTTATATCGAAAAATAAATAAATCGAAACTTCTATAATCCACTAGAAATCAATACTACGTAGTCCGTACATCTTGAATAGGCCACACCTGTTTTCATTCATACCTGCATTTGTATTAGCGAACTCAAATTTAATTTATGCAAAATGTATTTGTTAAAGGGAGTTAACTTTTGATTCATCTTTGCCATAGAATGTAGAAAACATTTAGGCGGAACGTATTGGTTATTTATGATTAAATTAAATTAACCCATTCTGGACGAAGTTTATTACACTGCCCTCCATTTAGTTTTGTTCGTCCCGAACAATATCAGAGATCGCATTGGTGCTGTTACCTTGGTACGGTGCCAACCTTTGCAGATGTATCACTTTCATCTTGGTACGGGGTCCCTTTTGTATGCGGTAGATAACATCATTAATTCGTTTGATTATTTTATATGGGCCTTCCCAATCTGGCTGCAGCTTGGGTGATCTTCCCTTAGTTCTTCTGGGTTTGTATAGCCATACCAATTCTCCTTCTTGAAAACCGCCACTATTTGCATTTATGTCGTACCTGGTTTTCATTTTGTCACTGGCAATCTTAATGTAGTCTCGAACCTGCTGATGGATTTTATTCATCTTCTCCCTTAGTTGTCCTACATAATCTGTTTTCGTGGATACCAGACCTCCAGGGATGCCAAACTCGATGTCACTAGGAAGATGTAGTTCTCTTCCGAACATGATATTCGCTGGCGTTTCACTTGTCGTATCGTGCACTGCGCTACGATAGGCCATCAAGAATAACGGAAGATCCTTGTCCCAATTTCTTTGGTTGGCTTCTACTACCTTTGACAAATGTTCTTCCATGGTTCGGTTGAATCGTTCTACCATGCCATCCAACTGCGGGTTCATAGGTGTAGTTCGTGTTTTTCTAATGTCGAGTGTTCTGCACAGCTCTTCCATCAATTGAGATTCGAAATTCCTTCCCTGGTCCGTATGCAGCTCGAGCGGTGTTCCATATCTGCAAATCCATTCATTGACTAATGTTTCAGCGACCGTAACTGCTTCCTGGTTCGGTATTGCATAAGCTTCCGGCCATTTTGTAAAGTAATCAATGACCACCATGATGTATTTGTTACCTTTTGTAGTTTCCGGAAATGGCCCCGCGATGTCTATAGCAATTCTCTCAATTGGGGCGCCCACATTGTACTGTTACATCTCTCCTCAAGTTCTAGTCTTTGGTGCCTTTGCTTGCCGCACAAGTATCACATCGCCGACACCATTGCTCTACGTCGGTTCGATACCTTACTCAATAAAACCTCTCCCTTACTTTAGCCAGGGTTTTATTGACTCCCAGGCGTCCTCCAGAAATACTTCCATGCAGCTTTCCCAGTACCTCTTCTACTCGATTTGATGGCAACACCAGTTGCTCCAACACTTTCTTTCCATCAGCTGACTCCCATTTTCTTTTTAACATCCCGTTGTCCATAAATAGTGAGTCCCATTGCGCCCAGTAGCATTTCACCTCCGTACTTAAAGGTGCGACCTCTTTCCACTCCGGTCGCCTTCCCTCAGTTTTCCATTTCAATATTGGAGCCATAGCTGGATCTTCTAGCTGCTCTCTTTTAATTGCCTCGGTACACCAATCTTCAGGAGTTTGGAACTTGATTTGGTTCACTTTCATTGCCTCATTTCCCTCAGTTCTGCTACATGACTTGCACTCCTCTATACAGGGTCTTCTGGACAGGGCATCGGCGTTACCATGGATCCTTCCCTTGCGGTGTTCAACTTTGAAGTCGTAGTTCTGCAGGATCTCTATCCATCTTGCTGCTTGTCCTTCAGGAAATTTGAATTGTAATAACCATTTTAGAGCAGCATGGTCCGTGCGAATCAGGAATGGCTGTCCACACAAATACTTGTGGAAATGTTTCACAGCCTTGATGATAGCTAGCAACTCCTTCCTCGTGACACAGTAATTCCGCTCCGGCTTTGACAGAACTTTACTAAAGTAGGCCACCACTTTCTCATCGTCTCCAACTTTCTGTGACAAAACCGCTCCGGTTCCTACATTGCTTGCGTCCGTGTCCAGAATGAACATCTTTCCGGATTCTGGATAGGCTAGTATAGGGGTGTTGCATAGTTTTTCTTTTAAACGGCAGAATGCCTCATTACATTCGGTTGTCCACAGAAACTTGGTATTTGCCTCTGTCAATTTATGTAGACTCTTGGCGATATTCGCAAAATTCTCCACGGATCTTCGATAATAGGTGCATAAGCCAAGGAAACTGCGTAGCTCATGAACATTCTTCGGTACTGGCCAATTTTTCACAGCATCAATCTTCTCGGGATCGGTTCTGACTCCATGTTCTGTAATGATGTGTCCAAGGTACTTCACTTCTTTGTGGAAGAGATTGCACTTTACCGGATTCAACTTCATGTTGGCATTACTTATTCTTCTGAGTACTTCTTCGAGGTTCATTAGATGCTCTTCGAAGTTGCGACCCATTATAATGATGTCATCAAGATAAACTAGGCAGGCCTTCCAGGTTAAACCATGCAACACACATTCCATTAGACGTTCAAATGTTGCTGGGGCATTGCATAAACCAAACGGCATCACATTGAACTCCCACAACCCATTGCCAGTAGAAAATGCTGTCTTTCGTCGATCTTCTGGATGCATTTCAACTTGCCAGTAGCCACTCTTCAGATCTAATGTGCTGTACCATTTGGCCCCTGATAGTGTATCCAGTGTGTCATCAATTCGTGGCAGTGGATAGCTGTCCTTAATGGTTACCTCATTGAGCCTTCGATAGTCTACACAAAAACGAGCTGACCCATCTTTTTTTCTAACTAGCACCACTGGTGAGCTCCATGGACTCTTAGATGGCCTGATGACTCCATCACTTTTCATTTTGTCCAGCATTCCTTGCACTTCCTCGTGTTTAGCCAGTGGTAGTCTTCTAGGAGGCTGTCTGATAGGATGAGCGTTTCCAGTGTTGATCCTATGTCGCACGATGTTTGTTCTTCCAACATCTTCATCTCCAGTAGAGAAAACGCTGCTCATCTTCGTTAATACCCTCTTGATTTCTTTGAATTCGGCAGGATTCATTCTTTTACTAAGATCTTGAAGTATTGCTATTAATGCGGGATTGTTTCTCTGCATGAAGACCTTTTGCTCTTCTTCACAGCTGATTATCTCTTTTATGGTGCTGCATTTGGCGATTTCTTCTCCATGATTGATGACCACTCGTTTATTTGAGAAGTTAATCAGTTGCACTGGAACTACTCCCTCTTTTGCTGCAACTAGCGTTCGGCCAATCATAATGTTTCCCCCAAAGTCGTTGTTAGCTGGCTCAATCATCACAGGTGAATTTTGGTCACTTTTATCTAGTAGCTTAGTCCATATGATTTTCTCAGATTTTGCCGGGATCTCAGTTGGTCCATCACTAATAACACGGACCTCAGCATTGTCGTTTAGCACTATTTCTGTGTTTCCATATCTCAGTACGTGGCTTCCCAGATCTAATATAAAATTGTATTCTTTCATGAAGTCAAGCCCAATTATGCAGTCATCTTCTATATCTGCTACAATAAATCGGTGCCTAAATGAATTTCCTCCAAGGTGAACCTCTTGGTCGCTTTCTCCATGAACTAGAACTGTTTCACCCGTAGCTGTTTTTAGGGTGAATCGTCTTGCTGTATCGATCTGACTATCACAAACCACATCTGAACGCACTATCGATCTCGAAGCACCTGTGTCCAAAGTCAACATGCACGATTTGCTTCCAACGGTTGCCTCTAAGACTAGACTACTATTTTCTCTTTTTACTTGTGATACCACCAATGTAGGGTATTGTAATTGAGCCAGCTTTCGCCCTTCAAAACTGGCACAATCTAGTTTCCCGAATCCGGAACGCGGCCTCTGTCTTCCGGGTGTGGCTCCCATTTACATTCTCTTCGGATGTGCCCCAACTTCCCACAGTTCCAGCATCTTACTCTGCTAGATCTACTTCGTTGATTTCGTTCAGGTTTATCTTCCAAACTTTTGACACGCATGATCACTTTATCAAGCGCTGCTTTCAGTGGTTCCTCAGCAACTTCCACCTGACGTACTCTATCTGAGCCATTTGTATATCTCGAAGAGCATTGATAAATGTATCAGCTGCCAGTTCATCTCGATGTTCAGCGTTATAGTTCGGGTATGACAGATTAACCAGTCTGACAATGTCAGCCTCTAATTCTTGCAAAGTTTCACTGACTCCCTGTTTTCGTGTCTTGAGCTGCATGCGATGGAGAGCTTGCATATGACTTTCCCCATATCTTACTTCTAAGGCCTCCATTAGCTTGCTGTAATCACGCTCTGTCGCTGATAGTGTCTGCAAAATTTCAGCAGCAGGTTCCTTCAATGCCAATATAAGAGCGTTTGCTTTTTGCTGGTGATCAAACCCAGTTGTTGCTATCTCAAATTGCATCTTAAATATCTGATACGATGTAGATCCACCAAATGTGGGTGTTTTTACTCTAGCTGGGGCTGAAGTAGTTGATGGATTGATCATGTTACCTGACTTCACTTGTGCTATTTCTTGGCGGAATTCACTTGAAAGTTTGCGTAATTTCTCTTGTTCTTCGGTAACTGTCCGCAGCTCCCTTTCCATGTTGTTGATTTTCACCTCTGCACTGGATATACGTGACTCGATTACTTCACGTAGACTTTCTTGCTTCGCCATCATATCAGCAAATTGTTGTCGTTGCTCTACTTTTTGTTCTGCTGCCTGTTTTTCTTGTCGGGCCATCAGATTGTTTCCATGTTTGGCCATCATATCAGCAAGTTGTTGTTGCTGCTGTGCCATCATTTCTTTCATCAACGCCATCATCGGATCAATTGCTGGGGCATTCTGAATCGGAGCTTCCTCCGGCTCTATTTCTATAACCTCTGTGTTTTGGCCTGCTTCTTCTAAAACTTTACGCAGCCGGAATGCAAGTTCTGCCTTCGTTCCATGGATTGGAGCATTCCTTTTCTTCAACTCATCCTTCAGCTGGGTCTGGCTGAGATCACTAATATTTACTGTCTTGACCATTGTTTCAATAATCCCACTTCTGACACCACTGTAACGACTCTTCGTTGGTTCTTTTCGATTATTGAGCAAATACGACAGTAAAAAGACAGATCTTTAGTTAACAAAATCCCAAACTTTATTTATAAACCAGTTACAGCAACTTCCGATTTTAATTACAATGAATTCCAGGGTCTCCAATTTATGCACGATGAACTTCACTGCTTTTCCACAATTTGAATCAATAATACTCGGAATCGTAAAATCTGTATTTACTATTCCACTAAGTTCAAATTCTTTTACTATTAGTACCCAGGCTCAAGTACCACCGATTATTCCTTATACTTTCGAATATTTGTAAAACACTTTTAATTGCAAAATTAAAAACTGACTATCTGATATTTTTGTTCGCTTATTTATATCGAAAAATAAATAAATTGAAACTTCTATAATCCACTAGAAATCAATACTACGTAGTCCGTACATCTTGAATAGGCCACACCTGTTTTCATTCATACCTGCATTTGTATTAACGAACTCAAATTTAATTTATGCAAAATGTATTTGTTAAAGGGAATTAACTTTTGATTCATCTTTGCCATAGAATGTAGAAAACATTTAGGCGGAACGTATTGGTTATTTATGATTAAATTAAATTAACCCATTCTGGACGAAGTTTATTACAATATTTTGGGAATTTTGAAAGAAATTTCAGTTTTTGGTTTTGTAATATTTAAATGAAACGCTAAACGGAGAGGTTTTTGAGTAGTTTGCTGATTGTATCATCTTTTCACTAAATTATGTTAATTTACAATCTGTTATAATTTTTCTTCAATGTATTTATAGTTTTATGTGTGATATACATCGCTGTCCAAAATTAAACACAATGTCCTCATAAAAATTATTTGCCGAAAACTATATCAAAATCCTTAACCCAGACCAGATTTTTGTATTTGAATTGACAGTTTGTTGAATATCTTGGCATAATTTTAAATGTAAAGAATATACATATACATATTTATAACATCCGATTTTTCATTCTTAAAGTTGTTCTAAGCTGGGTGTTTAAAAAATTGATGAATTTTGTGTCGTGGAATAAAAACATTTTTGTTTTCTATTATTGGTTGTATAATTCATTTCGATTTACAAATTAATTGATTAATTCAAGTTGTATTTAATCTTTTTGATTGCCACATCTTTTTTATACACAAATCTCTCTAGCAAAGAAATCTCTCTATATCTGACGGATATTGAAAAAAATCTACCTTTATCTGGCGCTTGAACTTTTATTAAGTCAGTTATTAAAATTTGCATATATCTGATTGAATTCTTATCATTTACCAATTAACGTTAAATTTAAATTAAATGGGGGAATCTCAATGTCAAAAATTAATTAAATATTCATATTTTTTTTATAACTTCTCTGAAATAAAATCATTTCAAATCTCCTAAAATACACAAATATAACACATTCAAAAATAAATTGTAATAAATAATCAATAAAATTTTCCATGAATGAATGAAACACAAAAATTATTTTTTGGTCCTTTTTGTTGTCGGCATTTATGTTTCTGTCGCACTAGAGCGCATGGTAAAATAAAATAAATAAATTTCTTTTCTTTCTTTATCTTCTTATTAAAAGGAAAATTCTACTTGTGTTAGTATTCTTTTAGATTTTCCAATGTGTTTTCCATTTAGTTCATTTTATTTTACGGAAAATAACAATAAAAAAATTGTTTTGTTATCAATTAATTTTCTTGTATAAATTTTTTTCTGTTAATTAAACTTTGTGCATTAATCTATTTGTTCTATTTCTTTAACAAAAAATTTAATAAATCTTAATATAATATTTATAAATAAGAAGATAAAAAATGAGTTGACACATCAAAAAGAAAATAGTGAAAAGTAAGGAAAAACAGGAAAAGACAAAAACAAAAAAAAATATATATAAAATTAAAAAGCACGAGACAAGCAAAAAATTACAAAAAAAAATTATCGTAAAAACCAAAATATAATCGATAGGAATTTTTGTGTTATTTTTCTTTGGAAAAGAAAATTGAATTTTCTTGTTTTTCCGTTTTTTTTTCTATATCCTTTGATTTTTCTGTTGCTTAGTGTTTTCTCATGAGATGAAAAATCTTTAAAGTTATATAAAAAAAAATTATATGTGTTGATGTTTGTGTAAAAAAAGTTGTTTTGTTATAATTGTAAAAGTGCCATAATTGCCTTTTTCCAGTGTGTTTGAGAAAAATTTAAATTTCTTGTGATAGTGAGTAAAAAATATAAAAATGGAACGAATGTGGCGAAAAGTCAATCAAGGATTAACAAGTTTATCAAAAACAACAGCCCATTCAACGGATACTGCTAGCTCTGCTGGTTTTGGTGATATTCCACCAAATGTTGCCGCCGTCTCTTCTCTAATGTCTGCATCAGCTGCAACATCAAAATCATCGAAAAAAAATTCATCTCATCATCGTAGACAAAATCAACAACAACAGACATCGGGTAGAGTGGGGGCGGCGACAACAGCCGTTGAAGCAGGAGCAGCAATTGTATTTGGAAATACAGCATCATCGGAAAGAAGACGTAGAAGACGTAAAAGAAGTCGACCAAGAAGAGAAGGGTTGGTTTTTACAAATTTTTAGTATTACAATTTCCCTTTTTATATTTAAATTCAATTCGTAATATTTTTGGCATGGTGTACAAATAGTTTTTCTTTTCTTAATCTCTGACATGTGTACAATATATTTATTTACACACGCATACACGCATTATAAAGGAGTGGAACATTGAGATATTATCAGTGAGAGTTAAATTGTTGAATTGGGTGGATGACAAAGTTAATATAATAACTTCGTAATGGTTTTTTCTATATTCAAATGATTTTTTATTTCGTTATTCGATTAGTCATCAGCAATGAATTAATATGTTATGAAATTTTACGATTCATAAACGAGGGTGAGTCGATAAAAATTCCGATAAGACGAAAAATGATCTCATTTTAATATGACTTCAGTCTAACAATGTGGTTAATATTTTAATATTTTTTCGAATGTAAAATAGTTGCAATAAGCGTTGCATTATCTTGATACCGGTTAAAATTAATTTAGTTTCGATTCACCTTGGTCAGCTGTCACTTTTGAAAGTCAGCGACCTGTTAACGTAGTTAACAAGTTATTTTTCATTTTGATAGTCAACTTTGTACAAACTGTCGATTTTTTAATTAATTTTCTTGGAGTTCAACATTGATAGTTTTTGAGAGTAAGCTTCTCTGGTTAATATCTATGTCCGTTAGTCTGCAATGTGTGGAGAATACCTTTTGTACTTATTGGTAAGATTTCTAAAATAGAATATATCGAGAATTGAACGATCCGGTACTATACTACAAACTCATTTCTTTTCTTGTTAAGCTGTTAGTTTTGTGATAAATTTACAAACTGGAGGTGTTGGACGTTTGCACTAACACTAATTTTATTGTTTAGATACTTCCAATTCGAGGGGACATCCCTCGATTCAGCATTTTACTGTTTTCGCCATTAGCCAACTGTGCAACCTCCAATTCGCTTTGTAATTTTGAAATCTTATCAAAAATCAATTTTCAAACTTGCTAAATTTTTGCAATATAATCTGGCCAACGCTTATAATCATGACAAATGCTAATAAATATTTAAAAGAAAATTGAACTATTTACAAATGGGTGTTTAAATCAAAAGATGTTATTTGTTAGTGCCCTCTTTTTGTTTTATAATTGATAACACCAGGGGGTGGAAAAACCGGTTCTAATCTAACTCTTTACCGCAGTGAAAAAATAAATCCATGTCAACCTCATCCCAAAGTTCGAAATTTGTTATTCAAATATAGGAAAAATACTTTCATTGTGATTGGGACAACTACAGGTAAATATTTGTTCTGACAACAGAATGAGGTGTATTTATAGTATAAAGAGTTAAATATAATATAACAGTAGTTGAATAAAGTTTACAACTGTTTCCATTAAAGAGATTGGCCTGGCCTATATAATTGAAATTGGTTTAACTATTTAATTTTCACAAAAACATAACGTGCGGTTGTCTCAACTACACCCTTCTATCTATATAAGTATTGAATCAATTTCAAAGGTTGATTTACAATATTCATGTTCGTTTAAAACGCAACCTTGTTTTGATTGGAAATAGGATATGTTTTTTAAATGCGATCACACTAATTGTTAAAATCTTGATTCGTTTTGCTCTTTTCAGTGTCCCATAATAGTCTCGAACCATATTATGAGGTTATTGTTAATCCACCTTTAGCAAATTATTGCCCTCTTTTGCTAGAACAGAGAAAATTAATTGGTTTGAATGGAAACTGTGGCATTGTTCTAGGTCTTAGTCATTTATTTCCCACATTTTTGCGTTCATTGTTTTTTACTTTTATCTATAGATTGGTTGCTGTTCGACGAAAAGTGTTACTGTATCCTTTGTAGCTATTTTTTGTTCTTTTTAATTATATGTAATACTTTCTTGATCGGTTATCCTGAACACTAGCACCACAAATGTTCACTAGAAATAAGAATAAAAAACTGTATCGTAAGAGTACCAAAAGTATTGTACCACTGCTTACAATACATAATTAGTAATGCACTTATTACTAGATACCTTGATGAGATCTTTTTATGAATGCAACCATGTGTAGGGTCAACATCGAAATCGCTAGCCCAGGTCTTTTTTTATCGCTATTCTAGTCCTCAGTAGCTCCAAATTCATCTGGAAAAATCATCTTTCAATATTTTTACTATATCAAAAGTCATCCAGGCTGCTAAATGGTAGTTTTGTATTGTAGTTTTATATTGTGTTCCGTACTTTCGTAATCGATCAGAGGTATCATCATTCTGTTTTTAATACATATTGAGTATCTTGGTTTTAATACATATTGAGTATCTAGGTTTTACCCGAGTTGTATAAACGCTTATTACATTTTTAATAGTTTTTCTTGCAGATCAATCAGTAATTAAGTAAACAAAAAGAGAATTTTAACTTAGTTCTTTAAAGGAAAAGCCACAATCGACGGTCTGGTTTATTTTCGATCCAACAAACAACATCAGCTGTAGACAACATCTGTATGTTACTCTAATTCACTTTTTAGTTTTTTCTGAAAGGAATAGCGGTTGCCTTTGATGATTAAATTTTTGGCAAAACCAACACCACCCAAAAAACGACCACCTTCGAAATACGACACATTGTCATCTTGGAGCAGCATAGGAAGGGGTTTTCTAGTAGACGTTCTAAAAGTTCTGAGCACGAGGTGGTTAATTTGCCCTCCGATCGTTAGAGATAACACTGGTTGGTGGAACTTGTTGATAATATTTTGAGAAGTCCTTATGCCTTAGAGCACGTTCATATTTCACTACAGTAGTGCCTCCACTAATCACTTTTTGCATTTTTCAACTAACTTCCTCTTTGATTCACTGAGAATGCATGACCCAAAACAGGTTTCACTAAAAGAAACAATCAGCACCTAATTACCAATTAATCAAATTTCTGCAAAAAATTGGGAGCATAGGTTGGGGTAGTGTTCGGAACTAAAACTTGGAGCGAGTTACAACTTGGAGCTGAAATACATTTGAGTGTGTAGCTGTTTGTCCGTCTCCTGTTTCTATAGCTTAGATTTTTGGGAACACCGATTAAAATTTAAATTACACAAATTCGTATTGCAGATATACCTTTCATCAGAGAAATTCCACTGTTTGACATGAAGTTAGGGACAAATGTAACATCGAATACTTTTTGTCTGTTATGCAGGTTATAAAATTGGGTTTATTACCCAAATAACCGATAACATTTTTGGATTTCGGCATTTCAGTATTTTCATAACATATTCTGGGTTTTATCATTTCTGGGTATGTCTTCCACCACTTTTTTTTGCCACTTTGAGCTTCTCCGAGAATACTGATTACCGACCAATACACAGCCAAAGAGTTTAAATCAGCTAAAGTATTTAATTTGACATGGTTTCGAAGACAATTGCCATCATTGTAAGCCCGGATCGACCCAGGAACCTCGCTTAATTCCATTGAGTGGAGATAACGTAAACATTGTATGTTGTAGGGTCTTATGGTAACAGGTGAACTAGTAAAATTGCTGGGCGTTGATATTATAATTTTTATAGCCCAATAAAAAGTGACGGTATCACGATTTGTTCTAGAGGGAGTAGGGACCTGTATAGCTTATACATATAGTGCTGACATTTGGTATGCTACCAGAAATCGAGCTTATATCCATATTTCCACCCACTCCTGACGGAAAAGAGCTGGTTTTCTTGTTTATTTTATTCTGTTTTAAAGATCAAGAGCTATTTTTTGGTTGGTAAAACTGCACAAGCTTTTGCATTACTATGTGCAGTAGACCTGTTTAGTATCCTGATTTAACCTGGCAGTTACTGCTGTCAAAGGCGTTAAAAATAATTCAATAATTAAATTAAAATCTATACAATCTGAATGAAGTATTAACATATCCAATTAATTATCCAAATCAATAACCTTATTTTAAATACCATTTACCAACTTTGCTATTTAATGTATAAATTATTCTTAAAAAATAGAATGTTCTATGAAACTTTCGAAATTCTAAATTTTTTTTCATAAAACACATTACATGTCTTGTGACTAATTGAAAATGAAAAAAAATTTAAACAAACATATTGTGTAAAAAGATATTCATTCCTTCTTAAAAAAAAGTGTAAAAAATGGTACATCAATCACCAACAGAAAATAGAATAAATGATAAAAGAAACCAACAACAAAAATTATAAAAAAAAGAATAGCAACGAAACATTTCTTCTAAAAAACTTAAGAAAATATTGTAGATGTCGTAAGAATCCTCTGAATGCATTCTAAATTTTAATTCGTATTGACGTCACACTGTGCTAAAAGACAATAGCAATAACTTTAAAAACTACATTATCGATAAATTTAAAAACCGTAAATTGTCCACAGCCTTAAACTTTGTTTAAATCGGTCTTTTGTGATGAAGATGTCAACTCCAGAGATGGAAACCAAATTGTTTTTACAGTTGGTCAGGTTTCGGTTTAATAACAAATTATTTATTATGGTTTTGGTTTGGTTTCGGTTTGTTAAGATTTCAAAACTTGATTTTGGTTTGATTTTGGTTTAAAGACTGAATAATTTTTTGGTTTTCATTTGGGTTTGGTTCGGTTTTGGTTCAGATTCAGAATTTAGATTCACATTTTTATTCTTAATTAATTCTCGAGAGACCGTGGTTGGCACACTTGTCTTATAACACACAGGCAATGAATTTTAATTCTGTTCCGGCCATCGATAAGTCTTGATCCTACAGACTCACTTGGTGTTAGCTTGTAAAGGAGCCTTTCAATCTAAAAAACAACAATTCGGTAACGTTTTTCTTTTATATAACATTTATTTATTTTTGAATTTCAGTTTGTTTAGTAACAAATAATACAATAACAAAATAGGCTATTCAAAAGCTCAATAAAAATTTGAAAAAAATAATAATTAACATATTAAAACTTAACATAATTCATTTATAAATATATAATACTAGCGGGACCCGGCGTGCTTTGCTACACCTATAAATAAAGTTTGTGTGTATACATTTTGTTGACGTAGTAGCAATAATTTCAAAGAGTAGTAATGAGAAATGGTTTTCCATTTTTTTTTTAAATATGAATGTAAAAGGATCAGCACTCTAGTTGATCAGCAAAATATAAAAAATTAGTATTACATATAAAACAAAGGATATATTAAAATACGCGATCAAATAAGTTTTCAGGTGTGTAAGGTTTCAGGTGTGTCTCTATATTGAACATTATAGGGAACAAATATAGATTCAAAAATGTTCACAGTGTTCATGCCGTTTAATATACGCCTTCTTTACTGGTAGGTTATTAAAAAAGTTACAAATTGTAATCGTGATGTCATTCAATGGTCAGCAAGGGCAGTTAGAATAGTGACAATACATTCGATGAAGATAAATACAAACACATTTACAAATTTTAAACATACACACATTCATTTTTATAAATAGAAGATAATGATGCAAAAAGAATTAAAATTTTATTTTGGAGTTTTGTATTAAATTTCTTGGCAGTACTACGTGTGAATTTATAGGATGAGAAATATTTCTATTTAGTCAACATTCTGAGTCATTGTAGTCATTATTGATTATTGCAAATCAATGCGAAACTAATATCTGACACACGGTCAATATATTGCCATATATAGACAACATTATGGGAATATTAATTTTTTGGAGTTTTGTGAGTGATTAAGCTTAAAGTAATTGTTGGAAGTAAAATTCCCGACAGTAAGTAATTATTGTCGGGTCGGGATTGAACTTATACTTATCAGAGACATCATTCCGACAGACGTTGTCCTGCATGATATTTCAAGTGATTAGGATATTAAACAAAGCATGAAATGAAAGACAAATAATATAAAAATTTCATCATTCTTTATTTTGAAATAACATCAATTTTTCTAAAAACAATTCGTTATAATCAATATTGTTTGTTTAATTTTATCTTAATGCAAGTTGATGAACAATATTTTTAGTCAATTCCTGAGGAGTATAAATGAATAAATTTGATGGTTTTCCAACGCGAGAACACGCCACATATAATTGGCCATATGAAAAGACCGGATTTTCTAGATCCAACCCACAAATCGACATTGTTTGACCTTGTGACTTATTAATAGTCATGGAAAACTCCAAGCGGATTGGAAATTACAGACGTCTGAATGGAATGGGTCAGTCTGAAAGGATCATTTGGATTCGTGGCAGAAGAACAACTCCACCTTCAAATTAGCCGTTCAAAATTGTAGCTTCAAGAACATTGCCCAAAGTTTTTTTTATGACTAATCTTGTACCGTTGCATAGCTTAGGTGGATTTAAATTCCGAAGCAAAATTATTATAAGCCAATTTTTAATCGCATGTTATGTGGTGGCATTCCTGGTAAATTTAGCGAATTAAAAAGTTCAACAGGATAGTTTACTGCTTCGTCAGGATCAGTAATAGTGTCGATCGATTTGAACAATATCTCATTGCCGGGTAATGATTGTTGTATTTTGAAGTTAATAGCGTCAACATCGATATTTTTTGCGACTAAAATAGCTCGTTCACGAAGCCACGCATGATTAATATAATTAGCAGCGCCATCTGCCGGGTTGTTTTGTGAATCTAAATCATCCAGGGCGTCACCCAAACACATACAAAAAAAATCATTAAAATCGGTCCAGCCGTTTAGGAGGAGACCAGTGACAATACCGACTGCAGCGCTTCTGCCGGGCATATTTGTAAATTTTAACCATCTAGGGCGCTACTCAAACGCATACAAACAAATTCATTCAAATCTGTCCAGCCGTTTAGGAGGAGTTCAGCAACAATACCAACTGCAGCGCCTCTGCCGGGCTGATTTATAAATTTAAACCATTCGGGGCGCCACCCAAACGCACACAAAAAAATTCATTCAAATCGGTCTAGCCGTTTAGGAGGAGTTCAGTGATAATACCGACTGAAGCGCCTCTGCCGGGCTGATTTATATATTTAAACCATTTGGGGCGCCACCCAAACGCACACAAAAAAAATCATTTAAATCGGTCAAGCCGTTTAGGAGGCGTTCAGCGACAATACCGACTGCAGCGACTCTGCCGGGCTGATTTATAAATCTAAACCATTCGGAATGCCACCCAAACGCACACAAAAAAATTCATTCAAATCGGTCCAGCCGTTTAGAAGGAATTCACAGTCATACACACGTACAGTAGATATATATGAGCAATTTCACGCAAGTTCAGCAAATTTTTGGGAAATTTTGAGTTGACCCCTTTTAATTTTGATTATTTTTTGTTTATAGATAGTCTTTGTTAAATAAAAAATACAAGTTCTCTTAGAATTTTTTTTTTCGACCAGGGGTCTTCACAGGGTGCCCCTCAATTTTTTGTTATTTTGTGATGTGACTGCATTTTGACGAGCGATTGTAGAAAAACTACTGAATCGATTTTCATAAATGATATGTCGTTGAATAGGTATTAGAACAAAGTTTTTAAAAATGTACACTGTTAATTTTTTGAAATAATTTTTAACGGTGTAACATAAGAAAAAAACGGTGTAATTGAAAAAAAGATGGCATAGCCTCTTTTTTTTTTTTTTTTTTTAAACTAAATTGAAGCTTATTTTATATCTAACCACTTGTGAAAGTTGAGGACACGCGTTATTTTTTGTTTTAAAGATAAAATTCGTTGTGCATATGACTGTCGGGAATCAGTTTTTTTTGTTCTGAAGGAAAATTATAAAAATGGCGTTATAAACTAAGAGATATTTTTTTTATGTTAAATATCAAATATTTTATTATTAGATGAACTTTTTAAAATATTATAAAAATTATATATGTAGTACAATAAATAAAATAAATACAATTGTTAAAAATGATTTACTTATTTTACAAACAGAAGTTTCTTTTGAATAGGAAAGCACTTCTGCAATTATTTTCTTTGTATTAGATGGCATAGAAAATGAAATGTTTATTTATCACTTTTAGTAATCACTTGTCACTCTTATAAAAAATAATTTGACAGTCTTGACTGCAAACAAAAAAGCCGTATAAACAACTAAATCTATTTAGGAACTTTTGACTGGAGAAGTATTATGTTCGTATTATGTTATTATGGAATCATAAAGTAAAAGATTGTTTTTCAACATTAAATTACAAATATTTTATTATTGAATAAACTTTTTAAAATATCATACCTTAAATTAACTAATTAAACTGATTCCCGACAGTCATATGCACAACGAATTTTATCTTTAAAACAAAAAATAACGCGTGTCCTCAACTTTCACAAGTGGTTAGATATAAAATAAGCTTCAATTTAGTTTAAAAAAAAAAAAAAAAAAAAGAGGCTATGCCATCTTTTTTTCAATTACACCGTTTTTTTCTTATGTTACACCGTTAAAAATTATTTCAAAAAATTAACAGTGTACATTTTTAAAAACTTTGTTCTAATACCTATTCAACGACATATCATTTATGAAAATCGATTCAGTAGTTTTTCTACAATCGCTCGTCAAAATGCAGTCACATCACAAAATAACAAAAAATTGAGGGGCACCCTGTGAAGACCCCTGGTCGAAAAAAAAAATTCTAAGAGAACTTGTATTTTTTATTTATCAAAGACTATCTATAAACAAAAAATAATCAAAATTAAAAGGGGTCAACTCAAAACGTTGTTGAATCTTCGTGAAATTGCTCATATATATATATATATATAAAGATAAAGATAGAAATAAATTTAGCTTCTTGTATTGTTTAATTTAAATTAAGTAGAAGAATGTCTTCAAGAATACTATCGTCAATGTTTGCACGTTTATCAGAGAGTACAAATTTAAAAGTAGAAAAGGTGCGTCACTGGTACTGCAAAAAAAATTTTTGCAAGCTCACTTACTTGTTTATCTTGAAAATTTTCGCAAAATTCTATTATACTAAAATTTGAAAAAATATTATTGCGTTTAATACTTTCAAATGATTGAATTCTTAAAATCACATCATTTCTAAAATAATTGAGAGAGATATTTAAATCATTCGGTAGATTAGTATTTCCTCAGCCTGCAGCCTGTTTCTGTTTTTCAATATTTTTTATTAATTCTTCCATTTCATTGTCAACTACAGAAATGCTAGAGGTAGTATCTTCAGAGTTGTTGCTAACATGATTAATGTCAGTCTTACTGTTGTTTTTACTTTCAAAATATTTAGCGTAATATAAGGTGGGCCATTTAAAATTTTAAATTTGAATCGGCTATAAAAAAAACTACTTATAATTTTTTCAAATTTCTGGTTTTATTGGCAAGGTTGAACTTTGTCATTTTATAATGGAACACAATATCATTCGTGACCACCACGACTGGCTCGGCAGTACCTCATCCATCAACCCAATTTTTCAGTACATTTTCAATTGTTTCGGGTCGAATCTCTTCAATTTCAACGCTTCAATTGTCTCTGGATGCTTTGCGTAGCATTTATCCTTAATGTTTCTCCACAGAAACTAATCCAGAGGGCTCAAATCACAGCTCCGAGGCGGCCAATTGACATCACAATTTCGGCTGATTATTCGATTTTCAAAAACAGTGTGTAAAATATCGATGGTTGCGTGCGACATATGGTCCCGTCTTGTTGAAATCATATGTCGTTCATGTCATTCTCTTGAGTTGAATGTCATTCTCTTGACAATCGAAAATGTACTGAAAAATTGAATTGATCGGATGAGGTACTGTCGAGCCAGTCGTGGTGGTCATATGAATGAAATTGTGTTCCATTATTTCATGACAAAATTCAAACTTTCCAATAAAACCAGAAATTTGAAAAAATTACAGATAGTTTTTTTTATAGCCGATTCAAATTTAAAACTTTAAATGGCTCTTTATGGATAAATTTTAATCAAGTGTTCCTTTGCTTGCATTTTTGAGAGTCTTTTAAAAGGATTTGATAACTTGGATTTAAATACATGCAAGCTAGCATCGGCTCACTATCCATTATTTTTTTGCTTTGGTTGTCTAATGGAATAATAAAATGTTTGACAAAATTGTTATTAGTTAGTTTTTGGAGTTCTAGCTAACAAGTTGTCCAAGCACAATAAAAATCCCCTAATGTTAATTGTTTATATTGTAGAGCCATAAACGTTTCATTGACTGGCTGAAGTACAATTTCCATAAGATTATCTCAATGCTCAACCCTTAAACGTAATTCTTTAAAATCATCAGAAAATTTATCGCAAAAAGGTCTTAGCTCTAGCAGTCTTAAACACATTGAATAAGTAGAGTTCCTATTGCTTTGCAATAATTCCTTTGTTTCGCAAAATAAATTTGCCTTTATAATATCACCTATTGCTAATTGCAGAGTGTGCGCTGCACACCGAATAATTTGAAAACAGTGCAATAATGGATCATTACCAATGAATTTTCAAAATCGTTCAAGAATTCGTCATCAATAATATATGCATTATCGTAAACTTTTTTGCTATCTCGTCGATACTGTTTCCACCTCAGTATTTATGTTCTGTTTGGTTTGTTCTTCAATAAGCAGTACAGCGACCTTTACCACATTGGCTTGACTTATGACTAAACTTGACTTATATTTAGAGCATCATATGTCGTTAAAACCTCCATTGTAATTTGAACTAAGTTTTCACCGGTGTGTCACACTTTAACTTCCCTCATTGCTAGTGTCCTTATTTGCGTTTCTTTATTTTCTATGTATTGCACGTTTATACCCAAAATGGATCTATCCAGACAAGACGCACAATCAATTTTGAGCGAAAACAATCTGTTTTTCAATATTGCTGTTGTTTCTTTTCTGATTATTTTTTGCTTTATCAACAATATTGTCTCGTATATTATGTCTATTTATAGTTATTTTTTTATGTAATGCATTCAGAATTGGATCTAAAATCCTGCGAAAGCCACTGTCCAGTGCAGCTAGTGGTCTAGCATTTTTTGTTACTTTTTCGATGCATGCTTATTTAACTTCATTGGCCCTTATTTGAATATTAATATTTGGCCTGGTTGCAGTGGCAGAAATAAAGGCGTCCATTGTACATCTGTTGCTTGTCAATTTATTTTCAACTGATTTAGTTCTTCGTTTCGAGTCAATAATTTTGAACGATTCTGCGTGCTTTCTTTTGAGGTGCCTCATTAAATTTTCTGGGTGGTTATTTGTAATCACGGTACTGCATTCATTCCACTTACTGTTTCGTGTTATTGCATCGAAATTTAATTTTTCGAAGACTGGATGTTTTTTGTCTTTGTTGGTGGTGGTCATTTTCTATTAGACTACGTAACTGAAAAATTTTATTGAAAAAATTAAACAGAAAATTCAAACAAAAACAATTCCTTACATATTTTTTACATTGAATTACAATATCCTATTCTGCTTAATAAACTATAAGATCTGTAAAACTCAAAACAAAACCCCGCAATTTAAATGTTAATACGAAAATGTATTTCAATAATTTTGTTTGTTCAAACTTAACATGTATTATGATAAATTTCTCTAATAAATTAAAATAAAATCACAAATTTCTTGTTAACTAATAGTTTTTATTTACTATATACGTATTGAGAAAGTTATGCTTGCATCGACAGTAGTATATACCAATAACCAAAACTAGTTTATATCAAAACTAATTTACGAAAATGTAGTAAACGTGAAAAAATAATGTAGTAGTTTCAAAAAGATATTTAGAAATAGTACATTATATACCGAGGTGATAAAGTAAATTTTCTACATTGAGGTGGATATTAATTCGCGAGAAACGAAGTTTCGAGCGAATTAAGCACCGAAATGGAGAAAATTTTCTTCACCGAGGTTTATATACTATTTTTTTTACTACTTGATATAAAAAATGCACTAAAACTCTTAATTATTCACAAAATAAAATGTCAATTAATAAGCAAATGGTGAATAAATAAAAATTTTGATTTGGTGAAACATTGTGTATCATATCATTGGATTGCGTATTGAATATTTATTATTCAGGGCTGCTTAGTTAGAAATTTATTTTCAATGAATTTTCTTACAACTATATAAAAATCACATATGCTTTGCATTAAAAAATATAGCTTTTATTTATTTTTGACATGAATTGAATTGAATTGAAAATCTATTCAATATTGTTGAACCAAATTTAGAATTTTTTTAGTCTACAACTCACAACTAAACTAAATTTCAACATTTCTGTTTAACACGAATTAAAATTTCAAATAAACTAAACTATAGTTGCAAAGAAGTTTTTGCATTCATTCATTATTTATTATTATTAAAATAAAATCAAAACGCTTATTATTTTTTAATATATTATTATTATTTTAGGAAGAAACTAAAAAAATTGAATTGATGAACTCAGTTAACAAACGAACAAAAATTATATTTTCATTATTTACTAAGGTGCTAAAATACTTATTATTAGGTGTGGGGAATAATTATTAGTAACCTTAGCTGAGAAAAATAATTTTTGTCTTGGGTTTTTGAGTAAATAATTGAAATTTCTCTTGCAAGTAGTAAAAAAAAAAAAAATAAAAAAAAATTTTAAAAAACACACTTTTATTGAAAATGAACTAAAAACTAAAAAATAAATTTTGCATTGACACAACACGATTTCCGAAAAACAAAGGTTATATTCAAACGTTAAATCTTTTATTAATAACTATATGTTTGCTTTCAAACTATAATAAGGAAATAAATATTTAAATATCTTTTTAAACAATTTAACACAGATGGCAAAATTAGATGTACAGACTAGAATACTATTTAACTAGAAGTTTTGTTAGATAAATAATTTTCCGTTACAGTTTTTTACAAAAAATAAAAGTGGGTGGCGCAGTCAGCGTATTGAACGTATTACATCACATTTCTTGTATTATAAGTGATTTATAATCCTTTAAAATAGTTGAATTAAGTTTTAGTATTTATACTTATTACTTAATTAAGATTAAGAATTAGCACATTTTCTACATATTTAGTGCCCTTCTATATTGACTACGCCACCCACTTTTATTTTTTGTAAAAAACTGTAACGGAAAATTATTTATCTAACAAAACTTCTAGTTAAATAGTATTCTAGTCTGTACATCTAATTTTGCCATCTGTGTTAAATTGTTTAAAAAGATATTTAAATATTTATTTCCTTATTATAGTTTGAAAGCAAACATATAGTTATTAATAAAAGATTTAACGTTTGAATATAACCTTTGTTTTTCGGAAATCGTGTTGTGTCAATGCAAAATTTATTTTTTAGTTTTTAGTTCATTTTCAATAAAAGTGTGTTTTTTAAAATTTTTTTTTATTTTTTTTGTTGCTTCATTCTACAGATAAGAATAGAAATTAAACCTCGAGACAACAGAATCTTGAATAAAAACTCACCTTTAAACTTTCAATTAAAACATATTCTGTGGAATCATCTTTTGTTTGTATCATTAAATTTTTAAATTATTGAGACTCTTTGAAATACTTTTTTATCAACGAATTAAAACTCCTTCAACTCCATGTATACTGTCAAATTTCCATGAAATCATTTTTTAATTTAACTTCCTCTTTCTGAAACATATTCTCTAATACCGTTGCAAATACATAAGGAATTATAATATTACGCTGAAATGTATTTTTCAATTCTTTTATATTTATATTGCTTTCCTTATAAAGGATACAAACAATATTTTGTTATGGCATTTTTCCAAAATTTTAATTTAGAATCGTAATTAACAGGATTTAATGTTCGAACTCTGAATGGAGCGAACAAAGCATCGATTCTTACATCATCTTTCCATTCATCAGGATAATACATTTAATATTCTTTTTATGTACAATTCTGGTAATTTTAACAAAACACCTGGAAAAACACAAGTTTTATAAATGTATATTTCAATTAGATTTAGTTAAGATTTTTATTTTACCCCACAATGTAATATCCAAGTTCTTTTGTGAACTGGATTTTGTGTTGCCGTGATGGCTGTTTTAATATTCTTTTTATATACAATTCTGGTAGTTTTTCTGTAATTATAACAAAACACAAGTATTATAAATGTATATTTCAATTAGATTTATTTTAAATTATTATTTTTCGGCTTGAAAACTTACCAATGTAAAACAAATTTGATAATGTATACCAAAATGAACTAAATGTCAAAATTTATATGGGTACACTAGTTCTGATTCTTACCACCAGAAGTTTCCTCTAATTTTGACGATGGGTATAAGAGAGATTGGTATAATAAAGATTTTTCGATATAAAACTAACAAAAATGTGTAATATGTCATATATTATAATGATATACTCAGTATGAGCGAAATTCCAACGTAGAGAATGGGATATTCAGATCTTATGGATTTTCATATTTTCATACATAATAACTGATTTCTAATTATCATTGCTGTATGTAATCTGTCAAATACAGCAAAATAACGATTTGAGCTTTAAGAAAAAAGGTCTATAAGCTTTCAAATGTCATACTTTTATTTTTGTTTTGTGTTCATTATAAGGCCTTTTATCCATATAAAATGACACAAACATGTATGATGTCTATGATTATAATGATATACACAGTATTACCAAAATTCCTTCGCTCAAAATGAGTCAACCAGTTTATGGGGATTTCAGTGCAATTCTTTAAAGTCTTTCAGAGTGAAGAAAAATTTGAATTTTTTTTCTTCAGTTTTATAAAGTTTTGTGCTTTAAAAGTTTTAGAAATACGTACTGACTGCTTTAACAAACTTGTCTTTTCAATTTGGGATCAATCACATAATGGGAAGTTACTGAAAAATGAATCACAAAATTCCACCCATCAAAGCTCTCAGATGTCAAGTTAAATAAAAGTGTGTAAAAAAGATATTTATTTAGTAAATTTTTTCAATTTATGTAGGTAATAGAACAAATTTTTTACCACAAAACCGAACCGTGAACCAAACAGAAAAACGTTGGTTTATGGTTCGGTTCAACTATTATTTAAAAAACTGGTTTGGTTTTGGTTTGGTTCAATCAAATCATTTTGAAAATGGGTTGGTTTGGTTTTGGTTTTGGTTCGGTGAAATTTTGTTGGTTCAGTGGTTTTGGTTTGGTTCAAACGGACTGGTTTCCGTCTCTGGTCAACTCATATTAATAGAGCAACACACACTCTAATAGTAGTTTTTGATTTTCCTTATTTTATTTCACGGGAATGAAATTATGGAAAATAATGATCGGAAAACCACTATTATATGATTTTTAGGACTGTATGTCAAAAAATAATTAATTTTCTTGTTAAATCGAAATGATAATTATTTGAATGAAACGGGAAAAGACACTAGCAATAACTTTAAAAGACTACATTATCGTTTAATGTAAAATTCGTAAAACGAAATTTTTATGATTTTTATGTATTACTTTGGTCTGAAAGACCTAAGTATTACATTCATGAGCTAAAAGTGAAATTCTTGCCCCCACTTTTTTTGGCATTTTTTGACGTTTTAGGACCCACTGATTCTAAAAAATCAAAAATATAAATGTATGTTTGTCTGTCCGGCCGGCCGTCACAACCTACGAAATCTAAAAAACCACTGGACGCATTTCAAAAACTTTTTTTTCTAAAAATAGGCTTACTCAATGAAAAGAGCCGAAAGGATGATTTGTTCGATAACTGTACCGGAAGTGTGTCAAAAAAATCGTCAAGTGTGTCAAAACAAGGAAATTTGCATATTTTTTGCTTATAAAACTTTCATTTTAAGTGATTACGAGCACATTGAATTTGAGGAAATCTAGATGGTCGAGATTGGTATGTGAGACCAAAATCTAGATTATCGCATTATAAGTTTGTCAAAAAAATGTTATAAAGTGTGTCAAAAGAAAGATTTTTATTTTTTTTAAAAAAATGTTGCTGTTTTTATGACGTATATGTAATTAAAAATGAAATTGGACATGAAAATTTTTGAATTTGTTATAGTTTTTGAAATATTTTTGGAATTTTGAAAAAATTTTCTATTATTGATTTTGTAATAATTTTTGGAATATTTTTAGAATCTTGAACAATTTTAAATTTTTGATTTTATTATAATTCTTATAATTTTGGAAAATGTTTAAATTTTTAATATTGTTGTAATTTTTGCAATATTTTTATTATAGTTTTGGAAAAAGTTTGAATTTTGAATTTTTAAGAATTTTTGGAATAGTTTTAGAATTTAGAAAAAGTTTCAATTGTTGATTTTATTCTAATTTTTGCAATATTTTTTGAATTTTGGAAAAAGTTTGAATTTTTGAGTTTGTGAATTAAGAAATTTTGCAATAATTTTAGAATTTTTGATTTTGTAAGAATTTTTGGAATATTTTTAGAATTTGAAAAAATTTTAAATTTTTTGTTTTATTATAATTTTGGAAAAAGTTTCAATTTTTGATATTGTTATAGTTCTTGCAATATTTTTAGAATTTTAGAAAAAGTATGAATTTTTGAATTTTTAAGAATTTTTGGAATATTATTAGAATTTAGAAAAAGTTCAAATATTTGATTTCATTCTAATTTTTGGGAATATTTTTAAAATTTCGAAAAAAAAAAATTTTGAATTTTATATATATCTTTAGAATTTTGAAAAAGTTTCAATTTTTGATATTGTAAAAACTTTCGGAATATTTTTAGAATATCGAAAAATTTAAAATTTTAGATTTTATTATAATAATGGAAAAAGTTTTAATTTTTGATATTGTTATAATATTTGCAATATTTTTAGAATTATGGAAAAAGTTTGTATATTTAAGAATTTTTGGAATATCATTAGAATTTAGAAAAAGTTTAAATATTTGATTTTATTCTACGTTTTGGAATATTTTTAGAATTTTGAAAAAAAAATAGAATTTTTGGATTTTATTAATTTTTTAGAATTTTGGAAAAAGTTTCAATTGTTGATTTTGTAAGAATTTTCGGAATATTTTTATGATTTTAAAAAATTTAAAATTTTTGATTTTATTATAATTTTTATAATATTGGTAAAAGTTACAATTTTTGATTTTGTTATAATTTTTGCAATAGTTTTAGAATTTTTGAAAAAAATTTTAATCTTTGATTTTGTAATAATTTTTGAAATATTTTTAGAATTTTGTTTGAAAAAAGTTTGAATTTTTGATTTAATTTAATTTTTACAATACTTTTGGAATTTTGAAAGAAATATGAATTTGTGATTTTGAAATATTTTCTCGAAACGCTAAATGGAGACGTTTTTGAGTTGTTTGCTGATTGTACACTGAAAAAAAACTTTGGGTATTATTAACTAAAATCATAGTTGTCAGTACTACAGTTTTGGGTAATGAGAACTTTTTGTTATGATAAAAGAACAACTTTAGTTAATCGTCAAAATTTAATTATATGAAAAGTTTTCTTGATTCAGCAAAAATTTTGTTAGTACAACAAAAGAGTTTTCTTAACTTTCAAAGAACATCTTGTTCTATTAAATAAAGGTTTGTTTATTGTCTCAGAAATTCAATATATATTAAACAAAATTTTAGTTGTTATAAATAAACATTTTGTTCAATTCAATATAATTTACTTATTATTAAAGAATATTTTAGTAAATCTTTAAAAAAATTTTTGTTATTATAAATAAAAGATTTATTTTATTGAATAACGGTTTATATATTTATTTATTTATTGCAGTATACAAATTTTAAATAGTTTCAATAGTTAAAATTCAGTAATAAAATAAAAATTCAATTAAATTAAACAATCTAATAATATTTACATAATATCTTATTTATATACTATATTATATATATATATATATATATATATATATATATATATATATATATATATATATATATATATATATATATATATATATATATATATATATATATATATATATATATATATATATATATATATATATATATATATATATATATATATATATATATATATATATATATATATATATATATATATATATATATATATATATATATATATATATATCAGTGGCGTGCAGTGGGTTTCGATAGACGGTAAGCAGATTATATAAAAAAATCAGAACATTTTCAATTTATCGCCACATGATAGTTCTTCCATTGTATTGATTGCATAACGTGATAAGGCTTTGGCAGATCAGTCTGCACTAATATATGTAAAAGCTAAGCTTCTTTCAAAAACTTCTTCTGTTTTAGTTACAAATCGTCCTATTGTTGACAGCCGCGACTTATAAGATATATCTGATGTTTCATCAAGAAGTATGGCAATAAATAAACAATCTTTGATTTCGAGAAAATTTGAGTTTTTTAGATCAACACATATTGATTCACTCAAATCATTTTGTACACGATTGAAAATGCTTAAAAATACTTTGGATTCCTATAAAAATGTGTGCAATTCTTGATCATATATTGGTAACACTTTCAACATTATAACACTACTGAGTAATTTGAAAAAATTCATTGATTAATATAATATGGCTTTGTGTTTACTAACGGCATTAAAAAAATTATTTAAATTATGATGACCATGGTAGGTTTAAATACCCTTTTCTTTAGAAAATAAAATAAACATTTCATAAAAAATGAAACAGACTTCAGAAACAACAAAAGAATTTAAAAATAGAATATGAATTTTGAATGTTATTTTGTCGATTTCTAATTTAATAAATTCTAATAAATATCGTTTATATATTTACTATCATAGAAAAAAGTGTATTTGCTACGCGAGATAAAAATATTTTACGTTCGTGAAATTGTCCCACTGGACGTTAACTGTTCTCGTGAACAAATTTTCACTCACAAAAAAGCAGCGTTTTCATCTCTTTTAGCAAAATGTACTATTGTCAGAAAATTGGAAAAACTATATATTTTTATGTATTTTCGCCGATTTCTCGAAAATAGCTCACTCGATTTGGATGGTTTAAATGTATTCTATTAAGATAGATGCCGAAGTGGTCCCATATTTTTTATATTACGTGTAAAACGGTCGTTGTTCAGGAAATTGAAAAAAACTATATTTTTCCTGTATTTTACTGATTTCTTTGAAACAGCTTTTAACCTATTTGGACGGTTTGAGTTGTATTTAATTGATTTAGATGCCGAAATGGTCCTAAATTCCTTTCTATGACAGAAAATATCCCCGCCTTTTGATTTTATGACTACACAAAACAAAATGAAAAAAAATAAACTTTTTTAAAAAATAAAACCGACTTCAGAAAAAACAAAAGAGGCACAAAAAAGTGAAAAATATCTCAATTGTGGCTTTTAGAGACAGAAATACATATAAAATGATTAATTTAATTTAATTATGCCTAACTACAGAAAATTACACTTTTCAACAAAGATATTATATTATAAAACTTATATTTTATTATAACTATTATAGTTTTTGTAATAGTTATTATATTGTAAGATTTATTTGTAGTAAAAAACTGTTGGAAATCGATGCCAAGCAAGAGATGTCAATGATGGTACCGGCTTCGAACATTTTGTTTTGAAAATAAATTTCAAAATATAAAAGCTATTATGAAAAAATAACTTTTACAATATAATATCTTTGTTTAAAAGCGTAATTTTTTGTATGTAACTAAGTATAATTAAATTAAACTAATCAAAATTTATACGTATTTTTGTCTCTAAAAGGCACAATTGAGTTATTTTTCACTTTTTTGTGCCTCTTTTGTTTTTTCTGAAGTCGGTTTTATTTTTTAAAAAAGTTTATTTTTTTTCATTTTGTTTTGTGTAGTCATAAAATCAAAAGGCGGGGATATTTTCTGTCATAGAAAGGAATTTAGGACCATTTCGGCATCTAAATCAATTAAATACAACTCAAACCGTCCAAATAGGTTAAAAGCTGTTTCAAAGAAATCGGTAAAATACAGGAAAAATATAGTTTTTTTCAATTTCCTGAACAACGACCGTTTTACACGTAATATAAAAAATATGGGACCACTTCGGCATCTATCTTAATAGAATACATTTAAACCATCCAAATCGAGTGAGCTATTTTCGAGAAATCGGCGAAAATACATAAAAATATATAGTTTTTCCAATTTTCTGACAATAGTACATTTTGCTAAAAGAGATGAAAACGCTGCTTTTTTGTGAGTGAAAATTTGTTCACGAGAACAGTTAACGTCCAGTGGGACAATTTCACGAACGTAAAATATTTTTATCTCGCGTAGCAAATACACTTTTTTCTATGATAGTAAATATATAAACGATATTTATTAGAATTTATTAAATTAGAAATCGACAAAATAACATTCAAAATTCATATTCTATTTTTAAATATGGTTGCTTTGTTTTAAAATTATATGAAAATACCATAGCAACTACGATTTGTTATTCTTTTTACACTAGAGGAAAAAAAACCTCACAGGGGATTAATCCTGCTTGAAAATAAACTTTTCCTTTGCTATCATAGAAAACGGTATTTTTCACGTCATACAAAAATGGACCACTTGGAAGTCTACCTTAACAGAATACAATTTAAATCATTCAAATCGAATGAGCCGTTTTCAAGAAACATACATAAAAAACCTTCAATGAAAGATCCAATAATTTCATCATTTAAATCACTGGAAACAATATTATTTAATGGTTGCACCATTTTAATAAACGAAATATTACACCCATCAAAACTATAAATTAATAATGTTATTTATTTTAATAACACAACCAATAGATTGAAAATCATTTCAATTTTATCAGGAAAAAACTAACAAACATTTTTCTTCATACTACAAAACTAAAAAACATGTGTTACAAAATGTACACCAAACGTGAAATGACAAAAGGAAAGGAAAGAAAAAACTTTACAAGCAGAATTATCTTCTGCTTATTTTCACACATTTTATTGGGACTTTAATTGTTTGTTTTTCAATACAACTTCTAATGAATACATAGCGATTGAAAGCAGAAATTTTACTGATGACCAAAGAACAAAGAATAGATAAAATCTGCCAAAAAACAAAATTTTTTTATATTTTATTTATATGTGCATTTTAGATTTGGAGTGTTGAAAATTCAAAAAGGCTGACATCTAAATATATATTTTTGGAATATTAGAATGATCGTTAATAAATAAATGATATTAATAATCGATTTAGAATGTTTTATATTCTTTAATTAATATAAATTTTTGTTAAGACTATTTTAAATTTTGTTTGGGTAAGCAGGTATGACCCTGCTTTCTTCGTACCGCCCGCCAGTGATATATACCAAATTGTTAAAAGCCCGACTTTCACTCCCCGTAATGGCGGTGATAATAGTTTTCTACTAGATCTCTATCTTACCACAATGCCAGATATTACGAGTGTCGATGTTGCGAAAGGTAGTATTGGAAATTCTGATCATTATTTAATCTCATCAGTTATCAAAACTTATTTACTTAAAACTACAGCTCCCAAACCCCGTAAAATATTTCACTACTCAAAAATGGATAGGAGTGGTCTTCAAAATGTTTTCCATGGTTTCCCTTTCGACCGTCATTGTTTTTACACTGACAATGTAAATGTTTCTGCTCAAAACTTTACAGAAACCATCCAATTTGCTATCAATAAATTTGTCCCTTTCTCCATAGTAAAACCCAAACAAAAATACTTGTATTCGAAAGCTGCCAAAACGGCACTTAGAAACAAACGTAGATCATTTAATATTTGGATTCATAACAAAACTCCCACTAATCGATCCCAATATCTAAAGGCCAACAAAATATCTAATCAGATTATCTCAAACGAAAAGTCCGAAATTGACAGAGCGAAAGCCTCAAAACTTACGTCTATGTCTGTTTCTGACAAGAGTTTCTACAGTGCCATTAATTCTTTAAATTCTGGTACAAAATTTTCTATTCCCCCTATTATTGATGGTGATTTAATCGTCACTGATCCCGCAAGAAAAGCTAACTTGTTCGCTGAACGCTTTGCTCTGAACTCCACTGTTTTGGAAACTCCTAAAGAAATACCCCAAATCCAGTCTTCAGGAGTTAATATGAATGAACTTCACTTCAAACCCAAAATAGTCGCTAAACTTTTAAAGGGGTTAAACATCAACAAAGCATCAGGAATGGACAATATTCCACCCATTATTTTAAAAACCTTTTCCAAAGAACTTGCACCAACTTTAACTAAAATATTCTACCAATCCTACAAATCTGGTATATTTCCCTCGTGCTGGAAGTTGGCAAATGTCCAGCCCGTCCCCAAAAAGGGACCAAAATCCGATATCTCAAATTATAGGCCAATAGCTTTACTATCGGTCCTATCCAAAGTCTATGAGCATTATATTAATACACATATTTCAAAATTTCTGGAAGAAAATCATTTAATATCCGACAGCCAATACGGTTTTCGAAACAAAAGATCAACTACCGATCTATTAAACTATGTAGCGCATTGTTGGAACAGCATACTTGATAAAGGTGGTGAAACATACGTTATCGCTTTAGACATCTCCAAGGCATTCGATCGAGTCTGGCATGCCAACTTAATCAACAAGCTCGTTGCGTACGGTTTTCATCCCAATGTTGTGAAGCTGATTCAAAATTTTCTATCCGACCGATACATTTCGGTAACCTTAGACGGATATTCTTCTGAGTCTAAACTAATTAACGCTGGTGTACCCCAAGGCTCAGTATTGTCCCCAACCCTATTTTTGATTTATATCAACGAATTGTTGAAAATCACCAGCAACCCAATAAATAGTTTTGCAGATGATAGTACTCTGCACAAGTCGTTCGAGCCCCTTCCTTCAAAAGGTAAAATGCACGAACGAATTAATCCTGCCCGGAGAGACGCTGCCATAAACGTGAACAAAGACCTGAATAAAGTCGCCGACTGGGGTGACCAAAACCTTGTCAATTTCAACTCCACCAAAACACAGCTGTTGATTGTTTCCAGATTAAAGACCGAGTTCCCCAAAGACATTTTATTTAGTATGTGTGATGAACCAATAGGTGAATGTAAAAACATTCGTTTATTGGGTGTCACAGTTTCAAATGACCTACTCTGGAACGATCATGTAATGGCGATGGCAAAAAGCGCGTCAAAAAAACTCGGCCTCCTAAATAGATGCAAAAAATTTTTCACTCCATACCAATTGCTCCATGTTTATAAGTCCTATATTCGTCCCTGTATGGAGTACTGCTGTCAAGTTTGGGGTGCTGCCTCTGTTTCCATCTTGGCCCTCTTGGACTCTGTTCAAAAGCGAGCTATACGAATTGTAGGTGATCGAACTTTGACATCAAAACTTGATTCCCTACAACATCGTCGCACTGTTGCTGACCTCGTTGTTTTTTACAAATATCGTCATCAGCAGTGCTCAGATGAAATCAGCGGCATCATGCCTCAAACTTATTCTTACCCCCGTTCCACTCGGCAATCGGCTGCCGCAACCAGTGAAACGGTAAAGATCCCGCGCTGTCATACTGGCAGATCGCAGAGAGACTTCTTTGTCCGAACTGCGTACAAATGGAATAGTTTGCCGGAACACTTAGTCTCAGGTGGCTTCAACCCACAGATGTTTAAAAAAAGCGTTAATCTACACCTCAGAACGCCAGTTGTTGTGGGACCCAGGTCTAGACCTAGGTCTTAAAAGGTATTTATGTGTTGTTGTGACACATATTCTAAACCCTATTACACAACACATTTTATTAAAAAAAAAAAAAAAAAAATTATATATATATATATATATATATATATATATATATATATATATATATATATATATATATATATATATATATATATATATATATATATATATATATATATATATATATATATATATATATATATATATATATATATATATTTTTTTTATATTAATAATTATATATTGTTTTTAGTGTTACATTTTCATTTTGTAAAATTTGGTTAGTTGTGTTACGTTTGAAAGATCTACTTCCTTTTCATATAAATTATTTGTATGAACTGCCACACTTTATTAATAAGATAATTTAAATTAAATATAAAAAATATTTTGAATAGAATATCGATTCGCGTTTGGATATTAGGTACAATATGTTTGATTTCATAAAAATAAATATAAATAGTTTTTGGATGAATTGCCATCGCTTGGAATGAACGGCTGTATACATTTTCTTTTTTTTTAAATATAGAGGAACACACACTTTTATAAAGGCTACTGGGATTGACAAATAGAAAATTTGTTACATCACTTTCCTTTATCAGTAACATTTGTATATTATGCAGTTGTTGGTTTTAGTATAGCAATTAGGATATGAAAAATGGCATCTGCTTTTCCTTCTGTAAAATGTACAATTTATATTAATAGAATAAATACTTGTTTCCAATAATTAAAACCTACTTTTGCAATTAAAATCTTTATGATTAATTTCGTTATATAGCTTGCGGCTATAGGCTATAGTTATATCTTTCATAAGTGTATTACATTACAATAACTGTTTAGGCATTCGAATTTCTCGTACAGGTGAAAAATTCTTTTACTATCGGTAGAAATTCCGCCAAATCAAGGATAATCTGAAAATAATATAGAAAGAATTTCAAAAAAACGTGCATTTCTACATCTTTATGAATTTTCCTAAATACCAGCTTAAATCAATTCGACTGTTTGTATTTAGTTGTGGTGTGTTCAATAATTTCGATTATTTGTTTTGATTTTTTCACCTCTTCACTGTGGTGAACGATAGTCTTGGCCCAATGATGGAAATGTTTTTCTTCCGTGAGTTGCATATTTTAACATTTACTTATATTATATAAAACAAAAATATATTGTTCGTTATACATACCAATATTAACAGTCACCTGTTTGTGGAATTAAAAAATTTATATAAAAATATATATTTAGTTGGAAAAACACGTTTTCAATTAACTAAATTACTAAATAATGAGAGAATCACTTGAACTTACCAAAATTTTATCAATTCGACTTGGCCACAAAATGTTACTTTTTCACTTTTCACAAAAGATAAACACTTCAATTTTAGTTTTATATATTTAAATTTTCAAACAAGATTTTTGTTTTAAATTTTCAAAAAATTTATAGGGAGTTACACTTTCAGCGTCAAAAAACTAGTGAAACAATTCCAAATTAAATTATTTACAAGCGTTTCTAACGGTACTTTTTGAGATTACTAAATATTTATTTAATATAACCAAAATTTATTTATTTAACTGTTGCATTTTTGTAAGGATAACAAAATATTTAGTTAATGTAAAAGAGCAACAGATTTTTTTAAATTAATATTTTGATTCTATAGAAAGAGAAAACATATTACGTTCATCTTTAATAAAAAAGGAACAAAAGTTATAAGTAATTTTTGTTATTTTTATTTTTAACGAAAATTTTTATTTCATTAACAATTTTTTTACTTAATGAACTAAATATTTATTTATCCTTACAAAACAGATTTTTCTTGCACTCAACGAAAGTTTTCGTTAAAATAAAATTTCTTTTTATTTATATTAACTAAAATATTAATTATATATAACTAAAAATTTAAGAAAACCTCCATCGTTGAGATAACTAAATAGTTTTTTAAGCAACAGAACTTTTTTTTTCGTATTAAATAAACTTTAGTTGTAGATACTAAATTTTAATAACTAAAGTACTTTAGTTAATAAAAATACAGGATTTTTTTCAGTGTATAGTCTTTTCACTAAATTATGTTAATTTATGATCTGTTATAATTTTCCGGCAACGTATTGATGTTTTGTGTTAGTTTTGCAATACATATCTAAACAGAGATAAAAAATACATGTACTTTAACAAAAAGTTATTTTGATATACATCGCTGCCTAAAACTAAAAACCATGTCCCCATAAAAGTTTTTTGCCGAAAATTATATCAAAATCCTTTAACAAGACCGAAGTTTTGATACCCAGAGCTTGAAATATTATTTTAAAAAAAATTAAAAAAAAAATTAAAAATAGTTGATTTTTGGATAAATCGTAGATTTTGTTAAATATCTCCTAAAATATACAGATTTAATAAAAATCGTGTAAGTGCTTTTGTAGGAAATTTAATTTTCTACAAAAAAGACTAAACTCTTTTTTTTCTAAAACGAGTGGTTCTCATGATATTTTGAAAAAGAGCTAGAAAATTTTAGTAATTTAGAAAAAACTTAAATAATAAAGATGACGAAAAAGGTCTTTTTTTTCTTCTTATGCTATGGAATAAGAAGAATTAAAAAAATAATCGTGACAAAAAAACTCAAAGTTAGTACTTTTTCGTCAAAATTTTCATCTTTTGTTTTTACGACAAGGTCCTAATATTTTTTTAATCGTAATATTTCACCCAAAGTCATCCACACCCCATCTGCAACCCTTAGGGGGGTTCCCATACAAAAAACTCAAAATATGAATAACAATTTTAAAAAATTATGCATAACTCCACCGTGATGACCTTTAGAGGGGTCAAATGTATGAGCAGCTCTATTTAATTTTTCATTTCAAACATTTCTTCCAAATATACCTATCCTCTATCTGCCTCCCTTCTGGACGTTCCCATACATAAGTGGAAAAATAAACTTTTTTGCATAAATTGGCTGTAACTGGCCCAAAGTGATTCCTAGATGTGGCAAATGTGTGACAAGATCCTAATATTTTTTTAATCGTAATATTTCATCCTAAGTCATCCACACCCCATCTTCAACCCTTAGAGGGGCTCCCATACAAAAAACTCCAAATATGAATAAAAATTTAAAAAAATAATTCATAGCTCTACCGTGATGACCTTTAGAGGGGTCGAATGTATGAGTTGGTCCATTTAATTTTTCATTTCAAACATTTCTTCCACAGATATCTTTCCTCCATCTGCCTCCCTTCTGGATGTTCCCATACATAAGTGGAAAAATCTTTAAATAGGCTGTAACTGCCCCAAAGTGACTCCTAGATGTGGCAAATGTATGACAAGGTCCTAATATGTTTTTAATCGTAATATTTCACCCTAAGACATCCACATTCCATCTGCAACCCTTAGGGGGGTTTCCATACAAAAAACTCAAAATATGAATAACAATTTAAAAAAATTATTCATAGCTCCACCGTGATGACCTTTAGAGGGGTCATATGTATGAAGAGGTCCATTTAATTTTTCATTTCAAATATTTCTTCCAAATATACTTATCCTCTATCTGCCTCCCTTCTGGACGTTCCAACACATAAGTGGAAAAATTTAGAAGGGCTGTATCTCGAAGCCCGGGGACATTTTGGGGTTAACGCTTGAACATTTTTATCTTGTTTAAGCATAAACTCTCAAAAAAAAATTTCAGAATGAGGGGCCAGAGATTGTGTACCGGCACATATTGGCGACAAAAAAAGTTGTCGCAAATCTTGGAGAATGGTATATAAACTGAAAGGTGGGTCCAAAAGAGTACCCGTACTCAAGTTATAGCATAATTGGCATGCGGGCTTAGCCGGAGCACAAACTTTCGTTTCGTATTTAAAACTTTTTGGTTTTCGATATATGGCCTGTTTAAGGTAGTAAATCTGGTATTTTGACTAATTTCGCTTAAATTGACATCTAGAGATTTCCGCCAGCACATTTTGAAACTAATTAAATCTGGTATTTTTAATTGGTACCAAATCTGGTATCTCGTAAATCGAGTTTAAAATTCAAAATATCTTTAGAAATATACGTTTTTACGTCTGAGGAAATTTTATTTTTAACGACCAGTCTAATATTTATACAGAATTTCAACCAAGAGTAAAGTGTATAGTTACTATATTCAAAGCAAATTATTCTCTAATTGTTAAATATATTTCCTGTAATTAAATTACTTTAATTAATTCAATGAAATTACTTAAGTTGTTTAACTAATCCGGCAGATTTGATAGAGGGACTTTCTGTAGTGGATCTAGATACGAAAACATATCACAGGACACAAGCTATAACAAATAGGAAATTAAAATATTAAAAATTGTCATCTGATGTTAGTCGTTATATTTTTCCTACATATGTCAAAGCAAATAATCATCCACACAGCTCTATTGTCCTCTGTTCTGCTCTACAATGCACTACTCTGACATTACTCAACTCTACACTGCTCCGCACTCTACTCCTCTACATTATGCTACTGTACACTATAGTCTATACAACAACAGTTATAAATCAAACGAGATGTTCGTACAAACGTTATGGCTTTTATAATTATATTTTATTTGAAATTGTAAGAAGAAAAAAATATTTAAACAATATTTGACACATCTTAGTACAAATGCAACTATGTACTAGATTTTTGACTTTTGGTATTTTTGATCGATAAACAATTTTTCGTTTCAATTTGTTACATAAAGGCATTACGCTGGTACGAATATTTTGTGTATTGCATTGCAACATGACGTTGTGTTAACGCAAAATTTAATTTTATCTTTTTAATTCGTTTTTCAAAAAGAGTGTTTTTAAATTTTTTTTAAATAATATGTTGTGCACGAAAAAAAACTTTATGTATCACAACAACACGTGAAAACTTTTAAGAACTTGATCTAACTATAGCTTTCAGAAATTACACCTAGCTTTTAAGAAAGATGTTTTTTTTATTCTCTCTACCACTGCAAAAAATAGAAGTAAATCAAAAAATGTTAATAAAAAAAATCGAATTTTCGTGATTTTGACCCGTATGTACGTGTACATGTATGGACCTGTACCTATATGTACCTGTATAGTAATATACATACATTATTAAGACAGCCAAAAAAAAAAATTAAATAAATTTTGTAGAAATAATGACAATTTTCAATTATCGTTTAGTATTTTATCGAATATCCGTTATTATCCACTAACATTATCCTAAAATCCACTTTTGATTAAATTCAACCATTTTATATTACATGTTACCGTTTTGATAACGCACTAAAGTTACTGGAATTATCTGTTTTATGTTTTCAAAATTATTTTCATTTATCCCATTTAGTCTATTTCATTTTCCATTTATATACAAACATAGGTATCCTTAGTCCTAACGAAAATACCAAACTAACCAAAACAAACAAATTATATCTATCAAAAGTTTTTACCAACAAAAAATAACAAACATGCAAACGGAACACGAATATGGTTATGGTAGTAAAATCCTACATACAGGCTTACAGGCTTTTATTGTAGATATGTATATCCATAATTGTGAAGAATGCGTTTCAATTTTCAAAAGAAAATCTTACGGAAAATATTTACCGCACTAGATATTCGATAAAAAAACCAAGGTGTTTAAAGCTACTTTTTGCAAACTTAGGCATAAAAAAGCACTTTATACTGTTTGCAGCGATTTTAAAAGTGTCAGCAAATCAAAATTAGAACTGAAAACTTCAAGTAACTTTTGGTTGAACCATATATCAACTAACCCTCATAACATTTATATTCCAAACAAATCTCATAAAAATATCTTATTTTTTGTTGGTAAAAAAATATTCTAAGAAAAACGAAAGGGTTTCCAGGCAATCAAGATAAAATTTTCTTTTAAATTGAGGTGAAATAGATTTTCAAACTAAAAGTAAATTTTGTTTGTTTTTGAATTAAAAGTTTTCAAAAACGAATTTGTGTTAAACTTTTTGAAATTCCTTTTGACCAAACTTTTATTGTGGTGTGTACTTATGCTTGTAAAACATTTATTCCTATTTCATTCTTATTTGATAGAAAACTTTTATCCTTTTATATATAACTACATTTCTAGTTCTATCGTTTTCAATATTTTGTCTGAATACTTACATTGATATTTTTCTATGACTTCAAACTATAGTTGAGAGCCACATGGTGAAGTTGATTGAAAAACATGCAAAACTCAATATACTTTTATTACACTGAAAAAAAAATTGAATTTCATGACAACCTCGTCTCGAAGTTGGCAGTTGATTATTAATGCAAAGAAAAATTATTTGCAAACAATTTCACTGTGATTGGGACAACTACACGATAACATTTTCCTAACAACAGAATGAGGTTTATTTAAAATATAAAGTGTTATATCCAATATAACAGTAGTTGAATAAAGA
Source organism: Diogma glabrata (assembly GCA_963693315.1). Lineage (NCBI taxonomy): Eukaryota > Metazoa > Arthropoda > Insecta > Diptera > Cylindrotomidae > Diogma > Diogma glabrata. The sequence continues at coordinate 212,337,604 of OY856187.1, forward strand.
TAATAACTATTTCCCTGAAAAAAAAATTTCTTTGGTCTTATATCATGAATTTTTCATTTTAAAGTTTAAGTATTTGAGATTAATTGAACTATATTTTATTTTCACATAAATATTTCGTGTGATTGTCTCAACTTCATCGATTTATAATTGTAGAGTTGTTGAAGCAATTTCGTAGTTTGATTTGCCATATGTGCCCGCTGTGAGGTTGAGACAATTGCATTTCGATTGGAAATAGGACATGTTTTTCTCAGTGTAATGTGGTATTTGAAATTCATTATAATATTTCAGTTGCTAGCATTCCAAAATAAACTGTTGCAAATATTTCAAGAAAGGCCCTTTTTTCCGTACTTTGGGTACCCTATATGGTGAGACTGTGGTGTCCGTCCGAATATCTACATAATCGATTATCTCACAAACAAAAACTAAAAACAAACATTTTCATACGAACAATACCCGTATGATTGTCGTGTAACATTTCTAATATTTTTGAATGAAATCTTTCAGGTATTACAATACAATTTAAATAATATAGACATTTTCCCTCTGAAGATAACATTTCACGCTTACTAAAATAAGATTTAATTTTTTCAGATAATTTTCCTGGACTATTTGGCCAACCGGCAACAACATAAAAATAGACTTGACTTAATATTTCTTCTTCTTGTGTTTCTTGTTGAATTTCTTCGAAATTTAACGGAAGGTTTTGACAGAAATTAAATGACATCCTATTATGTCATTTAATTTCTGTCAAAACTGTTTATTTCCACTTCATTTTGTGATGCTTCTGGTAACCTTGATAGTGCATCAACGTTTAACATCTATGAGCCTTTTCTATACTTTATTTCATACGAGTACATTGATAGAATAACCGTCCACCGTTGCAGGCTTGCTGCTGCTACAGGTGGTGTCGCCTTATTTGGATTAAATATAGTTTTTAGGGCTTCATTATCTGTATAAATGACAAATTTCTGACCGTAAAGCTATTTGTGAAATCTTTTTAACCCAAAAATGATAGCTAACGCCTCTCGATGTAGTTGGGACTTGGGAGTAGTTTTTTTCAGACGGTGAAAGGGAACTGGATGCATATAACACTGGTTTTTCTTTTCCATTAATAATATGCGACAAGATAGCTCCTACACCGTAAGGGCTAGCGTCAGTTGCCAAGACTATTTGCTTATTTGAATCATAGAGTTCTAGAAGTTGATTATTTTCAAGAAGTGATTTTGATTTCTCAAAACACAATTGACATTCAGGAGACCAATAAAATTGTTCGTCTTTGCGTAACAAATTATACAACGCTTTTAGCTCCGTCGACAAATTCGGGATAAATCGTGAATAATAATTAAGTAATCCAAGATACGATTGGAGTTCCGTAATATTTTTTGGTGCAGAGGCGTTTACTACCGCTTGTACTTTGTCTTTGTTAGGCTGTATACCAAATTCTGAGATAGTATGTCCTAAATAATTCACAGACTTCTCCAAAAACTTGCTTTTCTCTAAATTTATTTTAATGTTATGGTTGTTGAGACGTCTTATAACTTCAAATAAACTTTTTTACATTCCCCAAGAGTTGTTCCTTCTATTATTATGTCGTCAATATAGCATTCCACTTTTTCTATTCCAATCAGAATTTGATCCATGGTGTTTTGGAAAATTGACGGAGCACTTGTAATTCCAAAAGGCAGACGGGTGTACCTGAACAACCCCTTATGGGTATTGATAGTTAAGTATTCTTGTGATTTTTCAGTGACTTCGAGTTGCTGATAAGCTCCTGCTAAATCCAAGATGCAAAAATATCGACAATTCACTAGTTTGGCTAATTTGTCATCAATTCGTGGTAACGGATAGTGTTCCGTTTTGACATATTTATTGATTGTGACTTTGCAATCAATACTTATTCTAATCTCTTCATTCTCTTTGGGTACAGAGACGATAGGGCTTGCCCAGTTGCTATGACGCACTGGCACTAATATACCTGACTGACATAGACGATTAAGTTCGTTTTCTACATTTTCTCGAATTTTAAAATCAGCTGATAATCTAAATGTTATTTGGAGAGGGTTGAGGGTGGAAGTTTTGGAAAAAATATTTTTGAATTTGGCGAGTTGTTATATGAAAGGTCAATTTTTTTCTAGTCCAAAACAATTTACTTGTAATTTTCGAAAAAAACACTTTTTGACTTATTTTAAAATGTGAAATTTGTTTCCTGCACCCCCTTAACTGCGAACATAACAAAAGAAAAAAAGTGAACAAATGCACGGTTATAGAAAATGTTGCAAAGAGTGAATGAAAACCACAGCGGCCGGCTCATCATTTTAAATGTTATTTAGTAGAAGGGAATGGCCCAACTAGCATTTTAACTTCTTTTAAAACACTAAACAGTCTTGCCGAAATATTATATATCATATACATTAGGGTTTCTCATTTCCCGTAGATATTCAAATCCCGGGAAGCCGGGACAAAAAATATTAAATTCCCGGGATCTCGGGAAATCCCGGAAACGCTAAAAAGCTAGATTTTTCTAATTGGGTAGTAGAAAAATGTGTAAAATTAAAACAGCACAAAAAATCCGCTATTGATTTTTAAATTTCCATTACTTTTAATTAGAAAAACTTCAAAAATTAAATAAAAAAGAATACATAAAAACAAAACAAAAATAAATTCATAATACTAATTTTTAAACAATTTTTCAAAGTTAGGTTGTTAGGTTGTCAATGGCACCATCACTCAATTTTGTCCGAATTTTCGTGACGAAACGTCCATTGAACCATCCATTGAACCATCCGTCCAAGAGAACCATTAAACATAAATTAAGAGAAATGAAGCGCAAGTTTTAGGTAGATTTCTCAGAAAAATCTACCTATTTTAAGTTTGATTGGTTTTGATTTGTTGTGTTTATAATTATATGTGTCAAAAAAACCATGATACCATATGTGTCAAAAAAAACATTTTCCTAATTTTTAACGAAATTAATTACTACAGAGGGAAAATAATTAAAAACTACTCGATTTTCGAGTGAGAAAACTTTTAATATCTTTGGAAAAAGTACAAAAAAATGTTAATAAAAATTGGCGGGATACCCGGGATCCCTTGATCAAATCCCGGGAAAACAGGATGAAAATTTACCCCCGGGATCCCTCGGAAAACGGGATCCCGGGATCCCGTTTGAGAAACCCTAATATACATATTATATACACAGAACCCACGACGAGCGACTTATATTCCCACTTGATCTTCACCTCTAAAAATGGGTCGACAAAATTGTGTTGATTACATATGATAAACCCGACTAGCATTATGTAAGGACTCAGATCTTAGCCGGATTCCGCTTTTCCTACCCCTGATCGAGACCAGATGGTGCACCTTGAACAGGCCCTAATCAGAAATAAACACATCATCCAGGCCGGATCAGCCACATTAAACCCGGACCCGGACCAGGACCAGATCAGTTCAAATAGGGCATTTAATCCTACATACAGTGATTTAAATTCTTTCATAAAAATATTCTAACTTTATACTAACCTACATGTAGTCAAACGCTTGTTCGTTTTGTAATTTTATAAATCACACAAAAAGTCGTAGCTATTACTAAAAATTAATGTTTTGCAAAGTAATAAAACTTAGTTGAAACCATTTAAAAGTTTTCAAAAAGCATTATTGATATTATGTTATTTGAAAACTTACACCAAGTGCCAACGGCAAAAAGTGTTTGTTGAATAATAGAAATTTTGAGACGGTTAATTTCTTAACATGTTCAGAAATAATACTCAAACTGATGCCGTGTATTTTGACAAACATGTAAGTGATTGATTAGGGCGCAACACAACAACGCCAATATCTTTATACTTGACTTCTTATACAAATCGATATCTGCTGTATATTTGTTTTAACTAGAACAGTCGATAAACAGAAAGAAACAAACTACAGTTTTAAAAATATATACTTGCTGGCTTCATTTTTGCATGCTGGTTTGATTTATTTTGATTTATTACACGCGTTGCAATTCTAATCAGCTTTGTTTATTTACCTTGGTCGTTTTTATTAGCAGTATAATCTTTATAGCAGCCGATGTATATACCAAAAAAAATTCAACACTTTAGACATTGCGTTGGATAGATCCATGGTAATTTCCCCTAAAACTAAATATGATATATAAGTTATAGGAATTACCTACGGTCACCAAAAAGTTTGAATTGATTACATATTCCACCTGACTGTTAAATGAACAAAGAGTCCATTTTGTAGCTAATACTTACCACCCCAACTCCCATATATACTTATATATGGCCACGACTTATCAACAAATTTAACTATCGACCCGATAACCTAATTAACAACCATACGCAAACCTTAAACCAATTAAAGATAAAGCAAAATCAGCCTACATTCTCATTAATAAGCATTTTCGGTATTTCTTGCCCTAATTACAAATCCACAAATATTCATAATTCTATGAATTCAACTTTAAGTTCAATAATGTGAAGAGACATTAAATTTTACAGTCATGAAACACAATATAGCGGAAAATCTCATTAAACTTAATATAAATAACATATTTATGTTGGGGTATTATTTTTTAAGAATCTTAACCTTTAACCTGAAAGAACACTTTCATTTTACAAGTCTACTTTGTATTTATGAGTTCGTTGAGTTTTAAGGAGATTATGTTGTAAAGAAAAAGAATAATTTCAGAATGTTTTTAAACATCAAACACTACATGCTGTATTGAAATATGAAGTTTAAGGAGAAAAAAAAACTGAAAATAAAAAAAAATAATTGAAACAAAATTACTCAACCTGCTGATAAGTTTAATGGATAATGTTATAAAATAGCTTTGGAAAACTAAGTTCTGGTTGTTTTTGAATTCATGTTTAAAGAAAATTATTGAAGACATGCAATTATACTGGTGTATGGTGTATAAGCGACATAACAAGACGGTTTGATTGCTATCTTGATATCATTATAAAATCGTAGCTGCTACCCAGTGGCGGATTACCATAGAGGCGGAAGAGGCGGCCGCCTCGGGCCCCACATGCACCTTGGCCCCCCTCACGACAAATAGTAATGATATTTTATAGGTATTCAAATATCAGATGACTGCGTTCATTCAACCAAAGTTTTCAAACCTAAAGATTTTTTTTATATTATCCCACATTTAAAAGTGTTTGGTTGTCAATTTGTTTTACTTTTTTTCATGTATTTATTTTAATAATTCTGATTTGATAGTTTTATAATTTTTTAATGTATTCGTTTTCCAATTTGTATCCTTTTTTTTTATTATAAGTTAGACATGTTTAGTGTTAATTATAATAAATTATTAATTAACGTCTCTGAATATCCGAAGATACCATGCCAACTAGGGATTAGGATTAAGTTTGAATAAATTAAGTTTCTCTAAGAAATTTATGAACGCTAACTTTAAATTTTTGAGGATTCTATGAGGAAAAACCCCTGAAGGCAACGCATTTCAGATATGAGAGACTCTGTTGAAAAAATCAAGCTGAAAAGCAACAGTTCTACACCTTTTTATATGAAAGGATGGGCTACAACATCAGCTCTGGTGTTACGCGATAGGTTTGCTAGTTCAGGTAAAATTGATTTAATCTCTCTAGAAGTTTGTTCATCCATTATGTATTTGTAGGAAATTGTCAGATCAGCAACATTTCGTCTGTGCTGTAAAGAATCAAGCTCATTAGTAAGAGTTGAGCTGCCAATCAGTTTAACAGCTTTGCGCTGAACAGAATTAAGACACTTCATATTACTGTAATAAGCTATACCCCATATGTGAGAACAGTACTCCATACAGGGACGTATAAATGATTTGTAAATTAAAAGAAGCTGTTCGCTATTAAAAAACTTACGACATCGTCCCAAAAAGTCCAATTTTTGAACAGTGTTCTTAGCTAGGTTAAAAATATGAGAATTCCATTTCAGATTATTTTCAACTTCAACTCCTAGAAGTCTAACAGATTCTTTCTCTACAAGATCTTTAGAGTCGAACTTTAATGGAAACGGCTTAGGTGTGGATAATAAAGAAAAATGACAAGCCTGTGTCTTACTTGTATTGAATTTAACCCTATTAGCGAACCCTCAATCCAAAATAGTTTAAAGGTCCTGGTTTAATGAATCTATCAAATTTGATCTACAGTTATTAAGCGCTAACGGTGAATATAATTTAGGGTTTTCATGAGACGCATGAAGCGTGTTATCATCAGCAAAACTATGGATAGGACTAATTGTTGAATCCAACAAATCGTGTTAATATAAATAAAAAAGGGAGTTGGTGACAAATCAGAACCCTGAGCAACTCCTGCATTAGTTGAAAAGACATCTGATGAAACACCACCAACATTGACTCGAAATTTCCGCTCGGAAATAAAGCTTTGTATCCAAGATATAAGTTGCTCATCCAAACCATTACATCTTAATTTACAAATTAGATTATTGTGCCAAACTTTATCAAATGCTTTGGATATATCAACAGCAATATCGAAAGTCTCACCATGATTTTCAAGCGACTTATTCCGTATACATGAGTAACAAAAGAAAGCAAATCTCCCGTCGCTCTTCCTTTTCGAAACCCGTATTGTCTTCCTTTAAGTAGTTTGGAAGACTCTAAGAAGCTCATAATATTAAAATTAATGTATTTCTCAAAAATTTTAGAAACAACCGATAAAATTGAAATGGGTCTGTAATTTATTGGATCAGTCTTACTACCCTTTTTGGGAACCGGTTGTACGCTTGCTGTTTTCCATATATCGGGAAAAACTCCTTTCTTATATGATAAATAAAAGATTTTAGTAAATAGTAAGGATTGGTGCTAACTCTTTAGCAAAGGATTTAAGAATAATTGGGGGAATACGATCAGGCCCTGATGCTTTGTTTGTATTAATTTGTAAAAGCATTTTCCGAATGATGCTTTTACGAAAAATTATGCGCATCATGTTGTGCGAAACTCTAGGAATTGGTTTAGGCAAGAAATTGGTTCTTTAAGGGTAGAATTTTTAGAGAAATGAAAAGAAAAAACATTTTGTTTTGAAAAGTTCCACTGTTACGAATGAATATTAATACTAAAACTTTATTTGCAATGGGCTGTTATTATATTAATCGCAAAATTATTGATGAAAACATAAAATCCAGATAAGTATTTTTTGGGTATTTGAAGTGTATTTGAGTTTTAAGTTTTCATCAATGATTTTGGATTTCTTTCAAATTTTCTATCAAATTTTCTATATTTTTATTAAAAAATGTAAAGAATAAAAATGTTTTTTTTGTCAGAAATACATATAAAAATTTTGGTAAAATCTTAAATTTGGCCCCAAAATTTTGTTCCGCCTCAGGCCCCTTAAAGGTATAATCCGCCACTGCTGCTACCTGCATTCAAGTCACGTATAAACCTATCAGCTGTTATTTAATAACTGTCAAATTCAACTTGGTACGAAACGTTCTAAAATACTTTTTCGACGTTTGGATGGGATGGACAAACAAAACCCAACTCAAAATAAAATAAATACAACAGTAAAATAGTTAATAATAGCCTTTCTTCTGAAACTATAATAAAAAGTTTTATCTAAAATACCATAAATTTTTTTAACAAAATATAAATGTTATTTCCTGAATCTTTACAAAAACAATACAATTAGCAATTTTAAAAAATTGGTTGTTAATTCTTTTTTTAGCATGAAATTGTAGGTTCACAATATCTATTTGACGAAAAGGCTTAGTTTGCATTTAGGATCAACCAAGAGGATGAAATCCCTGTCAACTAATTAATTTGCATGCCTTATATCCCGCACAATTATATTTCTGCCTCTTTCACTTCACGTTTTATTTCTTTTGTTATAATTATGGGTTGTATTAAAACCTCCGATATTCTTCAAGCCCAATTAATTGACGCCATATTGAAAAAACAATGAACAATGCCATACGCAAAAATTGGTGTTTTTGATTAAATTTTTTGAATTTTTTTAAATGGAGTTTTATTTTTCTAGATGGCGTTATTAAGGCGATTTTTAAAATTTTTTTTATATTGAGTTTTAATTTCAAAATGGCGCTACAAGTTCCCGATTTTTTCTGTGCTAAAAAATGAATGCATATCAGGGGTTTTGGTTGTATCGTTGTTATTTCCTACTAAAGATATCATCATGTCGGAAAGCAGCATACTCAGCAACTATAGCAAAATGTAGTTATTAAACACACTCGTTATGTATAGATCTTGTTCTGATTAAATTTGTCAAAACCGATGTCATAACAAATAGGAAAAGGATGCAATTAATATGGTAAGTTTGTGTATTACAAAGTTATTCTTATTTATTTTAGATTGTTTTCGTAAGATTGCTCCACTCTTTAGTTTGTGCGACCCGCGCAAACCCTTACCAAGCTTCAGTACTCTTGCCGTTGTAGTTGGCTAATTTAGCTTTATCCAGTACTTTTTGTTTTGGTCTCGGTGTCTTCTGAATACGATAGGTTACATCAGTAAGAACTGACATGATGCGATATGGGCCTTCCCAGTAACTTTTTAGCTTCGATTTCTTTTACCTTTTCTTTAAGGGCTATAGACAGTGTCCAACTTTCATACCATTGTCCATACACAGTGTTCAATTTTCAACTATAGGTGTCTTGATCGTTGATCATATCTGGTCTTCATTCGTTTGTGCGCAAGTTGAAGGTTTTTCATTCCATTCTGATGTACAATTTCTGTTCTACTGGTCTTCATATAAGAAGACCAGCAGGTAGCCTTGATTATCGTTCAAACATCAATAGAGTAGACGTTTCATTAGTAGCTTCAAGATTTGCTGTGCGATAGGAAAATAGGTAGTAACTCGTCCCAATTTTGCTGATTTTCATTTACTAATTTGCTAAGGTACTGAAGGACTGTCTGATGCATGCTTTCTACCATTCTATTAGATTGGGTATGGGGTAGTGTGGTTCAAGTTTTATTAATACTTGTAATTTTAATTTTTTTCTGAAAATGGTCTGCTCCGAAGTTTCTAGCTTGATCTGTGTGTAATTACAGAGGAACTTCAAAACGAGAAGCATTTGTTCTATTAACATCTCTGCAAAAGGTTTAGCAGTGTGACTTACCATAGCAATTGCTACCCCTCATTTTGTGAAATAGTTCATTACAACCATAATATAATGGCTTCCTCGCTTGTAAATAGGCAGCGACCCAAAGACGTAAATAGATTTTCGTTCGAAAGGTGAACTTTTAGAAATGATGTATTGCTAGGTTTGGTTTTTGCCATCTGACCTTTCCCAGCGACTTCACAGCACTCCATATTGTTACGATAGAAAATGCCATAATAACCAATAAATTTTGTCAGTTTGATCCATCATGGAAATGTCTTCCCATTTAGGGCGAATTTCGGATAATAGTCATCTTCAAATAATTTTAAAATGTTCATCTTGTTCCTGTTATTTGATAAATGCGTTGTTATCAATGCCTATGTCAACAAAGCTTAATCGTTTTATTCCATAATTCTATGATTTTGAATCTCGCTTGTCACAAGTGTGAACAAATACCTTCTGCGCGAAGTCTCCGAGATAAAGCATGAATATTATTATGCACAGAACTCGGTGACTATAATCACAAAATAAAAATTGTTGTAGACGTTCTATACATCTCGTTATTTATCTTTCTGGATTTTTGAAAGACATTAACCATTTCAGGACTGCATGAGCTGTACGAACTAAATGTTCGATAACCATAAAGGAAAGGTAAGGGTAGAAGTTTTCAACCACCTTAACTACAGCAAGCAACTTCTTTCGTGTTGTGTAAAAACTATTTTCTGCTCTGCCTAGACTTTGGCTGTAGTACGCAACAACATGCACTCTTTGTTGTTGTACAGCTGTGACAATACTGCTCCTACACTAACATTACTGGCATGAGGCATCTGTGTCAACATTGAAGTTTTAATGGGGATCAGGAGAGCTCAAAGTTGGTGCTGAAATTAGTTTCTGTTTAAGGCTTTGGAAATCTTGTTCACAATTGGTGTCCCATATGAATGCTTGGTCATCTTTAATATATGGAGCCTTGCGATATCTGAAAATGATTGTACAAATTTGCTGCAAAGCAAACTAGATTTTATAAAACTGAGTAGTTGTTGTGTTGACCGGGTTTGGCCAATTCTTAACACACTTTTATTTATCTGGATCGGTGTGGATCCCCTTATCCAAACCAATAAGATCCAAGTATTTCACTTCCTCGCGTAGTAAATGACACTTCCGATGACTTATCTTTAAATTAGCCACCCCAAAGTCTTGTATCCGTAGCAAACGCAGTTTTTCCTTGATCCTCTTGATCCTGGAGCTATCTCAACCTATCGAGATAAGGCATCCAGAGTGTCATCGATTCTTGATAATGGGTGAGAATCTTTCGTTGTGACTTCGTTCAGCCTACGATAGTCCACGCAAAACCTTACAGTTATCATTTTTCTTTACAAGCACCATCATAGAGGCTCGCGGAGTCTGGGATTGGTTTAAATATTCCTTAGTTGTTCAAATTCTTAAATATGGTAGTAAATTCATCTATTTTTGCTAGTGAACGCGTCTATGTGGTTGGTTAGTAGATTGCGCATCTCCTAATTCAATTTTGTGTGTTTCTCTTGAAGTTCAGTCAAAGTCGGCTGCTGATTCTGCAAAAACAGTCCTGTATTTCTAAAGAAGCTTGGAAGTTGAAGCTTATGAGTTGCATCTAGTGTTTCCAATTATCCGTGATTTTAACTATCCGGATATTAAATAGTATGTAAAGAAGTTATCCGGATATCCGGATAATAATCCGGATAATGCCTTTAATAAAAACAATAGTTTTAAAAAATTAAAATCAAATCAAAAGCAATCAAGATTTATTTTCATCTGCAAAATAATATTTAAAAAATACAAGAGCGTTTAAAATTGGAAGCTGCAAACGATTTCTAGTTTTTGTTAGCTTTTTTAGGTTAGGAATGAGTGTTTTACATGCGCTATATAAATTAAATTTCTTGTCCGGCAATGAATAATTATTTGAACGAATAACTTTACTATTTTCGATTGGTGAAATCGTATTTTTCAATTCCATGACTAATGTACATTCGGTGAGTTCGGTCGGATTTGGAGAATTTTCATTTTCCTTATCTTATTGATCTGCCATTATTAACTAAACATCTTCGGATGTTTTGGTATCCGGAAACAAACTTTTTATTAACTTTTTTGCATAAATGATAGCTGATGTTTTAGAAACATAACTAAAATCGATAAAATTATCATTTCGGGATAGTGTTGAATCCTGCAACAACATCATTAATGAAACTAGCTCAACATTTTTCCTTTTGTTAATAGACTGTCTTAATGTGATTAAGTTTAAATATTTATAAATTACTCAAAATTGAACTGTAAATTATGACATGGAAAAATACTGTTTTTAGTTTGTAAATATAAAAGCTGCATTCCAATAGAATGCTAAATGGTCTCCAAATTCTAAATCGTGCTAAATTTAAAAATTTAGCATGATATCGTTCCAATTTATTTCTTCTAAATAATTATAAACTTGAACACCGGTGACAAAAATCATATAATTGTTATTGAGTTGTTTGCATTAAAAACTAGAAAATAATTTATAGTTTCAAACATCAAAGTGAATAAATAATTAAAATAAATAAATTTTCTCTAACGAAAGATGACCAAAAACTGATTTGATACACAATATTCAATAATATATTGTTCTGATATTTAATAATACAAAAACTTTAAATTTTATAATAGAATTTAAAATTCTTAACAATTTTGAAATTAAACTTGAAGTTAATGTTTAACTGTCAGCTCAAATAAGTCTACAATGCAAGTATTGGATTTAGTCAACTTGAAAATGTGCTAAATCATTTTAGTATTGCGGAGACCATTTAGCATTCAATTGGAACCCAGTCTAAATTAAACTTCTAAAAATTCAAGTACAAAACAATTGCTGTAATGATAATTACAAAATGTTGATCTTAGATCAACAAAACGAAATCGTCTATTATGAAAAAATTGATTAAAATTTTTAAAAAGAGGTAAATAGCGCAAATAATTTTTTTTTGCTTTAATTTAGTTATCCGGATATTTTTTGTGAATTAACCGGATATCGGATAGCAAGATTTTTACGCATTATCCGGATAATTTCAATCCGGCTTAAACCGGATTGGAAACACTAGTTGCATCAATAGTTTACCGAGAGAAATCTCACTGCCAATTATTGTTATCAAGAAATCTTCTTCTAATAAGGATGATAGATGTTTGAATCTTGTGATGTTTTCTCCTCGTTGTAACGTAATTCTTGTCTGAGTTACGCAAACGAGCTTTATAAATGTGCTATTACCGTATATTGAATATTAATTCATTAGTTGGAAGAATTTGGCTATACGGAGTTTGATAAATTTAGATGCAACTCATAAATTTCTCTCAACTACGAATATCCCTTCAGTTGCGAAAGTGGGTGTTGTTCGGTTATTGAAACTCCCGCCGTAGCTCTCACTTTTAGTATAAAAGGAGGTACCACTATGTCCTCTAGTATAGTACTAGTAAGCTAATATCAGTAATTTTATGCACAAAATTGAAATTAGGCTGGAACAGCTTCCAACATAAGCGTGTTTTCAGCTAGATTAATTTTACTGGTGGTCGGTTAAAAAGTCCAAACTCAATAGAAACTCATCGATCATATTCAAGATAATCACAGGATTGGTGAAAGTGTACTGATCATTGCAGATCTGCAATTCGTTTTTACATTACATTTACATTACCATAAATGGTAGCCTGCTCGTCAATGATCGCCTTTAAAACAATATTGGACTGTTGAAGATCCAATTCATTTTTCCGTAGTAGCGTTCATTGCTCGTTGCTGATTAGTGTTGCATTGGCTCCAGGATCCATAGCATATCACATTGTACGGCCACCACTTCTCCACTGATAATCAAATTTTTTTTAAGGCTTAATGAATAAACATTAAAATCTTCAGTGGACTTAGTGTTGCTCGTCAGGCTCAAACCCTTGAACCCGATGATTGGCCGTTTTAGTAAGGTGGTGATGTCATCCTAACTTTGGTGCTAAAGCCGTTTTCCACTGTAACTTTTCAAGGTTGCCATAAGGTCTTCCATAGCATATCCTTAGATTTAAGCAACGCGAGTCTTCTTCTCGTTGGTTGCACCTTCTCTCAGATTCTTTCGTTGATTATGTTCTGTTCTTACTAGTTCTTCGATATCAGCTTGTTTCCACTGGAATTAGTACCATAAACTATCTGAGCCTGCAGAGCTTTGTTCAGTGCTTGATCCAGGCTTACAGAGTTGGACAGCTTGTCTGAGGTTGCACCTTAAGGTTTTAAATGCCATCTACAGCATACTGACTTTGTCCTGGGTAAGTGTTGGACAGGCAATTCAAGCCTGTTGTGCTAACGCTTCAACTGCCTATGCAAATAGTTGAAGTTCGTCATGTGGTTGTTAGGATCTCTGTCTTAATAGAGTTTAACTAAGTTGCTCAAGATGCTTCTCCCTCTATCGTCTTTCAATGCACATGTCAGCTTTTGATAGTCAGTTTGATCTTCTGGTTTAGGTGTTTAGAATTTTGACCGCATCATTTTGAAGATTAATTCCTAACCGCACTGCACACTATGCAACGTTGTTGGCATTTGAAGCAATCTCTATTTTAAGCTGGCCTGACCAGTTACTTCTTCCTCAGGACCTATATCGCGTTAAGTTTTGTATTTTTCGTTACATTCGTTTTGTCTGGTTTTGTAATCGTACTATTCTTCGAGTACCCTGAAGTAGTACTTAATGCTAGTAAGGACAGTTCCCATTGGAAGGTATCAAAACTTTGAAACCTTTCTACGAACTGAACCGTCATTTTCTGCAAAGCTTCGCGTCTTTTACGTTATTCTTTGATTACATCAGGTTGCTTTGCCCGTGCATCAACGTCACCGTCGTTTACAGATGTATAGACACCCAGATGCAATGTTTTAATTTTCTGTTCTAGTAGCGTTGAGATCTGTAGAAGATCAGCTCGATATTGCTCTCGCTCAATGTGAAGTGTCTCCCTATAATTTTCCGAGCTTCTTGTTCAATTTGAACTAACTTTAACAATTGATCCACTTGTTGTTCCATCCTAGATCCCGGTTGAGCCCCCCCATATTACCGTTTTGCTGGAATGGACAAATAAAATGAACATCCTACACAACTTACAATAAATACGACACTAAAATGGTTATGGATCACCTTTCTTCTGGAATTATAATAAAAAGTGTATGTAAAACTCCATAAATTTTAATTATAAAATATAAATGTGATTTCCTGAATCTTTACAAAAACAACATAATTTCCAATTTTAAATGATTGATTGATAATTCTCATGTTAGGATGAAATTGCAGGCTCACAATTTCTACTACCTTTCAATATATACCACCAAATAATATTTGTGCCTCTTGCATTTCATATTTTGTTTCTTTTGTTATAATTATGGGTTGTGTCATTGATATGCCTTAATAAAGATGTTATCATGTCGGTTAAACAGCCTATTCAACAATTACATCATAATGTAGTAGTTAAAGATACTCGTTTCTGAAAAATGTTGTTTTGATTAAGCTTGTCAAAACTGACGTCAAAAAAATGGAAATAGTTGCAACATGGCAAGTGTGTGCATTACGAATTTATTATTATTTCATTTAGGTTGTTGTGTCAAGGATGGAAAAGGTTTTTTTGATTTGTAGTTGTTTTTACTTTGATCTGTAGGCGTGACTATACCATGCGTACTCCAACCTCTAAATGACCTATGGGATATTGTGAGGTATCACATACTATTGGCAATAGAAGTGATATATCTACCCAAGCTGATAACTTAGAGGGGATGGATGATAAACTCTTTTTAATCAACGATAGCTGCCTCAATCCTAATTCCTTGACGGTAGCTCGCTATTGCTTGCTCTAAGAAAGCCTTCAATGTTATATCAGGGCTTTAATCATTAAGAAAGAATGTTCGTTATATGATTAAGGAATATGTCGCTATTTGAATTATTGGGAACCCATTTTTTGTTTTGTTCTGGCAAAATTTTAATAAACATTTGGTGTTCACCATTTAGTTTGTTTTTTTCTTCGATCCAATCATGCTATATTTTGATATGCGATAGGACTTATTGTTTAGGTTCATCTTCACCTTTATAAAAAGCTTGAAAAAAAAAACAAAAAATTACGTCCATCAACACCTAAGAATACGTTGCTGTAAGACTCTTTAGTCAACAAAATTTTAAGAAACAATAAGTTAGTTTAAAATAAAAAGGAAAAAGAAGGCAGTGTTAAGGACTGCCGACAGAAGTGAAAACTTAAATCTGTGAAATAGCTGTGGTTTTTTGTATTTTCTAATTATTGTAGCATTGCAAATTAAAATTTCAGAATGTTTGGATTAAAATCATTAAAATCATGGGTTCACATCTATCAGCATTCCAAGTAACTATTATATACATTTTTATATTTAAAATAATCAAAACACATCATATAAAAATTTGCGTCGATAAACACCTTAGAAAGCATGTTGTTGTGGGACCTTGTTCTTAAAAGTTTTTTATGTGTTTTTGAGACACACCTTGTAATTTCTACTACCAAACACATTTTATTTAAAAAAAATAGCGTATCATCAAAGAATATTCCATAACTTAGAGTAAGGGATGGTATCGTTGATTGAAAATACTTCAGCCGCCAGCACCCCTAAGATATCACTTTGGCTAATGAGATTGCATTGCTATTACCAGTGGTATACGATATCTCAAGATAACTGATATGCCAATAGGAGGGACTAAAGTACGCGTGGTTGTCACACCCATAGATCAACAATTTTAACTTTTACAAATCTTCCTGCGGAAAACTAAGTAAATTCATTAGTATAAATGCGCATCGTTGCCGTTTGTAAATCACTATCGGCTAAGTGCCACAACTTTTAACTAGTTTATTTATCATGATTGCCATCCATGTTTAATCATACATAAGCTATGCTTCTTTGTATAGAATTTATGCGATTTCCATCTCGTGATTGTGAGCTTTGAATGGATATAATCGATGTTATTAAGTATCAAGTTACAAGTATTAAGTCTTCACTTAATTTTGAAAACATGTATTACATGCAATTCCAAACCAACAACATATTTTTTGAAGATGATAAAATTTGTAACATCATGATGTGTTAAATTCCAATACATATTATTTTGATATATAAATGTAATTGTTTCAGGTTATACTATCTTTCGTACGTTATTTTTAATTTCATAAAAATTATGTTCAACAAAAAAATAACATTGATCAGAGCAAACAGCCGTTTAAAACGGTAGCTAAATAAAAAGCAAATTAAGTGCACACAACTTCCCAAATTTTCATGATGATTAATGTATTAATGCATAAAGGACAAACAGACATACTTTCAATTTTATATATATTCAATATTTGCATGATGACTCGACCGCAAATTGCAAAAGACAGTAGCAATATAACTTTAAAAAACTGCATTATTTATTTTTATGAATTCATATATAAACAAAAAAATAATTTTAATGGTATTTAATAAAAACTAATAAAAAACAAAAAAAATGTATCACACCAGGAATTGAACTCACGACCTATAGAACATCAGTCGAGCGCGATATCCACATCGCAATTTGAAACGTTAAGAAGTGATAGATGTGTTTAATATTTAAAAATATTTTCCTGATTTAAAAATGATAACGCGAATATATAAATTTTGCTTCATACAAATTGCATAACGCGGCTAAAGAAGTTTTCACTTCAAAAATATTGTTTTAAATCATTTGTATAAGTAGATTGAGGAAATGAACTGTTCGTTTAGGAAGGATTATGTAACGCTAATAACGTTACAATTGTTGGGCGGCATACATTACTCAAAACAGTAGAGATATTTCATGCCGGGATTTTAACAGAATGTATGGAAAGCTTCAGGGGGAGATATATTATAATTCCTAGAAAAAAAATATGTTAGGTTTGAGATGTTTTTAAAATGAGCATTACGTCAATTTCAAAATTTTCAATAAATGATTCTAATAGATTTTTTTATTTTTACACTCACATAATTTTAGCTTGTAAGATTCGACATAATTACATGTATCTTTCGACAGCATTGCAATTTCCTCACATTTTGTTTCACATTTCTTCACATTAAAGCCATAATATCACGATTTCATCACGATTTCTCCGTGGTAGAAAACATCTCATTATATAAGTGTCGCAATACTTCAGAATATTACTTAATAATACAATACTTTGCAATACTTTAAAATAATATTAAAGCGTTTCGCCAAGTGCCTACAGCGTCTTCAATTATTTATACTTCAGAGTAAATTCGTTTGCGTTAAAGTGGAAATTATTAATAAGTGTAGTATATATATTGAACAATGTTTAGTATAGTAAACATTGTGATCTAACCGACTAAGATTTAAATGCTAAACCCTATTTTAAAATATATAATTATTTTCATTTTTATAATTTACAACCCAAAGAAAACTTGCGGGGAAAAACACGACAGTTGATGAGTATTATAATATCGTAAAGATACACTTTCGTCAGTTTGGAAATGAAACCGGAGTGTTTCAAATCGAAGATCAATTATTTAGCAATTAAGGGCTATTCGACACTCTTGAATGCCTGAATTATAGTGTGGTTCTGATTGATTACCCTTATTTACATTTAGAATTCTAAATAACTTTTCAAAATAAAAATTCACATAATAATTTATAACTCACATAAAAATTCCCACAATCTAAAGAACCATTAATAAAATAAATGGATATAATTTTCTAAAGACAGCGAGCATAAAAATTAAGAAAATGAAATAAAATTACGAAAACAAAACACATAAATCTGTTGAATTTCCATTATAAGTTTTTCTTTTACAATTCTATTTGTTTTCAACAAAAATTTAAGGTTATGTTTTGTGTGTGCGATTATATTTGTCTATTGTTTTCATACTGTTCTGTTTTTTTATGAGTGGAGAAAAAAAAAACAAACAGCTAAAGCTTACGTGACAGTTTTTTTATTACGAAAAAAAAGGAAAATTTATTTTCCTATACTTTTACTTTTATTATTTTACATAATGGTATCCGTGACCATGGCCTTGTTCGAATGCTATTCAAACAGACAAGGAAAATAAAGTTCTTGAAGATTATCATGATTTGGTTTATATTTCAAGACACCCACATAATAATATTCTGTCATTGTTTAAGTGAATTTTTGTGTTTAATCTTTTCCTTACAAAACGTTTTCTCTAATTATTGCTCATTTATCCCCGCTTTCGCTTTTATCAAAAATAAATTTTAATTAATTTAACTTTTAATTCTTAATTACGTTTTTTGATTAAAGAACAGAAGAAGGAGTTTATAATGGTTGAGAATTTATATCCTTCATTGTTTGTGTTTTTAACGCAACAGGTTGGTGTGATTTTTAGGGTTCCGTTTTTTATACGGAACTCTAAGGTGAGAGTACAACGTGTTTTTAACATTATTTCGATTATCTCATGAACCATTAATCCGATGAACTTAAAATATGAGGTGCTTATAAAACTAACCTACCCACACAAGATGGTGGGTTAAAAAATAAATAAAGTTGTGTTCGTTTGTGTTAAAGAGGTACGATGTAAAGCCTTTGAAAACATACACTTTTTTATCGAGCCGAGTAGGGTATCATATGAAAGGGCTTCATTTCAGCATTATGTAAAAATATATTTTGGAATTTTACACCTCACCATTTTTTGTATAATTTTAAAAAATGACGTTTTCTGGATGTTTTATTGCCCCGATTAACTCCAACCCTACTTCATCGAAAATCTTGAAATATATTTGGAATGATAGAAAATTGAGTAGGTTTTTAACGAAAAATATAGAAAAGTGGCAGATACTCATAACTATATTTATTAAAGGGGTGGGAATGTTAAGGGGTAAAAACATCATTTAAAACCAGATCATGTGGGGTCTCATTTGAAAGAGCACTTGATTTTAGAAATATTGCCATTTTTTTAAGAATTTTGCAATGCATAGTTTTTGAATTATTATCAATAAAGTGCCACAAAAGTTGGTCCCCCCTTGCATTTCGAGCCTAATTAACAGAAAAATTTGAAAAAATTCACAGATACAGGAAGTTTGATAAACTCTGAACGAAAAATATAGCAAACTCTCAAATAATTATATTTTTGTGCTTTTAAGGGATTGGGGTGGGGAAGGGTGAAAAAAACCAAGCGTTTTGACCCAAGCGAGTGGGGTGTCATTTGAAAGAGCACCGAATTTCAGAAATTTTGCAATTTTTTTAGAATTTTCTGGTACACATGTTTTTGAGTTATTCTAAAAAATGTGCAAATTCCAGATCGTTACCCCCACCCCCCCTAACTTTTCGTCACTGATTGACAGAAAAAATTGAAAAAATTCATAGAGACAGGAAGTTTGCTTTATTTTTAACGAAAATTATAGCGAACTCTCAAATAATTATATTTCTGTGTGTTTAGGGGATGGGTGTAAGTAGGGTAAAAAAACCTTTTAGGTAGTTTCATATAAAAATCTACCTTTTGCAATGGGCTTCATCTCGGCATTTCGGAAAATTTTTGTGCCAAAAGACTATATATGATAAGCGAAGACGAAAAAAAAAATTTATATATATATATATATATATATATATATATATATATATATATATATATATATATATATATATATATATATATATATATATATATATATGTATATATATATATATATATATATATATATATATATATATATATATATATATATATATATATATATATATATATATATATATAAACGATATGAGATATAACGAAAACGACCGGCACTCTCACGGTCGCATTTGTTGAGGTAGATCAAAAAAATTTTCTGTAGTTGTGAGTTTTAATAATATCTTGGACAAGTTCGTGAATCAGCAAAATCCGACACGTGGTTAAGAAACTAGAGGCTTTTTTCTGAAAAAAATTGATTTTTTAAAACCGTTATAACGGCCATTTGGATACTAACATTTCAAAAAATTTAACAAATTTAGAATCTTTAAAATCTCTTTTATTAATTTATTTTAAAAATAGACCTCTGCAAATAGAGGTTCCTGAGTGAGCGGCTCCAACAAAAAATATTGCAAAAACAATTTTTTTTGAAACAACCGGCACTCTCACGGTCGCATTTGTAAGGCCAGATGAAAAAACCTTTTCTAAAAATGTGTGTTTTATTAATATCTTGGACAAGATATTTAGAAGCTTTATACTAGAAAAAAACTCTGTTTTTAAGATCCGTTATAACGGTCGTTTGGATTCTAAAATTTTTAAAAACTTCATAAATTTAGAATTTTTGAAACCTTTTTAATCAGCTTCTTTCAAAAAAAAGACCTCTGCAGTTGGAGGTTTCTGAGTGAGCGGCTCCAACAAAAAAGCTTGTAAAACACAAAATGCGTTTGAATCAACCGGCGCTCTCACGGTTGCATTTGTAGAGCCAGATCAAAAAACCTTTCTTAAAAATGTGTGTTTTGGTTAAGGAACTATAGGCTTTATACTAGAAAAAAAGTGTTTTTTTTAATCCGTTATAACGGCCGTTTGGATAATATTTTTAAAATCTTCATAAATTTAGAATCTGTGGAAGCATTTTAATCCGTTTCTTATAAATATAGACCTCTGCAGTTAGAGGTTTTTGACTTGTTGGCTTCAACAAAAAAGTTTGCAACAAGCCCCAACAATAATTTCCAAAAACCTTCTAACAGTCAATGTCAACCTTATAACAGTCAAAAAAATAAAAGATTTGAATAGAAGATTTTAATTTTTTTTCTTAGAAATAAACTATTTTGATTAGTAGGTTTGTGTCATAAATTCTCACACACATGTTCTGTGGTAGATTTGATATCTGTTTGTTGCAAAATTGGATAGGTATAATTTTGCTTGTAGGTAGCTAATTTTCTTTTTAAAATTTGTTCGATATCTGTTTGAAATTAGTTTGTTTTGTTTAAACTAATCTGATACATCAGATTCTACTTGCATACAAAACTGTCTGATCTCGAAATCTACCTATTTCTAGCGGATATACGTGCCGCTTGGACTTTTTTTGACCCAAGCGAATGGGGTATCATTTGAAAGAGCACTAAATTTCCAAAACATTGCAATTTTTTTAGAATTTTTCGGTACTCAGTTTTGGAGTTATTTTAAAAAATGTGCAAATTCCAGACCGTTCTCCCCCTACGTTTCGACACTGATTGACAGAAAAAATTGAAAAAATTCATGGAGACAGGAAGTTTGCTATATTTTGAACGAAAATTATAGCGAGCTCACAAATAATTTTATTTCTGTGTGTTTAGGGGATGGGTGTAAGAAGGGCAAAAAAACTGTTTTTGACCCAAGCGAGTAGGGTGTCATCATTTGAAAGAGCACCAAATTCCAGAAACATTGCAATTTTTTTTAGAATTTCGCGGTACACAGTTTTTGAATTATTCTAAAAACTCTGTAAATTCCAGACCGTCCCCCCCCCCTACGTTTCGACACTGATAGACACAAAAAATTTAAAAATTCATAGAGACAGGAAGTTTGCTATATTTTGAACGAAAATTATAGCGAACTCTCAAATAATTATATTTCTGTGTGTTTAGGGGATGGGTGTAAGGAGGGTAAAAAAAAAACGTTTTTGGAACCAACCAAACTTAATTTAAGAAACATTGAAACATTTTTTAGAATTCTGCGATGCACAGTTTTTTAGTTAGTGTTAAAAAAAAGTTCTATTTCAAGTGTATGTATAGCATCCTATATTTCGACGCTGATTTATAGAACAAATATTCCCAATTCAGACCATTAAAATACTGGTTAAATCTTTCTTTATCTAACATAAACAGCTATGGATAAGATTTAACCTCAAGTAACATTTTTGACCAATGTAGATGTGATTGACATTTACTATTGACGTTTACGATTAAACATTTATTCTGTTATGCGTCCATAGTCTGGCGATATAAAGACTTTACAACATAACTTTTCCTCATTTATTTTTGATATTGTGTTTTTTTACATTCACGGTACCCTTGGTGAGCGTATTTTATTCGCACTTGTCCGACTTTTTTTTTCTTATTAAATGGTGTCGCAATTAATGCGGTGTCGCATTAAAGATGTCTGTACTAATATCATGAAACAAAACTTTTAGTATTATAATTGTTTTGGGTTTTAAGAATTCTAAACAGTGTACTCATTTGTAAGAAATCACTGGTTGTGCTACAAATCCATAAACAAACAAATTTGTAAAATCCAGAAATCAAAGTCCTTAGGATTATCTTCATTAACTCAGTTTTATTTTGTCTCCTTAATTAATTCTAATTAAAATTAAAATTTTTGGTATCGTTGTCATTATATACTTTATCCATCTTTTCAATACAACAACAAAAACGTGTTATATAAAAATAATCCATTTTCTTCATCTCAAAACAAACGACATTATTTGCATTTTCTTTGTATTCCCGTATTATGCGCGTTTGAATTTTTTGCTTATCATGATTTATTGTTGGTGTTCAAGACTTTTTAATATAATTTCCGTTTGTTTTCGCTTGACATAATTGTCGTTAGAAGATTTTGTTCTGTTTATTTGTTTTTATCAAACGTTGTCAATCAAGATAAACAAAGTTGATTAGATTTTCGTTTACTTTTTATCTTAAGATACTAACGTATCTGATGTGTGAGAAGCTAGTATGCATATTTTGCTACAGTTAATTAAAACGCCGTTTTTTGCTAGTGAACATTTGTTAATTACAGCTCACGAACGAAAAACATTTTTATGTCGCATAGGTAAGGCTTTATAAACGATATTAATAACGAAACGTCGTATTAGAAAAAGACATCCTTACACTTTAAAGACTTTGTAAAGAAACAAGAAAAAATTAGACCATCTTTAATTTGTTGTTAAGTGAAAACGTTTTCTCCAGAGTGAAAAGGACACTTTCACAGAGCTTAAACCTACATGAAAATTCAGCTTGCATATTTATAAGTTAAAATAGTATATTTTCCTACAAGAGATGAAAACATTGTTTTTTTCGTGGGTAAACATTTGTTCCCGAGATGCGCTAGCGTCGAGTGAGACATGTTTACGAACGAAAAACGTTTTTATCTCGCGTAGGAAATGCAATTTTTTTCTATGACATAATACATATAATCCATATTTTCTCTAAATTATAAAATTAGAAATCGACAACAAAACATTCAAAACTCATATTCTATTTTTTCATGGTTACGTTGTTTAAAATACTTTGTAAAATTATATGAAAAACCATAGCAACTATAATTAATTATTCTTTTTCACTAGTGAATTGACTTTTCGCATAGAAAAATTTTATTTTATTATTATTATTGATTCTTCTTTATTGATAAATCTGATTAACGATAGTAAAATAAGAAATATTTGTAATTGTATATAGTGACTACATATATTGAAGTTATTTGACCGTTGCCGGAAGCATAAGGAAGCATTGTGATATGTGGTTACCTTTCTGAGGGAAATTTGTAAGGTTCTGAAGAATAATTATTAAAAACAGTGTGTTAGGCATAGTAAACCCCTTGAATTGGCCACTTAGGGCACTTAATTTATCGTTATATATTTTTACTTAACGTATTTGAATATTTATTTATGTGCCATTGATGTTCCAGGTCATCTGCACTAATTTTAACAACTAAATTAATTTTCTTGTTAAGCTTCTCTTGAAAACTAAACTAAATCAGTTATTATTTCTATGGGTTATCAGCCCACTAATTCAAAAAGGAGAAACAGCTCTTGTCGCACGTATAAACGAATCTTGCAATCTGGAACCAAGAATAATTAAATGAAATTAAGCTTTCCGCTATATAAGAAATGTGACCGTTGAAGTGTGACGCGCTTCTTTGCTGAGCACTGTATAAATAAATACTCGCTAATGCTGTTATTGTTCGATTAAGCCGAGCCTATCATTGACGACTGTGTGGTTTCTTCCTAACCGGTCAACCACCGATCAATGTTGCACATTAAGGATGATCCTGGAACAAGTTTGGGAGTACAACATCAGTTTTTTTTTTTTTTTTTAATAAAATGTGTTGTGTAATAGGGTTTAGAATATGTGTCACAACAACACATAAATACCTTTTAAGACCTAGGTCTAGACCTGGGGTCCCACAACAACTGGCGTTCTGAGGTGTAGATTAACGCTTTTTTAAACATCTGTGGGTTGAAGCCACCTGAGACTAAGTGTTCCGGCAAACTATTCCATTTGTACGCAGTTCGGACAAAGAAGTCTCTCTGCGATCTGCCAGTATGACAGCGCGGGATCTTTACCGTTTCACTGGTTGCGGTAGCCGATTGCCGAGTGGAACGGGGGTAAGAATAAGTTTGAGGCATGATGCCGCTGATTTCATCTGAGCACTGCTGATGACGATATTTGTAAAAAACAACGAGGTCAGCAACAGTGCGACGATGTTGTAGGGAATCAAGTTGTGATGTCAAAGTTCGATCACCTACAATTCGTATAGCTCGCTTTTGAACAGAGTCCAAGAGGGCCAAGATGGAAACAGAGGCAGCACCCCAAACTTGACAGCAGTACTCCATACAGGGACGAATATAGGACTTATAAACATGGAGCAATTGGTATGGAGTGAAAAATGTTTTGCATCTATTTAGGAGGCCGAGTTTTTTAGACGCGCTTTTTGCCATCGCCATTACATGATCGTTCCAGAGTAGGTCATTTGAAACTGTGACACCCAATAAACGAATGTTTTTACATTCACCTATTGGTTCATCACACATACTAAATAAAATATCTTTGGGGGAACTCGGTCTTTAATCTGGAAACAATCAACAGCTGTGTTTTGGTGGAGTTGAAATTGACAAGGTTTTGGTCACCCCAGTCGGCGACTTTATTCAGGTCTTTGTTCACGTTTATGGCAGCGTCTCTCCGGGCAGGATTAATTCGTTCGTGCATTTTACCTTTTGAAGGAAGGGGCTCGAACGACTTGTGCAGAGTACTATCATCTGCAAAACTATTTATTGGGTTGCTGGTGATTTTCAACAATTCGTTGATATAAATCAAAAATAGGGTTGGGGACAATACTGAGCCTTGGGGTACACCAGCGTTAATTAGTTTAGACTCAGAAGAATATCCGTCTAAGGTTACCGAAATGTATCGGTCGGATAGAAAATTTTGAATCAGCTTCACAACATTGGGATGAAAACCGTACGCAACGAGCTTGTTGATTAAGTTGGCATGCCAGACTCGATCGAATGCCCTTGGAGATGTCTAAAGCGATAACGTATGTTTCACCACCTTTATCAAGTATACTGTTCCAACAATGCGCTACATAGTTTAATAGATCGGTAGTTGATCTTTTGTTTCGAAAACCGTATTGGCTGTCGGATATTAAATGATTTTCTTCCAGAAATTTTGAAATATGTGTATTAATATAATGTTCATAGACTTTGGATAGGACCGATAGTAAAGCTATTGGCCTATAATTTGAGATATCGGATTTTGGTCCCTTTTTGGGGACGGGCTGGACATTTGCCAACTTCCAGCACGAGGGAAATATACCAGATTTGTAGGATTGGTAGAATATTTTAGTTAAAGTTGGTGCAAGTTCTTTGGAAAAGGTTTTTAAAATAATGGGTGGAATATTGTCCATTCCTGATGCTTTGTTGATGTTTACCCCTTTAAAAGTTAGCGACTATTTTGGGTTTGAAGTGAAGTTCATTCATATTAACTCCTGAAGACTGGATTTGGGGTATTTCTTTAGGAGTTTCCAAAACAGTGGAGTTCAGAGCAAAGCGTTCAGCGAACAAGTTAGCTTTTCTTGCGGGATCATTGACGATTAAATCACCATCAATAATAGGGGGAATAGAAAATTTTGTACCAGAATTTAAAGAATTAATGGCACTGTAGAAACTCTTGTCAGAAACAGACATAGACGTAAGTTTTGAGGCTTTCGCTCTGTCAATTTCGGACTTTTCGTTTGAGATAATCTGATTGGATATTTTGTTGGCCTTTAGATATTGGGATCGATTAGTGGGAGTTTTGTTATGAATCCAAATATTAAATGATCTACGTTTGTTTCTAAGTGCCGTTTTGGCAGCTTTCGAATACAAGTATTTTTGTTTGGGTTTTACTATGGAGAAAGGGACAAATTTATTGATAGCAAATTGGATGGTTTCTGTAAAGTTTTGAGCAGAAACATTTACATTGTCAGTGTAAAAACAATGACGGTCGAAAGGGAAACCATGGAAAAAATTTTGAAGACCACTCTTATCCATTTTTGAGTAGTGAAATATTTTACGGGGTTTGGGAGCTGTAGTTTTAAGTAAATCAGTTTGATAACTGATGAGATTAAATAATGATCAGAATTTCCAATACTACCTTTCGCAACATCGACACTCGTAATATCTGGCATTGTGGTAAGATAGAGATCTAGTAGAAAACTATTATCACCGCCATTATGAGGAGTGAAAGTTGGGCTTTTAACAATTTGGAATAGGCCCTGAGACGCGGCAAAAATTTCTGCCAGTTTTCCACTATTGTCAACATCGTCGGTCGATTTGGAGAATTCCAACCATGATTTGTTGTGGACGTTGAAGTCACCGGTAACGATAACTTCACAATAAGGGGACTTTGCTCTAATCTCGTCCATAATTTTTGTCAGTATATTAAAAAAGTTTGGGTTACGTTTGTTGGGGGACCGGTATAAAGCTATTGTAAAAAAAGTCATTTCTGGAAGACAAATCTTTAAAACCATTGTATTGAAGCCGAAGTTGAATTTCAGCAAGCATATAATAGTATACTCCACGACAATCTTGGGGCATCGCTCATATGCCTTGGTAATCCAAAGAAATTTGTTTTTTTCTGTAAACTCACAACATCTGACTGCAAACTCACAACTGTTGAACAGTACTCGAAGAAGTGCTCCAACAGCAAAGAGT
>OY856187.1:212364745-212557548 GCA_963693315.1 Diogma glabrata
CGCGTAGCGCCGAGGGATATAATGTTCGAGGTCTATATTAGCCTTCTCAACCGAGGTATATATAGAATTGTTTTGCCTGGAAGTTTAGTTTCATACAAATAAAACGAAACAAAGAAATGCAATTATTATTTGTTTGTGTTTTTTTCTCATTTTAGTTAAAAAAAGAAAAGAAAATTTGTCATTATTAACCTAGGTAATATTTTGTTATAATTATTGACCAAGGTTGAGAAAAATTACTTCTCAATGGGGCATTCGAGTAAATAATGACGATTTCTCAAGTTAGTAGTTAAAAAGTTAATTTTTTTAACTACTAACTTGAAAAATCGTCATTATTTACTCGAATTCCCCAATGAGAAGTAATTTTTCTCAACCTAGGTCAATAATAATAACAAAAAATTACCTAGGTTAATGAAGACAAATTTTCTTTTCTTTTACTTCGGTCAGAAAGACCTAAGTATTACATTCATGAGCTCAAAGTGAAATTCTGACACCCACTTTTTTGACATTTCTCGACGTTTTAGAATCTCCTGATTCTAAAAAAGCAAAAAAAAAATGTATGTCTGTCTGCCGGCCGCCGTCATTACCTACGCTGCAAAACCGCTAGAGGGATTTCAAAAATCCCGCTAGAGGGGTTTCAAAATTTTTTTAAAAATAGGTATACTCAAGGCACAGGTCCGAAAGGACGCTGTGTGCGATAACTGTACCGTAAGTGTGTCAAAAAAATCATTATGTGTGTCAAAAATAGCAAATTTTCATATTTTTGGCTCAAAAAACGTTCATTTTAAGTGATTACGAGTAGGAACATTGAATTTGGAGAAATCTTGATAGTAGGGATTGGTATGTGAGATCAAAAACTAGATTATTGCATTATAAGTTTGTCAAAAAAATGTTGTCAAGTGTGTCAAAAGAAAGATTTTTATTTATTTGTTTACCTAATTTTTTGGAAAATAAATAAAATTAATTGTTTGTTTGAAATGAGATTTTATTATTATTATTGAGAATTATTGCATTATAAGTTTGTCAAAAAAATGTTGTCAAGTGTGTCAAAAGAAAGATTTTTATTTATTTGTTTACCTAATTTTTTGGAAAAAAAATAAAATTAATTGTTTGTTTGAAATGAGATTTTATTATTATTATTGAGAATTATGGCATCATAAGTTTGTCAAAAAAATGTTGTCAAGTGTGTCAAAAGAAAGATTTTTATTTATTTTTTTACCTAACTTTTTGGAAAAAAAATAAAATTAATTGTTTATTTGAAATGAGATTTTATTATTATTATTGAGAATTATGGCATTATAAGTTTGTCAAAAAAATGTTGTCAAGTGTGTCAAAAGAAAGATTTTTATTTATTTTTTTACCCAATTTTTTGGAAAAAAATAAAATTGTTTGTTTGAAATGAAGTTTTATTATTATTATTGAGAATTATGGCATTATAAGTTTGTCAAAAAATGTTGTCAAGTGTGTCAAAAGAAAGGTTTTTATTTATTTTTTACCCAATCTTTTTAGAAAAAAATAAAATTAATAGTTTGTGTGACTTGAAATTTTATTACAGTCAACTCTCCTATAACGCGGCACTTTTAAAACGCGATTTCCATATAACGCGCGGTGAAAACTGGGAACGTTCTCCTATAACGCGACGAAATCTCCTTATAACGCGTTTTTCATTAAATTAAATTTAATTAATTAATGATTAAATTATCGAAATAAATTATATATATTTGACATTTTATATAATTTATTCATGAATTAATCACAACCTAATAATGCATTTTGAGAATGCAGGCGATCTTGATTTGGCGGCGATGATGTACCAATGTGACCAATTTCGATTTTTTGGAAACTGTGGAAACTTATCTTAATAAAATTTAAGTATAATAAAATAAATTAATATTTTTCATTTTCTCACTAGTTTTGACACAGGGTCGCTCGGAATTTCTTAAGAAGTTTAGTGATATTCAAAGATTAAAGTTAAATTTCGGTCGAACGGGTTATTCGATTTGATTAAATTTATTTTTGTTTGCAAGCTACTTAGTGAGGCTTTATAAAAATGCTGATCAACATTTATATTTTATATGATTTTTTTTAATTTCAGTTCTTCCAACATGGCGATTTCATTATCTTTTTCTTATATGTTAAAGATTTATTATTTACTAAAGAAAACTGAAAAACACTAAAATTACAGACAAGCGCTTTCTTTTTGTTTGAGAAAAAGGCATTTGAATATATAATTAGTGTTTCTTTGTACTTTGTGCCATTCACTAAAAGCAAGTTTACCAATTCTATTGAACGGTTTCTTGTTTATAAGGTATTAAATACGGTTTAACCCGTTCGAGCACAATTTAACTTTGATCTTTGACTGTCGCTAAACTTAAAAAATTTCGAGCCACCCTGTGTCTAAAATATTAAAAAAATAAAAAAGTAACAAAATACTTATTAATTTTTTTAATTATACTAACGATTACTGAAGATTCAAAAAAATCGAAAATGGTTCGGTTCAAATTTCTTATTTTATCGGCGTCTTTATTCGATTTTCCTTCTATATAGGTTTATTTGTGTAAAATTTAATTATTTCTAAGATTCCATACAACGCGGTACGAAATCATTAAATTTATATTAGTTCTCAGTTTCTCATAACGCGTATTCCATATAGCGAGAAAACGGCTTCCATATAACGCGATGCAAGTTTATATGATTTACTTCTATATTTCTTTGTTTCTTATAACGCGGTTTCCATATAACGCGGGACGAATAAATCGCGTTATAAGAGAGTTGACTGTATTATTATTGAGAAGTATGGCATTATGTCAGAAAAAGTTTGTCAAAAAAATAATGTCAAGTGTGTCAAAAAATGATTTCATTTATTTTTTTTGTCAATTTTTTGGAAAAAAAAATTTAGCTGTTTTTATGACGTAAATGTAATTGAAATTGAAATTGGACATGGTAATTTTTGAATTTGTGAAATTTTTGAATTTTGAAATATTTTTGGAATTTTGAAAAAGTTTGAATTTTTGATTTTGTAATAATTTTTGCAATATTTGTAAGAATTTTTGGAATATTTTTAGAATTGTGAAAAATTTATAATTTTTGATTATATTATAATTTTTGGAATTTTGAAAAAGTTTGTAGTTTTGAATTTGGAATAATTTTTGCAATATTTTTAGAATTTTGGAGTTTTAAAAGTTTGAATTTTTAAGAATTTTTGGATTATTATTGGAATTTAGAAAAAGTTTAAATATTTGATTTCATTCTAATTTTTGGAATATTTTTGGAATTTTGAAAAAAGTTTTAATTTTTGATTTTGTAATAAATTTTGCAATAGTTTTTGAATTTTGGAAAAGTTTAAATTTTTAAGAATTTTTGGAATATTATCGGAATTTAGAAAAAGTTTAAATATTTGATTTTATTCTAATTTTTGGAATATTTTTGGAATTTTGAAAAAGTTTGATTTTATTTAATTTAACAATATTTTTGGAATTTTGATTATAATTTTCCGGAAACGTATTGATGTTTCGTGTTAGTTTTGTAATAAATTTTTAAACAGAGATAAAAAATACTTGTACTTTAACAAAGAGTTATGTTTGATATACATCGCTGCCCAAAACTAAAAACCATGTCCTCATAAAAGTGTTTTGCCGAAAACTATATCAAAATCCTTAACCCAGACCGAAGTCTTGATATCTCAGAGCTGTGAGATTTCAGCCCCTCCATAGTTTTTTAATCAAAATGAGAAAAAAACACAAACAAATAATAATTGCATTCCTTTGTTTCGTTTTATTTGTATGAAACTAAACTTCCAGCCTACTTGATATTTTAAGATATTTAAAAAATGAAATGGAAAATGACTAATATCAAAATCTAATCAAAGCAAATATGATAATTAGTGTTAGTAGTTAAAAAAATTCTATATATACCTCGGTTAAGAAGATTAATATAGACCTCGAACATTATATCCCTCGGCGCTACACGCCTCTAAAAGTTCTCGGTCAATAATAACCTGCTTCTCAACCTTGTTATATAATGTACTATTTGCGTTAAAATAAGCGCGATATTCTAAATATATATACTAAATTCTCATATCAGTTTTATTGTACGACTATATAAAAACAAAGTGGGCTGGTAATGTAACACATTAACACATGACAAGTACTAATTAAGATATTAAAGAAAGTAGTAAGTAGATTCAAAAATTTGACTGCTAAGGCAAATCTCCAAAATGGAAGCCTACATAGCCTTTGTAATAATAGAAAAGAAAAATTTTATTTTAGGTATTACAGTGGAAACTGCTTTGGATGCTAGAGGAGGATTGCTATCACTTGGAGCAATCCAATATTTCTTCATATTAACTATTTTCTTGACCGTGTTGCAAAAATGGTTGTATTTTTTTAAATCAAGTATATTTTTATAGTAATGTCAAATCACTTGTCTCCAAAATCGTCATCAAAAAATTCTCATTAATTACAATTATAATAATTGTAATCTTGAAACATTTAAAATTATTTAAAAATTGTACAATACGATATATCGTCTAATGTAGTTCCTTTGGGCAAGTTGCCTTAGTTGTAGTTTACATGGCGGTGCACACAATTATATATACAGCTTTAAAAAACAGATCACTCTCTTGTCAAGATACTAAGGAGTCACCATTATTGCAAATCTTGCAATAATGCAACGTTTGCCCATAATAACAATTCTTTACAACAAACATTTGTTTTTTTCAATAAACAATTCTTTAACATATTGTTTACACAATCCAAGTGTTTGTAGAAAATGATTTCAATGTTTAGTAGAAATTATTTATTTTCAGTTTTGAGTTTAGTAGAGACAAACGCCTGAAATGTTTGGGATACACAGTAACTTGTTTGTATCAACTAGTCAAGAAGTATTATTTTTTCGGTCAAACAGTATTTTTAATGTACTGTTTGTAGCAAAAGATTTTGGTTTGTAATCAGTAATCACAACTAAATGTTTGCTAGAAATAATTTTATCCACGATTACTAAAGAATATATGCTTTCCATGCGTATGTCTTCCATTGTAATTGTATTCATTCCACAACTAGTGAATTTGATTAAAATTCTTTAACAGCTCTATAGTCCAGTCATTATAGGTTTTAACTGCGGAAAAACTCCTATTGAGCTGAATTTTTGTTTACACCTTTATTACAGCATTTTAATTAACATGTGAAAAATCGACATTGATATCGTGCCGGCTAAAAAAGTTATCAAGGTCAAAAGGTCACGAAAATCAGTTTTCCACGATTATCTCGCGACCTATTGCTCGGAGGTCAATTGAGGTCAAGCAAAAATTGTTTATCGTGCAATTATCTAAAAAAACTGCATAAACCATTTTTGTTTAAGATCAACGCAGAACGCTAAGAAAGCGATTACATTATGATTATGCACTCGTTTTCGCACCACCCTCGAGGGAGAGGTACGTTTTTTTACATGGTTTTTACAGTAGGCATAATCCATTATATGTAATAAAAAAGTTTTTTTATTAAAAAGTGAAGCGTTTTTTTTTAAAACTGAAAAAAAAAAAATAAACTTATCACTGACTACTAATTTATATGTACATAATGTTTTTTTATTAACTCATTGTCGATATCCTCAGTTTCTATATCATCAAAATTTGCTGCCAAAACATCGAATGGACTTATTCCTTTACTTAAGTCGACATCATCATTATCTTTATCAATAGTATATCTTCATCTTCATCATCTTCCACACAACAACCTAATTGTCCACAAACTTTTGAGAATATCAAACCTATTTTTTTGCATCCACACTTGCCGCCACAAGCTTTTGTACAATTACAATAGATTGTGTTTATTAGATAATCGGGTGCTGTTTTAATCAAGTTGTTATTGGCTGCAGTATGTTATTTTGTACTCCCAATCCCTATTCTGGAACAATTTCTCTTCCTAGCCAGGTTTGTATTTGATAATACAATTAAAAAATATGCTGTTGAGCTGCTGAATAAGTGGTGTCAATAAAGGAAATTTCACACCTGTGCTTTGTTTTGTTAGTTTACTAAAGCTACAGTATTTGTAATTATTTATCGAATTTTCTGATTTTGGAGCACCGTTCATTGCTAGCAGAAACTGTATTCCAGTATCGACAATTACTTCTCACAATTTTCTTGGAGGAATATTTCTACAGAATTGTTTAAATCGGGTCTTTTTTCAAACATCTTCATGATTTTAATTTTTCTTTTCCCAAAAAGTGTTGAAGTTGAATCACATCGCATGGAATACCGAAAGATTAAGTAGCAGCTGTGACGTAAACCATCGTGGGCGCCTACACTCATTTTAGCATTGGTTATGGCTGTAGATTTTGTTTCAATTTGTTTTTGTTGTGCCTTCACAAATTTTATTCTTCACAAATAATAATTCATGAATAATTGTGTTAAAGTTTCCGGAATCTCGTCATTAACATTATCTAACATTCGACTTGGTGGTGGATAAGAGTCAAGAATGTCGTATTAGAACGAACATCTTCTTTAATTATTGATGCAGCAGCTTCTACAATTCGCAGACGTTCATCACAGTGATTTTGTTTTCCTATTTGTACCACGATATAGTTAAAATATTAGCTGCAGTATCTGAGATTCCGAGACGGACGTGGAGATTGTTATGTACTTGGTTCTTCCTGGCGTTGTTTAAAGGCCGCGATACTCAATTTGTGTATCACAATTTGGGTGAACATTTACAGAAGCAACATTATTTAAATATTCAATATTACCATCACATCTATCCATACTAGCATTTTTTAATGTTTGTAAACCACGTGTAACTTCTACTACATCACAATCCGACAACAATTCACTGCATATATAACATGTATTGCACGCATTATGAAAAATTGTTCTGGAGCATGAAACTAATAAAATAACGTCTTTAACACTCAAGAAATATTTTTCAACTGAGATAAACACAGTCGGACAGGCAGTCTCGACAACGAGAAAACAGCGGGTCTCGGAACAATAAAATACTAAACATCTGCGTATGGAGGTCGTTTGTTTCCGAATCCTCTATAATATAAGTATATTTTTCACAAAACACCCGAGCATCAGATGAATGTTTTTAATACACTTGAAAACATGAATAAAAAGCAACTGAGTTTACGCGTTGGTGTACGGAATATCGTATGTGAATGCATTCTAGTCACTTTTTCAGCGCTCTACTCCAAAAACGGTTGATCGTACAGAAAAATGCGCGAGGATTTTGTAGATAATTGCACGATGAACAATTTTCGCTTGACTTTAATTGACATCCGAGCAATAGGTCGCGATATATAAAACTGTTTTTGTGACCTTTTGACTTTTATAACTTTTTTACCCGGCACGATATCAATGTCGATTTTTCACACATTAGTTAAAATGCAGTAATAAAGGTGCATACAAAAATTCAGCTCAATAGGAATTTTTCCGCAGATTGGCGCTTAAAACGTCTAAAATGACTGGACTACTATAGTTTATTAAATATTCCCCTAACAAATTAAACAGCAAACTTGTTTTGTTTTTCGCTATCTTTGATGTATTTATTTCAATATGGCGATACAAATTTTTGCATGAAAACTGGAAATTAAACGAAATATTTTACAGTCGTGGATAAAATAGCATCTTGTATTCGCTTAGGATGATGGCAATTCTTCACTCGTATGATTCCCTCCACTCGCTACGCTCGTTTCGGGAAACTTCATCCTCGTGAAGAATTGCCTTCATTCTAAGCTCATACAAGAATCTACTATTCCAATGCTTTTTTTATAATTATTTTATCATAATAAAGCCCGATTTAATAGAAAAATTATACTAACCAAAAAGATTCGTCATATTAGAGAGGTGAATATAATATAGTGAGATTAGAAGTAATTGCTAATTTTTTAATTATTTTTAACCAAGAAGCAATATATTCTATTTCCTGTATTTTTAAAATTCAATTTTTCAACAACAACAAAATTCAACAAGAAAACTACTTCTGTAAATAATTTCTTACTGTCATAATTTGATGATGCTAAATAGCTATAACAAATTTTGACCTTTCGTTATGGTGAATAAAAATTTCAAAAGACAAAATTTTGACAATTAATAATTTGTATCTGTCACTATTTCCTCGCTTCGCACAGATCCATAATAACAAAATTATGAAACATTTTTGGAGTAAGTTAAGGCTTTCAATATAACTAGGATGTACAAAAAAAGTTGACTAGTTGGTTTGATGTTATGCCTTTAACCTTTTGTTCCGGGCTGTAAGCTGTGTTCCTTTTATCTATATTCTATACCAACCACAGTAAAATTACATGAAAAGTTCTAGATACACCGAACAAGAAAAACCGGTTTTTATTTTTTGAATCAGGAAATTATAAGGAGATAATTAGTTTAAATCAATACTGGTTATTTTACTTTTTAATTAAATTTTGAAATTAAATAAATTAGTTTCGTTTTTGTGTAAGTAGTTTGTTGTTTTTATTATTAGTTCTAACTTATAATATGTTTTTAATGGTGGAAGTAGTTTGGTGATTGTAAATAATGGGAAACTAATTGTTTTGTTATTAATAGTTATAAAATGTTATAGATTGTGAATTATTTTATTGGTTTTGAAATTGATGGTGGATGTGTGTTTGTTATTAGAAAAAGAACACTTTCGGAGTGAATATGTTTATTGTTTTTTCAGTTGACTGTTTAAAAGCTAAGTTTCATTTTTTAAGTGTTATATTTTCCTGGTAGTTTATCAGATTACTAATAACAAATATTGATAGAGTGCTTATTGCGTAAATACTATGTGTTATGGAATTATTTATGGAATATCGCAATACCGCGACTACAATGTCGATCGGAAATAGAAAAGATCGGCATTAGAATAACGAGAAAAACCTTTAATATTGTTAAGTTGTTTTTTCATATAAAATTGTAAATTGTAAAATAAAATATCACAGCCTTCAGTAAAGTTTTTTTTTGATGATAAATGAATTAAAGGATATATTTATAGGGGGTGTTTTTGTGAGCGTTTAAGCTTAACTATATATTGGAAACCACTTGACTTTTGCAATCATTTTTAATTGTCTCTTGGAAATTTAGAAATTTTTTTGTGTGTTTCGTGCCGGGATTCGATCTCACACTCATCAGAGACACCAGTATATTTGGACTCGGATATATGTATATTCCTGAAAGTATTTTAATTTTCAATTTTTTATAAAAACAATTAAAAGAACAAAATATATAACAACAACGCAGATAGTATACATTATTGGTTAAACCATTCTGAAATTCCTTTTTTATCATACAAAAAGATCATGTAAATAAAAAGGATATCATATTTCGAAAGTAATCTTCCAACCTTGATCTTATTTTGTATACAATCGATAAGAAGCTGAAGAGCTTCGTCGAGCTTGTCGAACAATTTACTAAAAGAAAACAATATTTATTGCTATTGAAATAAATGTAATGAAAATAGTATATTCTTGTATGAGCTAGAATGAAGGCAATTCTTCACGAGGATGAAGTTTCCCGGAACGAGCGTAGCGAGTGGAGGGAATCATCCGAGTGAAGAATTGCCTTCATCCTAAGCGAATACAAGATACTATTTTATCCACGACTACAAATATTTCAAATAATTTGTTTCATGTTTTCCTGTAAAGTTTGTATCGCCATATTGAATGAAATGAAAAACAAAACCAAACATGTTTGTTTATTTTAGATTTTATATATGTATTGTTTTTGTTTTAACTGGTTTATATTACTATACCAACAAATCAAGTTTTTAATTTGTAAGGGGAATTTTGAATAAATAAAGAAATAAAAAAGAATTTGATATATAGAAAAGGAATGAATACAATTACAATGAAAGATATACGCATGGAAAGTATATATTCTTTAGTAGTCGTGGATAAAAGTATTTATTGTATAAATATTGTAAAATTGTTTTTGTAACACATGCATAAAAAATATTCAATTTTGTACTAGAATAGAATAAAAGAAAAAACTACTTTTCCGCAATGACCAAAAAATATTTTGTAAGCTTGGACCGTAACGCCGCCTGCATGTGAGATTTGTAGATAATTCTATTCAATATATAATATTTTTATAGCACTAAAATATCAAAATAATAATTTAAATAACTTATCATATAGTAAGAACAACATAAACACATTGCATCATTTGAATTACAAAAAAAAAACAATTTATTTCGGTTTTCAAAGTTTACAATTGAACGGCTGAGTAGAAAAAGGATAATATTCTAAAAAATGAAATATTATTATTTATACGCTCATTAAACGAATGCGACATTCAACTACAAAATATTTTTGGAATATTATCCTAAAAATACGAAAAATAAACCGAGATAGCTATTTTGTAGTTGAATGTCGAATTCGTTTAATAAGCGTATAAAGAATAATATTCCTTTTTTTGGAATATTATCCTTTTTCTACTCAGCTGTTCAATTTTGACAGCTTAGTTGGATTACTATGTTGTTTTTTATATTCCCGGTAGTTGGATTCTTATGCTTATTTTTACCGGTTTATTCTTATAAATTACAACTATTACAACGAAGATGGCGCACTTTAATTATTTAAAAATCTTAAATTTGCTTATAACTTTGTTAAATAAATGAATAAATTAACAATTAAATAAATATTTAAAAATTTTATGCACTTGTTACAAAAAATAGTGTGTATTACTAGTGCGAATGCGTTTTCCAAACGCGAGTTTTTTGCCGCACTCCCTACGCTCGTGCGGCAAACTAAGTCTTGTTTGCAAAACGCATTCGCACTAGTAATACAATCTACTATTTTGTAACACATGCATAAAAAATATTCAAATTTGTACTAGAATAGAATAAAAGAAAAAACTACTTTTCGCACATATGACCACAAAATATTTTGTGCACGGGCACGTACGCCGCCTGCATGTGAGATCTGTAGTTAAATCTATCCATATATCTATCTATATATAGTATTTTTATAGCATTAAAATATCAAAATAATAATTTAAATAACTTACCATATAGTAAAAACAAGTTAAACATATTGCATCATTTGAATTACAAAAAAAAAACAATTTATTTAGGTTTTCAAAGTTTACAATTTTGACAGCTTAGTTGGATTACTATGTGTTTTTTTAGTTGGATTCTTATGTTTATTTTTTCAAGCTAGTATAATTTACAACTATTACAACGAAGATGGCGGACTTTAATTATTTAAAAATCTTAAATTTGTTTATAACTTTGTTAAATAAATGATTAAATGAGCAATTAAATAAATATTTATAAATTTTATGCACTTGTTACAAAAATAGTTTGTATTACTAGTGCGAATACGTTTTCAATACAATCTACTATTCCTAGTTCGATGCAGGGATTGCGATATTGATGATTTGTATTTTGTAATATCGTACTATCGAACTTGAAATTCATATCATTTTATGCAGTCACTAGTTGCAAAAACTCCATTAAAATTAATTAGATGTCGTTAACAAGGTCATTAGCAAAATAACAACATCTTTCTGATTTCATCTCTATATAAACCCAAAAATATATTACATTATGCAAGGTCAAAGGTTAAAGTAATCTCTTTCATTTTTCCACAATATCTGTTCAACATTTTCTTAAATGTACTTCTTATAACTATATTCGTAATCTCTAAATAATTTAACATTTTTCCTGTTTCGTATTTTGTTTTTGTTTCCTCAAGGAAAATTGATAAGGGAAAAAACACAAGAAATATAAATCCAAGGCTTGCGTGGCAAATTGCTTTTCTTTCAAAAACTTTAGATAATAATAAAAAATGTGTTTTGTTTTTTTAGAAAATGTGTGTGAAAATGAGTGAAAGGGTGAGTGTGTGGTATATGTCATTGGAGAAAAGGTTAAATAATACGTTGTAAATATCTTAATACTAAATTTAAAAACGGAATTAATGTATGGTAGAGCTTTCGCTGTCAGTTGGAAATATCTTTGAGGTATTTTGAAGTTTTATTTGCGTAGCAGTTTTAATATAAATGAAAACTTTGGGGCTTTTTGAAAGCTGCTTAGCCAACGCACCTGCATAATTTTCTGTGTTTTTTCATAATGAAGTAATTTGTTGCTGTCCCAAAAATTCTATATTAAATTCACAGTATAATCTCGATTGTGGAATCTACCTTAATCACAATCTCGATTGTGGAATATACCTTGATGATATCATAATATTGCTTGAAGAAATAAGCCTCTATATGCATGACTTTATATGTGGGCTATAATTGTTGAAAAAACAGTGTGAAACGTAATTGCACGTCACATAAAAGTTTCGTTCGTACCTCATTTAACAACATAATTTCTTCACAGTTCCATAGAGTGCAACGGGCGATTTACTTTCACTTGGCATATCTAGAACAAGTTGCTTGAGAACTTTAGGGAGACTCGGTGTTGCACTTGATATTTCCAAAGCATTTGATAAAGTATGGCATAACAACCTTATATACAAATTGAGGTCCTATGGTTTAGACTAGCAACTTATATTCTGGACACAGAGCTTTATATCTGTTCGAAAATTTCGGGTTAATGTTGATGGTGTGATATCTAATATTTTTTCAATTAATGCAGGAGTTCCTCAAGGTTCCGCTTTGTCACCTATACTATTTTTCTTATCTATATTAATTATTTGTCAGATTCAAGGGTTCATTCTATCCATAGTCTTGGTGATGATAGCCCTTTTCTAAATTATATACACCGTTGGCATTTAGTGTCTGTAGATCGAAATTGAAAAATTCCCTAAACGCTGATCTTAAAACAATTATGGATTGGGGTATTGTTATTAGTGTGGAATTCAATACAAGCAAAACACATGTATGTCACTTTTGATACTGAGACGAATAATAACAGTCTATACAAAATTCAGAAAATTACCAATGCAAAGTTCTACAAGTTTGATTCCAATTTAGCTTTTAATTCCCATACGTCATTTTACGAATTTTACTTTACCAATGTCTTTGTACAAAAGTAAAATTAAACTCGTATGATACAATAGTTATTACTACTATGAAACAATCCGCAGCAAAAGGTTTGAATCTGGTAAACCAATTTTGACATAAATGCCTGGAATGTGCATTAATTGTGCAAGATAGATTTACCTAAAATATTTGAGAAATTAAGCCGAATTATATATAAGGAATTCCTTTTGTGGAATGAGAATTAGTTTATATTAGACTGCGATAGTGTAAGTTAAAAATTGTAGAGGTGCAACAGTGCAGTTTAAGTATAGCATGCGATTATGTTAAGTAAAATTAATAGTAAACGAAATTGTGTATCGTGAATATAACAAAGTTAAATTCAGCATTCCGGCACGATAAAGGCTTGACGTTTTTGCCCGTCTTCAGCTTTTTCTTCGCATATTAAATACATTGTGTTACCTTTCAAAATAAAGTTAAAAATTATGATTAGAATGATCATAAATGATCAATAATAATTAATGATCAAAAATGTTTCTTACATATATATGTTACTGTCGATTACGAGAATATTAGTCGGTTTATTTTGCCAAACAGTGTAAAAAGATCAGTAAACACTGAACAGTGTGTAAAAGAATGAAAACCACTCAACTTAAACTATACTTTAACAATATAGAACGTTTAAATCTAACAAACGCCTTGCTAAAATCTGTATAGCGTCCCAGCCAAATTAATTGAGCTCTATTAGATTTGCATTGGTTGAAGATCCTTTATATCCTCTATGTTGTGACACAAATTATAATGCCAAATAAACAACGCATTATTTTTAAAAAGAGGTTCGTGCTTGGACCGACCAAATTGTTGTTTTTTG
Organism: Diogma glabrata; assembly: GCA_963693315.1. NCBI lineage: Eukaryota > Metazoa > Arthropoda > Insecta > Diptera > Cylindrotomidae > Diogma > Diogma glabrata. Next base: position 212,378,533 of record OY856187.1, read on the forward strand.
TAAATTGGCTTCGTCAGGTTTGTGACCTGGAACGAAAACAACACAATACATCCTGAAATCGAAATTTCGAACCAAAGAATCCTTTGTTAGCTCTATTTTATTACTTAAAAAATTAAATTAAATTTTTAAATAAATTACAATTTATATTGATGATGTATTTGACAAAATTTTTTTTTAAAAGTTGTCGGCGGCGACACACGGCATCAACATACGGCAAAAAATTCACTCCCACGATACATAGTTCAAAATAAACAGACAAATTCAAACTTTTTTCTTGATAAAAACGCAAAAACGCAGTCATTGTTTTGGGACTTTAACCCGTTAAGGACGACATTTTATTTTTGAATAAAACTTTATTTATTTATTAACATTTCATATATAAAACAAGAAAAAAATAATGAAAACATTTTTTTTTGGAAAATTCATAATGAAAACTTCGGGAAACTGTGTTGCTTTTAAGCAACGTTCGGCCTACAATCATTTTTTTTTTCTCACTTTCATTATTTGGTATGATAAGATGAAAAACATTTAACACAAAGACCTACATCACATTTTGGACAAAATGTTGAGACAAACTCAAGATTTGAAATAGAATTACCAGAATTTTTGAATTGAATCCACGCGTTATTCATTGCTACGTCAAACATCCAAGTCAAAAGTGGCTAATACCATTTTTTGCTTCGAATTCCAATCCGGTAATGATTTACATCTTGATCCATTCGATCGGTTCCACCCATGTTTTAATTGTATTGAACAATAGCATTTGGGCATTTGACATTCAATATTTTCTTTTTAGATGAACTATAACGCTTGACGTATATTGCAGGTTCATATCCGTATGCATTTGAAATATTTGTTACTACAGAACTATCCTTCCACTGCATAATGTTTATTGAGTCTTCTGAACTTTTTCTTGTTAAATATTTTCCGCGCTCCAACTTATTATATTCCGATTTGTTGAAAACATTGCAATTTTTTGGGATTCGATTTTTTCTCATGGTCCCAGTCCCACGATATCCTTTGTTATTCAAATGTGACACAAGGTTCACGCTTGAAAATAAATTGTTGAAAAAAAATGAGTAATTTAATTCAGGATTTTTAATTTGATCAACCATTTTCACAAAAACTGCAGCTGGTTTCCCAAAAGTTTTCTCATAAATTGTGTGTGTTTCGTTAGATTTGCCTGTGTAGATTTCAAAGTTTACTAAGTATCTTGAGGTTTCATTTAAACACCACGCTTTATAACCAAAACGAATAGGTTTTCCTTTAATAAATTGTTTACAACTATGTCGTCCAAAATATTTAATCATGGATTCGTCATATGATAAATTTTCTTGAGGAATAAAATTTTCAGAGAAGTTTCTTTGAAGTTTTTTAATAAACGACGTAATTTCCATAATTTTTCGGTTGAATCAGGACAACTTACATCACAGCAATATATACTTCTAATGATTCAGAAAAAACGATCTCGACGCATTGAGTTTACAACTAACAAGTTCTGTAAATCCATTTCAGAGCTCCAATATAATTTTCGAGATGGTAAAATATTATAGCCTGTTAAAAACAAAATTCCAATTGCGCATTTTAATTCATTGATTGACAAGTTCAACTGCTCATTGTATTTGTATAATGCATAGCGATTTGTTTGATCTACGAATTCTTCAAATATGTCATTTGTCATAAACATTTCAAAAATGTGATAGGGTTGCGTATTTCTAAACTTTTCAAAAATTGGTTGTGGAAAATCATTTTGCACATTAATTATGGTTCCATCTTCCCATATTCTATTTATATTACTATGAAATGGTTTCTCAAAATTTCCAATTGATACAGGTTCTAGGGATGGACCGTTATCAATTACCTCGATTTCCACAGGTTCACTCATAAATTCATTATCTTCAAATTGAATACCCGAGTAATCACTAAATCGAACTTCAGCATTAGCAAGAAGCTGATTTTTTGAGAGGTTGTCAATTTTTCCTGGACCATCTTCTTCTCCCGAATCTTCATCTGATAAATTATTTACATCTGGCGGCTGAATTATAATTTCGCTTACATTTCCTATATCTTCTTCCTCCAAAAAAGCAATAACTTCTTCAAGTGTGAGGTTTCCGCTAAACTTAATTTGTTTTAAATCTTCAATTGATATAAAATTGCTGAAAAAATAGTCCAGAAAGAATATATATTATAAATTTGTCAAATAGGCCGAACGTTGCATTTATGCAATCGCCAAAAAATCAAAAAATACACAATTGACCGAACGTTGCTTTGACGCAACGCAAACTTAAATCATGTTTTTTTTAATTATTTAGCACTGATCACTTGTTTTAAGTTCACAAAATTAAAATTTTATGCTTTTTAATTAGTTTTATAAAAAAAATTGACATTTTTCAGATCGTTTTATCACTTAAAATTAAAAAATTACCTCATCATTTTTTTTATGTCATCAACAAATATTCACCTGTACTTGTATTAGTAATTTTTCTAAATATTTTAGCACTTTTTCTAATAAGAAATTAATTTCTAAAGGAAATAACCATATTTTCAAATTATTTCATAGCAGTTTGTGAAAATTACGAATATTTATTGTAGTGTTGCGTGTAAGTAACGTTAGTCCGAAACGGGTTAAATAACAATTTAAAACACAGAGATTACCGTTTACAAAAGTCGTCTGTATATATAGAAAAAATGTGATGACGAAATCAAAAACTGGTCGTAACACAATGTTAAAACGTCAATGAACATTTTCTTCGTTATGCCATCTCAAAAGTATTAAGTTGACATAACTATTTTAGGCATCCACGGTTTATCTTCATTTAAGTCTATGCTGAAGTAATGCAGATATGCAGTTCTTATAAATGGCGTGATTTTTTTTATCAATATGTACTATGTAACTTCCACAAATAAAACAAAACAAAAACAAAATAAAACTATTTTTACACTTGGAACTTCTAAACGACACCATTTAAATAAATTTAACTTTACACTTTACTATTCTAAAAGAATTCTTAACTAATGTTTGAGAACGACTGAACTTGTAAAATAATATTTACGATGGGGCACGAAAAGAAGAGAAAAATAAAAAAACTAGCGCGCAGTTTTAATTCGAAAATCTATTTAACAACTCACATATAAATTAATTATTTGGAAATTATTAGTTTCTTAAAATCACTATGTGTGAATTCGTAGGATAGGAAGTACTATTTTATTCCGTAACATCCTAAGTCACTTGTGTAGTTATTATTGATTATTTTCAATCAATGTGAAATTTTACTTATGCGTCTAATGTCTTTATTAGGGTTACTTTTTTGGAGAGAGTAATCAAACTGAAGTAACTTTGTAAATCCTTCAAATTTGTTCAGTTCGAAATAAATTTTTTGTTTCTCTGAATGAACCTTACAGTTCATTACATTAAAACTCATTTTTCTCTTATACGTGTTTTGGTTTGGAATTCGAACTCGTAACCTTATCAATGCCAGTGAGTTCGGATCTTTAAGCAGACACGCTATCAGCTGCACCGCAGAGTTGATGGTTAGAAACATTTTAATTTCGCTGATCAATTTCCAGTTATTGAAAAACTTATTTTTTGTTGCTAAAGCTAAATTACTAATTTTTTTCATTGTCGTTTAGGGTTGATTGTATGAACAACGATGGATAGAAAAAAATCCGAGAGTAAAGTTATATCTTCATCCACGAATTTTATTTTCGTCGATTGTATGTACAAGGATAGATACATTTTTGTTTTTATTGCATTTTTATAGCAGTATCTTTATAAGTGGCAATACTTTTTCCTTACTTTTCTATTAAGTAAATTTAATTATAATTTAAAAAAAATTATTTGAACACTTAAACTAATTGTATTAAAATTATATTAAAAATTTTATTTATTTTACTATTAATTTATATCAAAAAACAAATTTTGTAAGCGCATAAATTTGAATTAAAAAACAATCATATAATGTCAATCTCTTGTTACTTTACGCAAATAACTTATTTAATAAGTTTATTAGAAAATTAAAAAAAACAAAGGTTACTGTTTTACTGTTACTCTATATTTATTTCAGCTTGTTAGGCGATCTTCTGGAGTAATGGCTTAATAGTTACAATAAAAATTCTATATATACAATTTTTTACAAAACAATACGGTACTTGAAAACTGACAAAGACAGAGAAAACAATAACAAAGAACATATTAAAATACTTAAATTAACAATTATTAAAAAATCTAATATTAAGAAAGAGACAAATATTTTAAGTAATAAAACTATATTGTAAAACTAAAATTAAAATGAAAACAAAAGCGTTGAATCCCTTGGTCCATCATCCAGAAAGAAAATATTTATGTTTTATGATCCGCAATCCCAAACGATTGAAGTAATCTTTAATAAGTAATAAATTTCCAAAGCAGTATCTTGTTCAAAATAAAAAGATAATTTCAAAAAACATATTTAGAGTTTATGAAAGAAAAATTAACGTGGTAGGAGGAAACCAGCTATAAAACAAGATTAAGATTACAAGATCAACCACAAATTAAAACTGTTGTTTTAAGATTATATTGATATTGTAAGAATTACCGAACATTATGATTTATGAATAAAGGAAGTATGGATTAAGAGGTTATAAAATTTCCGGAGAAAAAATAAAAAATAACGTTTTGAAGTTATTTATAAAATAAAGCTGGATCTGTCAAAGGAGAAAATAGGATTTCTGTTTGTTCGTTTAAAATATCTTTTTTGAAGTATTGTGCTTTCCTAATCTCGTAAGATTCCAAAATATCTAACTTTTTCCCCTTAGGTTCAATATCGTCGGCTCCAAAGCATTTACGTGTAACTACATTTTGGAAAAATAGACATGCAGCGCAAAAAACGATTTATTGTGATTCTAAACTAGCTTGAAATAAAATTTTTCGATCAACAAATAAAAAAAACTATTTCTTTTTATAAATTGGTAGTAATTTTTTTTAAAGCTTGTTTAGAATCGCAATAAATCATTTCCTGAGCTTCCTTCCATTTTTATAAAATGTAGTTACACGTAAATGCTATGTAACCGACGATATGTAATATTGAAAGATTATCTATAGAGACACTATGGTTAGAATTAATTACGTGGTTGCCTAAAGCAGAATCCATCTTCCCTAACTTTACTGCAGCTAGATGTTCCTTAGCTCTTATTTTGAAGTTCCTATCTGTTTGGCCTAAATATTTAAAACTACAATTATTGCACTTGATTTCATATACACCTGACTTCAATAGGGTATCCGTCTTTGGTATATTATTAAAAACAAGTTTCTTAATTATATTTTTATTGGAAAATGCAATACTACTATTTGAATACTTTGAAACGAAATAACCTAATCTTCAGCAAACATTACCAATATATTCCACACGTCTCCACTTCCATGAAGGTGCGTTTTCCACTGGATAAACGCAACCCAAGAGCTTTTTTCTTTGTTTCTTCTTTAACAAACCAAACACTACTCTTTTGTCATAGCCGTTAATATAGGCAATAGTGCAAAGCCACTGGACTTTATTATAGAAATAAAATAGATACATACGGTATCTATTTATTCAAGGGTTTTTAAATTTTTAACAAAATGATACATGAATGAACGGACTAAAACGCGGACTCTAACAAGGAAAATCTCTAACGAACAAAGATAATTTATCTATGACGTTTCATTATGAGTTTCAAAACAAACAAAAATAATTTACTAATCTAACATGCAAACTAGAATTAACATCGAGAGAAGTAATAAAAGACAAAATTGTTGATTGTAGTTTTCCTTGGTGTCAACTTCCAATCAATATGTGTTATACGACAGGTTTCTTTTTTTTTGTTTTCTTCAGCCAACAATTATATTCATGCCACAAACGCTGTTTAACATAATGATATTATAGTGGACGCGAAGATCTTCAGCAAATACAAGGCAACAAAAAATGTGCCACTTCGCAATAAGCAAATAAAATAAATTATGATACCACGTACTGATCTCCACATGAATATAGAGTTTATAGGGAACCATTTCCAACTCCATCAAAAAAAATGTAACGTATTATGGAATGAACTCACCCCCAAATCATCGTCGTTTGACCATACGGCGCACGCCTCTGCTTTAAAACACAACCGCGATAAAATTCCGGAGCACTTTGTGCAAACAAATGATCCAATAGCCATATTCACATAGGTTGGGCCTTTTTTAAATTTTCGTCATCTAGCCTTTCTCGAACCACCATATCGTTTCAAACATTTTAGCACAATAAAATACCGTAACAATAATTTTAACACCATAAACATTTAAAATTTTGGAAAAACACAGTTAAAATTTAAGTTAAACAAATTCTTTTGTTACGATTAAAATATAATATAATTTTTTTTTACTTTAGTTTTAATTTTATAATAAAAACCCGAAAAATTATGAACTTTTATTTTAAAGTTCTGAATCACAACTCAAAAAATATTCAAAATTATTTTTCTATTAACAATTTTTAAAATTACTCTAAACAAGAAACAAGAGTTGGTTGCATGAAACAGATGCTCGTTATTCATATTGCTATTCCAATACATTTACAATTTAGAAACCATAACCAGTTAACAACAGATTGTCTCATTTTTTTCCATAATATTTTTCTTGTTCTATCAATTTATAAAACATAAACAAAATTAAGAACCACCCGTTTATCAATTAAATATGTTCATGTACTGTAGAATTGCATTTCTATCTCCGTTTCATTATTATAATATGAAGAGAAAAATTTAAACGTTAGCGTTTTTATTAAAAACAAGGAAAATAAACAAAATTCGAAACGTTATAAAGAGAATTCACAAAATTATTATAACCTTGATGTTTTTACAGGGTGTCCGAAGATTAGGTATACCGATTGTTAATAAAAAATGTCAATGAAAAATGCAATGTATATTATAGCCGAGGGTGAGGTGAAAAGTTATTTGTATGGTGATCTGTTAAATGTAAAATTTCTACAAAGCAAAATGTAGTTGGGTAGGTCAGGGATGGAAAGTATAGGATGAATTAACGAGATTCTAATATTTGCTGTTAACGCAACCGGTTTAGTTGTTTGAACTGTCAAGCCTTAAATTCCAGCCAATACACCCTATGTAGAATCTTGATCGTAAATGATACATGTTTAACAACACGTAATTTGGCGGGAATAACAATCGTAAGAATAGTGTTTAGTTCCTTACTGAAGTTTACATTTGACATTGGGATATTAATCAATCTCTCTATAAAAGCATGAACATTATGTTATTTGAAAACTTACGCCAAGTGCCAACGGAAAACAGTGTTAATTATAAAAAATAATCACAAACTCAAAACAAAATTGTCTTTCTATTAGCATGTCAAGAAAAAAACAAATGGTTTTATCCACTGTTCTATACACGAAAAACAGCAGATAAAATAGAGAATAGGAGAAAATCCTTGGATACATTTTTTGTTCTCTGGTTATTCATATAATACAAATTACGAGGATATATCTTCTATTCGCGTTCATACAATCGGCCTTTAGACAATTGAACTGTAGTGCCACTAATGTTTCTTTAATGCCACTATATAATAAACTGTAGTGCCAATATTTTGTGATCACTACTATATGGTAAAATGTAGGTGCCAAAATGTAGTACTAATATTTTGTTCGATGATCCACTACTTATACTATGGAGGATGTTGTGGAATCGTTTGCTAACACTAAATACTGCTATTTAATGCAAAAGATGTAACAGAATTCTAGTTGTTATTTGAATTGTCAATTTTATATTTGTATTTTAATTATACATTCACTTATGTTCTAGTTTGCAATAACATTAACAATTAGTTTAGTTTCAGTTCTTTAGTTCAATTAGCATTAACAATTAGTTCACAACTTTTATAAACTTTTAACTTATAAACTATATAGTACTTTAGAAAAATATATTAGACTTCTTATTTACTTTCACAATTTTCAACTGACGAACTTGTAACTTATAATTTAGGTAATACTTTCTTTTGTTAATTCGTTTTTTTATTGACGGGTCTATTGCTAGTTTTTTTTTTTGTTGTACTTTTACTTTATTTATTTTAATTCTTAGTACATAATATGAAATAAAATATTTAGGAGTTCAATATATTATACTTTGCAACCTTGAAATTTAAATGATAATTAGTAATTATTTGATTTGAATTGATTATACTAGTAACTTGAAGAAAAATAGCGAAAAAAAACCTTTCTAGAATTTCTTAACCTAATATTTACAACTAAAACTAAAACTATAACTAACTACAACTATAACTTTAATCTACTTGATAATCTACTTGTTAATAATCGTGATTATTTTCTTGGTGAATGACTAGGATTGGTTCAACTGGTTTAATCCTGGGGTATTTAAATTTGGTAGGTTTTGTTAGAACTTGTTCTTAGAATAAGGTCATCTATTGAATCGATATTATCTATTTTGTGGAGATGATAAGTGGAGTAATGCCACGGTTTGTTATATATCATTTTTAATATTTTATTTTGCGCTCTCTGTAACCTTTGTTTATGGACTTTAGCACAACATTCCCAAACTGGAATGCCATATGTAAGTTTAGGTATGATTACCGATTTGAATAAAATCAGCTTGTTTTTTATAGATAATTTGGATTTTCTATTTATAAAAGGATACAACATTTTTATAACATTGTCCATGTTTGAAATTCGTTCGGAAATATGGTTAGAAAAGTTTAGTTTTTTATCCAACGTTACCCCTAAATATCGTACGTTTTCTGACCAGGGAATAGTTTGAGTTCCGATTTTTATCTCGCCGTTGGGAAAATTGGTTGGTTTCCTCTTCCGTGTAAAGAAAATGGCTTGGTATTTTTGTACATTTACTTTTATTTTCCATCGGTTGAAATAATCGTTTGTTTCAGAAATGGCAGTTTCGATGAATTTTGTGATTGTGTTTGGGTCTTTAGATGATGTGTAATTAGCTGTATCGTCAGCAAAAAATGAGTATTCGCAGTTTGTATTACGAGGAAGATCAGAAGTATAGATATTGTAAAGCAGAGGACTAAGTACTGCTCCTTGTGGTTAGGGCATGGTTAGATTAATCGATTGTTCGATTAATTGATCATTTCACAAATTGTTCGATTAATCGAACAAAAAAGTTATTAGTCGATTAATCTAAATTTACGAAAATGTTGAACATTTACAAATTTATTTTTTTTTTTTTTTTTTTTTTAATAAAATGTGTTGTGTAATAGGGTTTAGAATATGTGTCACAACAACACATAAATACCTTTTAAGACCTAGGTCTAGACCTGGGTCCCACAACAACTGGCGTTCTGAGGTGTAGATTAACGCTTTTTTTAAACATCTGTGGGTTGAAGCCACCTGAGACTAAGTGTTCCGGCAAACTATTCCATTTGTACGCAGTTCGGACAAAGAAGTCTCTCTGCGATCTGCCAGTATGACAGCGCGGGATCTTTACCGTTTCACTGGTTGCGGCAGCCGATTGCCGAGTGGAACGGGGGTAAGAATAAGTTTGAGGCATGATGCCGCTGATTTCATCTGAGCACTGCTGATGACGATATTTGTAAAAAACAACGAGGTCAGCAACAGTGCGACGATGTTGTAGGGAATCAAGTTGTGATGTCAAAGTTCGATCACCTACAATTCGTATAGCTCGCTTTTGAACAGAGTCCAAGAGGGCCAAGATGGAAACAGAGGCAGCACCCCAAACTTGACAGCAGTACTCCATACAGGGACGAATATAGGACTTATAAACATGGAGCAATTGGTATGGAGTGAAAAATTTTTTGCATCTATTTAGGAGGCCGAGTTTTTTAGACGCGCTTTTTGCCATCGCCATTACATGATCGTTCCAGAGTAGGTCATTTGAAACTGTGACACCCAATAAACGAATGTTTTTACATTCACCTATTGGTTCATCACACATACTAAATAAAATATCTTTGGGGAACTCGGTCTTTAATCTGGAAACAATCAACAGCTGTGTTTTGGTGGAGTTGAAATTGACAAGGTTTTGGTCACCCCAGTCGGCGACTTTATTCAGGTCTTTGTTCACGTTTATGGCAGCGTCTCTCCGGGCAGGATTAATTCGTTCGTGCATTTTACCTTTTGAAGGAAGGGGCTCGAACGACTTGTGCAGAGTACTATCATCTGCAAAACTATTTATTGGGTTGCTGGTGATTTTCAACAATTCGTTGATATAAATCAAAAATAGGGTTGGGGACAATACTGAGCCTTGGGGTACACCAGCGTTAATTAGTTTAGACTCAGAAGAATATCCGTCTAAGGTTACCGAAATGTATCGGCCGGATAGAAAATTTTGAATCAGCTTCACAACATTGGGATGAAAACCGTACGCAACGAGCTTGTTGATTAAGTTGGCATGCCAGACTCGATCGAATGCCTTGGAGATGTCTAAAGCGATAACGTATGTTTCACCACCTTTATCAAGTATGCTGTTCCAACAATGCGCTACATAGTTTAATAGATCGGTAGTTGATCTTTTGTTTCGAAAACCGTATTGGCTGTCGGATATTAAATGATTTTCTTCCAGAAATTTTGAAATATGTGTATTAATATAATGCTCATAGACTTTGGATAGGACCGATAGTAAAGCTATTGGCCTATAATTTGAGATATCGGATTTTGGTCCCTTTTTGGGGACGGGCTGGACATTTGCCAACTTCCAGCACGAGGGAAATATACCAGATTTGTAGGATTGGTAGAATATTTTAGTTAAAGTTGGTGCAAGTTCTTTGGAAAAGGTTTTTAAAATAATGGGTGGAATATTGTCCATTCCTGATGCTTTGTTGATGTTTAACCCCTTTAAAAGTTTAGCGACTATTTTGGGTTTGAAGTGAAGTTCATTCATATTAACTCCTGAAGACTGGATTTGGGGTATTTCTTTAGGAGTTTCCAAAACAGTGGAGTTCAGAGCAAAGCGTTCAGCGAACAAGTTAGCTTTTCTTGCGGGATCATTGACGATTAAATCACCATCAATAATAGGGGGAATAGAAAATTTTGTACCAGAATTTAAAGAATTAATGGCACTGTAGAAACTCTTGTCAGAAACAGACATAGACGTAAGTTTTGAGGCTTTCGCTCTGTCAATTTCGGACTTTTCGTTTGAGATAATCTGATTAGATATTTTGTTGGCCTTTAGATATTGGGATCGATTAGTGGGAGTTTTGTTATGAATCCAAATATTAAATGATCTACGTTTGTTTCTAAGTGCCGTTTTGGCAGCTTTCGAATACAAGTATTTTTGTTTGGGTTTTACTATGGAGAAAGGGACAAATTTATTTATAGCAAATTGGATGGTTTCTGTAAAGTTTTGAGCAGAAACATTTACATTGTCAGTGTAAAAACAATGACGGTCGAAAGGGAAACCATGGAAAAAATTTTGAAGACCACTCTTATCCATTTTTGAGTAGTGAAATATTTTACGGGGTTTGGGAGCTGTAGTTTTAAGTAAATCAGTTTTGATAACTGATGAGATTAAATAATGATCAGAATTTCCAATACTACCTTTCGCAACATCGACACTCGTAATATCTGGCATTGTGGTAAGATAGAGATCTAGTAGAAAACTATTATCACCGCCATTACGGGGAGTGAAAGTCGGGCTTTTTACAATTTGGAATAGGCCCTGAGACGCGGCAAAAATTTCTGCCAGTTTTCCACTATTGTCAACATCGTCGGTCGATTTGGAGAATTCCAACCATGATTTGTTGTGGACGTTGAAGTCACCGGTAACGATTTGACACGATTTGTCACCGGTAACGGTAACGGTAACGATTTGTCACCGGTAACGAATTTTGTACCGAATTGTGAAAAGGTTTATTGTCTAAAGATGTATTCTCTTTTTCTTGCTATGAGTTGCTATGAATTAACCATAAAGTACATTAATAACAAAATTTGATTCCAATGCAAAAATCTTTACTTTGCCTTAAGTAATATTTTTATTATTAATCCAAACAGTAAACTATGGTTTGAAGTACATTGAACTCCATTACTTTCCATTCTGAAGAAAACAGATTGTTTCTTATCATTTTCAGTTAGTACAGTATATTTTTAAACACATAATTTTGTAAGGTCTGAAAATTACAATGACAGAGAAGGAGAAACAGATCCTAGGCTAACGCCTAGAGCAACAATTTAACTTTTAGGCAAAAAAGACCTAGTTTACGCCCTTAATACATAGATAGCTATTAAATTTTTGTTTATTCTTAGGTCATTGTAAAAGTTGAACTTTTAAATATGATAGACGTATTATTTATATATGTATTTGTTAAAACAAATTAGTAAAAATATTTGAATTAGTGAAAATTTTATTTAATCGATTAATCGGTGTTAAAATTTTCATATTAATCGTTAATCGATATGTAGTCCCAATCGATTAATCGATCATGCCCTACTTGTGGTGTACCGGATGGAATAGTAAAAGTCTTGGATTTTACACCGTTTATCGTTACGTTGAAAAGGCTGTTCTGCAGAAAACTTTGAATTATCTTAATGAGATATACTGGAGTTTGTAAAATATATAATTTATGGAGAAGACCATCGTGCCAAACACTATCGAAGGCTTTCTGTATATCTAATAAAATCATTCCCACTGATAGTTTATTTTTGAGCTTTTGCTTAATAGTTTTGGTTACTCTTACTAATTGATGGTTGGTAGAATGGCCATTGATACTGCAAATTGATTAAGTCGAGAAAAAATTACTTTTTCAAAAAGTTTGCTTATACTACTTAAAAGACTGACAGGTCTATAGTTTGGTGGATCTGTAGCATCTTTTTTAGGTTTGCGTATTGCAATAACACTCGCGTGCTTCCAACTAGATGGAAAGTAGCCTATTTTCATGCAAGCATTAAATATATGAGAGAGTGCAATTAATACAATTCTAGGGCACCTTTTCAACACTTGGTTGTGGATGTTATCAGCTCAGCAGGCTTTGCGATTTTGTAACTTTTGGACAATTGCATGCAAATCCTTGTAAGTTGTCTCAACGCTAGTCCAAGTAGTGATTGAATTTATTCGAATTTATTGAATTTATATTATTTTATTGTTTCGTATTTTCATGAGCTGAAGAATCTCATTTGGCAGTTGGTTATCTCTATGTTTTATTGTTTGTTTAGGTATATATTTTTCTTGTGCGGTAAAAATGAGATTGATTAAGTTTTTTATTTCAACATCAATCCCGTCAGGAGTGTTTAATCGACTTTCGATGTCGGTCAAATTAATTTTATTTTTGAGAAAAAGATATAGAGATGCCCATTTGGCATTAGTAAAGCAATACCGATTTGTTGTGTTTACATTTCTTTGTAAGGGTGTATCGAGAATATCAAAAACTACAGGCAGATGGTCAGATGACAGCTCTGTTTTGGTTATAGGTTTAGTAATGGGTTGTTGAATGTTATGTAGAACTAAATCAAGAGTTGAAGGATTTATGCGTGGAGAATTGGGGTAATATGAAGGAGTGTCAGGAAATTCAATATTAAAACTTCCTCTATTCAGTTCGTCAAAAAGTGCTTTACCTGCTCGATTCGACCTTTGGCAGTTCCAAACTCTATGTTGACTATTTAAATCGCCACACAAAACAAAGTTTTTACCATTACACGTTAATTTTCGGATATCCCGTTTGAATTCCTTGATTTTATCAACGTCGACTTTTGTGCCCGGAAAATAGCAGGAGATAAAGTCTATCTAACCAAATTGAGTCTCCACCATTGCTCCGATCGATTCAATGACCGATGTGTTAAAACTAGGTAATAGAGAATGTTTAATGCTACGTTTTATAATTATCAGGATCCCACCGCCAGGCTGTAGAATCCTGTCATTTCTATAACATATATATGAATTATTACCAGGAATTTTAATATTAGGTTTGAGCCAAGTCTCATTCACCAAGAAAAAATCCAAGTTATTTGAATCTAAAAAATAAAACAATTCATTAATTTTAGCATTCCAGTAACCTATTTTTAGAGAGTTACTGTTCATTGCAATAGTAGAACTACTTAACTGGAGTGATTCGTTGAAATTATTTACTTCTTGTAACGCGGTGATAAATAATCTGATCGACGGATTATTTTATAAAAATTTACTAACTTATAATTAAAAAATATCCACACATTTTCTGTTGTGATTGTTTAACGTAATTTATTCGCCTAAATGTTTGCTTAAATTTGCTTTTGTTGTGTTTTAAATTCATTGATATAACATTAATTAATAAAATTCAAACCAATTATTTAAATTTTAAATCGATTAACGTTTGTTGTGTTTTTTTGTAAAAGAACTAAATTTAATTTGATTTATATAAATTTTCTGATTTCTTTTGAATAAATATTAAAATTTCTTTATTAGTAAATAATATTGTAAAACCAATTGTAAAACCTATAGATTTAGAAAAAAAGAAAGAAAAATGAAAATTGAACAACAAACCATTTAAAATTAAAACAAAAAGAAAAAAACTGTAATCAAATGATTCATCGCTCATCAATTAATATCAAAAACTGCTATTTTTTGGATATTTTATATTTGTTTACAAGTAAATGTTTCAAGAAAATAAACAAAAACAACCAACAGATGGTGTAACTAGGTGGTGCTCTGTTTAAGCAAGATGTTATCAGAAGTTGAAAGATCGAACTAAGAAATAATAGTTGGCCGTAATTATGTTTATAAACTCTACTTTGGAAAGTTTGGAAGTCGTTGAGGTAATCTATCACATTGAATGGGAAGTTGAAGAAATAGTTAAAGTTAAAACCGACATATGCCTGTACAACGAAAATAGCTCAAGTTGTCAAAGTGGCCAACTAACAAATAATAAACAATCGAGGGGAAATTTATTACAAAAAAATATTATGTTGATGGATGGAGAAATATGGGTATATATAGCTGATAAAAGTTACCGATCAGTCTATTCGATTTTGGCGATCACCAGCAACACACGATTCGTTTTGGACGTTGAAACAGCAACACATCAAATTTGGCTGCAATATATTTTGAGAAATATTTTGAAGAGAAGAAAAAACTATGTGAAGAACGACGCATGCCGCATCAACATTATAAGTATTTGCTTATATTTTTTTTATATATTGTGTTTTAAGTTATTAAAAATAATTTATTTATTTATGTGTGAAGCTGATTAATAGATTTTGTTTTGTCTGTTTAAATTATTAAATAATTTTAAATTAATTTGTGAATCTTAAGAAATTATAGTTGATTAAATTGGGAAAATAATTGTTGAAATTTAATTTATTTTGTTTTTCTTTTTTAATTGTGTTTGTGTGTTTTTTAGATAGTGCTGTTTTGTGTGTAAAAAAAAAAAAAATTAAAGAAACCGCTTCGTCAGAGCATATTTGACAAAGGCCCGTCCCACCTAAAAAAATAAATATAGTGCTGCGTGGAAGGTGACGTTACATTTTGGCATCCCTTGTGGGGACATATCCAGAGAAAACAACAGCTTTGTCAACTAAGTTCTGATAAAATAGTTTCTTTTATGTTAATTGTTTGTGTTGAAACTTAAAAAAATTGTGTTTTTGGTGAGGATAAACATTATGTTTTATGTGGATTAGAAATTTGTGTTGTCTTAAGTGTTTTATTGTTTAATATTTGTTCTGGTGAAAATTTAGGACAATTTAAAAAAATTAAATAAAAAGAAAATGTTTATGCAATAATTATAATAATTGTGAATTGTGTTGTTTTGGTGACGTGAATATATTTTTGGATAGATTAATTTGTGTTAAGTGTTTTAATTGTTAAAAAACAAAGTCTTGTGAAAATTATTGAGAATTTAAAAATAAAAAGAAAATTTTTTTTGTTCTGATAATTATAATAATTGTGAATTGTGTTGTTTTGGTGACGTAATATTTTTTTGGATAGTTTAATTTGTGTTTAGTGTTTTATTGTTAAAACTGAGTCTCGAGAAAATTATTGAGAATTTAAAAATAAAAAG
Organism: Diogma glabrata; assembly: GCA_963693315.1. Taxonomy (NCBI): domain Eukaryota; kingdom Metazoa; phylum Arthropoda; class Insecta; order Diptera; family Cylindrotomidae; genus Diogma; species Diogma glabrata. The sequence continues at coordinate 212,394,488 of OY856187.1, forward strand.
AAAAGGAAATTTGTGTAATATATGTAAAATTGTGGTTGTTTTGGTGATTAGTTAAATAATAGTTTTTTGTTGTGCTGTAAATTGTAAAACAGTAATCGTTACGAGTATTATAAAAAAAAAATAAGGTTATTTTCGTAACTTAATAGTAATTGTGAAATTAATACATATAATTACAAATTCTGAGTCTGTGTAAAATAATTTTTTGCTGTGATTTTTAAGTCAAAAAAATGTTTTGACGATACTGTGGAACGCTGATATTGACTTCTAGAATGCTGATAATTTACAAGGTACATTTTATAAATTACATTTTTTTTTTGACAAATGAATAAAATAAATAACTTTTCTTTAAAATAAAATTCTGCGGTAGTTATTATTTATAGTAATTTATTTTATTTTCTAATACTGCGTGATATTTCCAATATTTTGTGCGATGTGCTTTTTTGATTTTTTTTTGAAAAAAAAATATATTTGACTAGGTTTTGGTTATTTACAAGTAACTTTAATATTTTTTTTTTTTCTCTGAGTGTTTTTGACCTCTTTTAACATGTCGAATTTAAACGGGTTTGGCTTTGAGCCAATGCATTTAAGTGAGGAAGAAAGAAAACATGAGTTGTTGATTAGAGGAATTACAGGATTAACGACAGCCAGAGCTGAAAGAGCCGCGTTAAGAAATATTTTAGCAAAAAAGGATACAATTTTGGATACCAGGCTGCTCACACATTCCACCACACCAATAGAAGAATTAGATAGAGGTAGAAAGATGTTAGTAGTACTAACAGATGAACTGTCAATAGCAGAAGCAAAAAACGATAGGCTATTATTAGAAGTTATTAGGTCAAGAGTTGGTTTGTGGGTCAATCGCATTTCACGAATCGAGGATAACACTTTGATAGGCCTTGAAAATGTACTGGATGGACTTAAAAATCTGTTCACGCAAGTAATGACTCAGTTGAGTGGAGGTGAATCCATTGAAAATACAATCCCCTCAATTTCTTCCGTTGAATCCAGTTTAAGCATTCGGTCGGCGCTTGGAGGAGAAAAGCAACAAAACTTGGGTTATGAAGATCTCTCGAAGCAAATAAGACAAACAAGTCTAGGGAGAGGTAGAGGTATGCGAAATCCAAACATATCTCTTTTAGTCAAGGAAAACAATCCTCTTGACAATATAGGCGAAGTATTCAGCAATCGTAGGAATTCTTCATTAAGACGTAGCCATCCTGCGGATTGTAACGAAAATATAGTTGAGAATGACGAACTTTACAGCCGATACTGGTTCTGGATCACCAAATACATCTAATTCTACTGGAGCTAAGTGTGTTTTTAAATGGAATATTCGGTTCAGTGGTGATGGACAAGGTCTTTCGTTGAACGAGTTTTTGACTAGGGTCGATGTTTATGCGCGTGGTGAACTGGTAAACAGAGAAGCACTTCTTAAAAATATTCATTATCTTTTAACAAACAAGGCAGAACGATGGTATTGGAGTAGTGTTAATTCATTTAACACTTGGGTTGAGTTTATTAGAAGCATTAAAAGTGAATTCCTTCCTCGGAATTATGATTTTATGTTAAAAGAAGAGATTCTTAATCGACTGCAGGGCCGTACGGAAACTTTTACGAATTTCATAACTGATCTTAAGATATTATTCAGTAGGGCGTACCCTGTATTGGACGAAGCGTTTAAAGTTTACGTAGTGCAAAAGAATATGTTGCCACATTACAGCTACAATCTAGCTATGACAGGTGCAACAACTATAGAAGACATCACGAGTCTATGTAAACGAATAGATGAGGTAAAAATGCTTGCGGAACGTCGATCATATATGTCACAATTACCTCAATCCGTAATGGTTGAGCCATCTTACACATTTAATTCAAACCGACAAGAATCTCATTTTAGAAAACCAATGCGTCACGGAATGGTTGATTGTTTTAATTTAGAGTCCAATTCCAAGGTAGAAAGAGAATTTCAATATCAAGGAAAATGTGCAGATCATAAGAGTTTTTCTCAGGGTGATCAAGTAAATTCGGAAAATATCACAGAACAACAACCAACTTATCGGGAAAACTTTACGTCTAACTGTGTATGCGCTTTCGATGTTAACCGAAACACTAAGTTTTCAAATACCAAACAAAATCTTGAGCTTCAAAACTCAAATGGAAAACTCCTGTGTTGGAATTGTTGCGAGCATGGTCACTCCTACAGAAACTGTGAAAAACCACAACAACAACTCTTTTGCTTTAATTGCGGAAATCCAGGTAAAACAGTTAAAACTTGTGGAAAACATCCAATTTTCAAGATAGGGTATAATAATCCGACAAGTCAAAAAACCGCTTCTAAAGGGCTAAATATTAAATTTAATAGTTCGGGAAACGACGTAGGGGAAGATCGAAAAAGTGGTGCCAGCGAACTTCCGACAACATCCAGGCATAGAACCGTTTGCGAACCATTGAATGTGTTAGACAGCCAAAATTAAAATTAGAAATTTTATCGTCCACTATTAATTTAGATAAGGATAAAAGACCATATTTGAAAGTTGAAATTTTAGGCCATAAATTAAAGGGTTTAATGGATTCTGGTGCCAGCTGCACCATTCTTGGACTTGGAGGTCTTGAACTAATAAAAAAATTAAAGTTAGAACAACAAACAATTTCAACAGCTATTAGAACTGTAGATGGAACCGTTCATCCTGCCGTATGTAAGGTCGATATACCATTTCAAGCATTGAACATGACAAAGGTTGTGTCTACATTTGTTATTCCTTCCCTTCCAAAAACCTTAATACTAGGAATAGATTTTTGGGAACACTTTGGGATCAAACGAAAGCTCTGTGACATAGTAGAAAACTGCAGTTCAATTCAATACGAAAGAAATGAAAACAATGCACACTTAGATCCAATGCAAGTAAAATATCTTGACGCTACCATAAAAAAGTTCAAAGTTTCGGACACAAATACAATTGGGTGTACCAGTTTACACACACATGTTATAGACACAGGCGATGCTAAACCAATTTTAAAGCGAGCATATCCATTATCACCATATCTGCAAAAAGAAGTAGATGCTGAACTAGACCGTATACTCAAATTGGATGTTATAGAAGTTACACAGAGTGAATGGGTGAATCCAATGGTGTGTGTAAGAAAAGCATCTGGGAAAGTTAGATTATGTCTTGATGCTCGAGCACTTAACCAAATAACTGTTAAAGATGCTTACCCACTACCACATATTGGAAGTATTTTAGCGCAAATTCAATCCTCGAAATTTATGTCTACCATAGATCTTTCTGATGCTTTTTGGCAGGTTCCACTCCACCCTTCATCCCGTCAAAAAACGGCCTTTATTGTTCCTGGTAGAGGACACTTCATGTTTAAACGTATGCCATTTGGGTTGTGCAATAGTGCACAAACTATGTGTCGTGTTTTAGAAAAATGTTTGAGACACGATTTGGAACCTGAAGTATTCGTCTATATAGATGATATAATAATTACAACAAGTACTTTTGAGAGACATTTACAATTGCTTGCAGAAATAGCTGAGAGATTAGAAGCCGCGAATCTAACGATAAGCTTGGAAAAATCAAACTTTTGTGTTAGGGAAATCAGGTACCTAGGATATGTAATGGACGAAAATGGGCTTTCTCCAGACCCTGAAAAAATTTTACCAATTTTAAACATACCACATCCAAGAAATGTGAAAGATGTCAGAAGATTGTTAGGAATGGCCAATTGGTATCGTAGATTTATAAAAGATTTTTCTATGATAACTGCACCGATAACCGATTTACTAAAGAAAGGTCAAACCAAATTTTTGTGGACAGATGAAGCTCAAACCTCACTAATAAAATTAAAAACTGCTTTGGTATCTGCTCCTGTTTTGATTACACCAGATTTCAAAAAGAAATTTACCATCCAATGCGATGCGTCCGAATTGGGTGTTGGAGCTATTTTGACTCATGGAGAAGGTGAAAATGAAGGTGTAATAGCTTATTTTTCTGAGAAATTGAGTCCCACTGAGCGAAAATATTCCGCGACGGAAAGAGAATGTTTGGCAGTCGTCCGATCTATTTACAAATTCCGATCGTATGTCGAAGGTACCAAATTTTTTGTGATATCAGATCACGCTTCACTACGTTGGCTGTTGAATCTGAAAGATCCCACATCTAAATTAGCTCGTTGGTCATTAAAATTACAGGCGTTTGATTTTGAAATCATCCATAGGAAGGGTAAATTAAATGTCGTGGCTGATGCATTGTCTAGGTTAATGGAGGTTGATGAACTCAATATAGAAGATACAGATGAAACTTACAATTCACTTAGAAAAAGTATCATACAAGATCCCGAAAAATACCCCAACTTTCATGTAAAAGATAACCACATTTTTAAATTGTGTAGTAAAAATACCAACGCAGAAAGCAGATGGAAATGTTATGTTCCCAAAGATCAACAAATTAAGCTTTTGCAACTATACCATGATAGTCCATTGGGAGGTCATTTGGGAGTATCGAAAACATTTAAGAAAATTCAACAAAAATACTACTGGCCACGTCTATATCGCGAAGTAAAGGAATATGTTAGTCGATGTGATGAATGTCAGGTAAACAAACATTCGAACATTTGTACCAAGGCACCAATGGGAACTCAAAAAGAGGTAAATAATCCGTGGGAGGTCATATCAGTAGATTATATGGGACCATTTCCAAGGTCTAAATCAGGTAATCAGTATTTGTTAGCAATCGTAGATGCGTTTAGCAAGTTTTGTATTTTAAAACCAACAAGAAAAGCGGAAACTAAATCACTGATTCAAATAATAGAGAACGATGTTTTTCTTCTGTTTGGGGTACCAAGTACACTTTTTTCTGACAATGGAAGCCAGTTTATTTCAAAAGAGTTTAGGAATTTTCTAAGCGAATATAAAGCAAAACATTGGTTAAATCCTGTTTACCATCCTCAGGTAAATCCAACGGAACGTATAAACCGAGTAATATTAGCTAGTGTTAGGTCATATATAAAGGATGATCAAAGAAATTGGGATAACAATATACCAAAAATTGCGTGTGCTATGCGAACTGCGGTGCATGACTCTACCAAGTATACACCTTATTTTGTAAATTTTGGTAGAGAAATGGAATTAGGTTAGGATTTAGTGAGAGATGTATCATCGGATGTTGAAGATGGAGAGAGTAGAAGGGCTAGATTGTGTAGAGCTAGAGAATTGGTAGCTCATAACCTAAAGCAAGCTTATGATCGGTACTCAAAACATTACAATCTTCGCACAAGGCCATCTGAATTTTTAATAGGTGAAACTGTTTTGAGGAAGTCGTTTAAGAAGTCGAACCAAGCAGAGTGTTTCAACGCAAAATTGGATCCGCAGTACATAAAAGCATGTGTAAAGAAGAAACTGGGACAAAGTACATACATCTTGGAAGATCTAGAAGGTAAATACTCAGCGAAATATCATGTTAGTGACATAAAGAAGTACATAAATTGAGAGCAGGATCTAAAAATAAAACAAATCAATTAATTACTGTGTTTTATGTTTAAGCTTTGTGTTTTAATGTGTTTTATGTTTGAATTTTGTGTTTTAATGTGTTTTATGTGTAAGCTCTGTGTTTTAATGTGTTTTATGTTTGAATTTTGTGTTTTAATGTGTTTTATGTTTAAGCTATGTGTTTCAATGTGTTTTGTGTTTGAATTTTGTGTTTTGTAAGCGTATTTGTAATATAAAAAAAATTAATCTATTATTTCGGTTTACAATTTTTTATTTGTTCAGTCGTTCATTCTAAAATTACATAGTTAGAATAATTTGTTACAAAATTTTTTTTGTTACATGTTATTTTTTTCACATACCATTTATTAAATTCTAGTTACAATTTTACAAACTATGTGTTGGGATAGTTGTTTTTGTACTATACTGTAGCTCCTTTTCTTTTTAGTTGTGTTGCTTGCATACTTTCGAAACTCAATAGGTGTTAGGTAAATTAATTCTTTGTTTTTTTGTTGTTAGGATAATTATGTTAAGCTATTTACGGTTAAGGGTTTTTAATCATAAAATTAGCTTAGTTGTTTAGGTGAGAGTGATCCTTGTACGAATTAGCTTGATTCGTTCAAGAAACAGTATATTGTTATATCTGCGTTACTTCAGTTTTTCCAATATACGATCACTTTCTCACTGTGTTGTTAGGATTGTAGTTTTATGTACATGAACTGTTGTGTTCATACATAATGATTTTGTTTTTGTTTTGTATAAGAATGATCCTTAATTCGGCGTCCCACGTCAGATTAAGAGACAGCATTCTGTTGTGTCTGTTTCATCACAGTTTTCTCAGAATGCGATAATCTTCTTATCAGTTGTGTTTTGTTAGGTTTAGTTTCAGGTACATGAACTATGTTGTTCATGCACGCTGATTTTGTTTTGAATAAGAATGATCCTTAATTTGGCGTTACACGTCAGATTAAGAGACAGCAATCTGTTGTGTCTGTTTCATCACAGTTTTCTCAGAATGCGATAATCTTCTTATCAGTTGTGTTTTGTTAGGTTTAGTTTCAGGTACATGAACTGTGTTGATCATGCACGCTGATTTTGTTTTCGTAAGGATGATCCTTAGTTTGGCGTTACAGTCAGATTAAGAGACAGCATTCTGTTGTGTCTGTTTCATCACAGTTTCTCAGAATGCGATAATCTTCTTATTAGTTGTGTTTTTGTTAGGTTTAGTTCCAGGTGCATGGACTGTTTTGTTCATGCATGTTAATTTTGTTTTCTGTAAGAACGATCCTTAATCCGGCGTCACTCGTCAGATTAAGAGACAGCATTCTGTTGTGTCTGTTTTATCACAGTTTCTCAGAATGCGAAAATCTTCTTATTAGTTGTTAATTTTGGTTTTTGGTTAGTTTAAGTTTTGGGTGTTTGTTCCTACCTTAAAATAATTCATGTTATTTAATTTTGTCGAGAAAAATATAATGGCTAGATTAAGTCGCGGTCATGCAATGTTGATATAAATAACGTAAGTTTTTTTTGAGTACGATTCTGTGGTGTTGTTTTACATAGTTGTTTCGAGTTCATAGTGGTTTTGGTGATACGGTAGACATACATTGCATGTGGACTTTTGAGAACATTTTCGATACTGTGGTTGTTATTTTTGGTTTTGGTTCTGGTTAACATCGAAAATGTTCTCAAAAATTCTACAAAAGGTGTGATGTAACGCGGTGATAAATAATCTGATCGACGGATTATTTTATAAAAATTTACTAACTTATAATTAAAAAATATCCACACATTTTCTGTTGTGATTGTTTAACGTAATTTATTCGCCTAAATGTTTGCTTAAATTTGCTTTTGTGGTGTTTTAAATTCATTGATATAACATTAATTAATAAAATTCAAACCAATTATTTAAATTTTAAATCGATTAACGTTTGTTGTGTTTTTTTGTAAAAGAACTAAATTTAATTTGATTTATATAAATTTTCTGATTTCTTTTGAATAAATATTAAAATTTCTTTATTAGTAAATAATATTGTAAAACCAATTGTAAAACCTATAGATTTAGAAAAAAAGAAAGAAAAATGAAAATTGAACAACAAACCATTTAAAATTAAAACAAAAAGAAAAAAACTGTAATCAAATGATTCATCGCTCATCAATTAATATCAAAAACTGCTATTTTTTGGATATTTTATATTTGTTTACAAGTAAATGTTTCAAGAAAATAAACAAAAACAACCAACAGATGGTGTAACTAGGTGGTGCTCTGTTTAAGCAAGATGTTATCAGAAGTTGAAAGATCGAACTAAGAAATAATAGTTGGCCGTAATTATGTTTATAAACTCTACTTTGGAAAGTTTGGAAGTCGTTGAGGTAATCTATCACATTGAATGGGAAGTTGAAGAAATAGTTAAAGTTAAAACCGACATATGCCTGTACAACGAAAATAGCTCAAGTTGTCAAAGTGGCCAACTAACAAATAATAAACAATCGAGGGGAAATTTATTACAAAAAAATATTATGTTGATGGATGGAGAAATATGGGTATATATAGCTGATAAAAGTTACCGATCAGTCTATTCGATTTTGGCGATCACCAGCAACACACGATTCGTTTTGGACGTTGAAACAGCAACACATCAAATTTGGCTGCAATATATTTTGAGAAATATTTTGAAGAGAAGAAAAAACTATGTGAAGAACGACGCATGCCGCATCAACATTATAAGTATTTGCTTATATTTTTTTTATATATTGTGTTTTAAGTTATTAAAAATAATTTATTTATTTATGTGTGAAGCTGATTAATAGATTTTGTTTTGTCTGTTTAAATTATTAAATAATTTTAAATTAATTTGTGAATCTTAAGAAATTATAGTTGATTAAATTTGGAAAATAATTGTTGAAATTATAACCTAAAAAAATAAATATAGCGCTTCCGCTGCGTGGAAGGTGACGTTACATTCTTCCATATAAATATTTAAATGACATTTGAACAATTACACGTAGTTGATCTTCTGCAGTATTGCAAGTTGCCACAGATGATAAGATGTCTGGAATAATTTTCATTAGCTCCTCAGTTGTAAAGAGATTATTATTTGGTATCGCTGTCTTTGTATTAAAAACGGGCTGAAAATTAGAAAAGAAACGCTTTCTTGTCTCACCACTATGCTTATTTGGTAACTCTGGAAAGATGTTTGGTTGATTGATAATTGAAAAGGTTGGATTGCGCCTATTGGATTCTGATCTATGTTGAACGTTTTGTTTGAGTTTTATATATGAACTTCTGCTGATACATTCAGCACTATTTGAAGCATGATGAGCCCCACAATTAGCACATTTGTAATTCCTTTTTTCTTGATCAATTTCAAGGAGATGACATGAACTAGTTTCATGTGATTCACCACACAGCATACATTTAGTTTCCATGTTGCAGTGACTACTGCCATGACCATACATTTGACATTTCCTGCATTGCGTTGGGCCTCGTCGGTTTTATGTAAAAATATCCCACGATACGATAACATGATTTATTGACTTGTATTTTTTTAATTCATTTATATTTATAGTTTTGGATTTATAGTAAAGGATATAGTTTGTATAATAATTTGTATTAGATTGTTTAATTTTAATTTTTTTGATTTCATATGGTAGTGGAATACCTTCATTTTGTAAATCGCTTTTTAACTCACTTATTTCAATATTTGGATAACCTTTAATAATTATTTTAAATGGTTTCATTTCTTCCGTAGCATGACTAAAATAGCGTACATCAGTTGTTTTTAGAAAATCTTTTAAGTTGTTATACGACTCAATATCATTACAGAATACCTTCACATCAATGGATATTAATTTGGTTGTATATTTTGTCATATTTTGTTTTGATAAAATAGCTTTTATTTCATTGATTGTTCCGTTACTTATTGTTAACGGTGGTACTTTATTTTGTTTCGTCACTGTTTTATTTTGATTTAGCAGTATACTATCTTCGATATTAATGCTGCTTAAATTTTTATCGATTGTTAGCTGGGAAAAACTGTTTTCCGTATGAATTGTATTACTGGAACTATTGCTAGCCATTGTTTTAAATATTTTGGGAGCCCATCCGGGGCCACCCTTTTATAGTTTAAGTTACTCAACACGTTTTCTTTTTTAATTTAGATATGTGCAATTAAGTATTACACAAACAAAACTTAAATAAATTTAAAAATTACAAAATTAATTGCTAAATTGTCACTAAAGTTATTAACGTCAGACCACATACGAGACCAAAAATTGAATGTATTGCTAGTTATATTCTGAACTTGACTTGATTTTTTGAAACGAATGGTTTGTAAACAAATGACAGATATCTCTGACTTGCCTCACTTGACTTAAAATCGATTAATTAAAAAATTACTTTTATAATTTAAAAACGATTACGCGTTGTAATTAATTATTGTTAGTTAATTGATATCGAAACAATTGACACACTGACTTTGTTTTATTGAATTTTATATAACGCCAGTGTCGCGAATTTATTTTGATTTTATTTAAATTGAACGGTTTAACAAATATTTGGAAATAACCCAGATCTTAGTAAAGGTAATTTATGAGTTATTTTTTTTTATTTTAATAGAGTTTTAGGTCAATTGTTTTTATATTAATTGGTAGATTTTGGAAGATATCGTGATAATAGTTTGGGGAGTTGTTTGTAGTAAAACTCTGTAATTGGTTTTACTACAGAATATCGTAAATGTATTTTTTTACAGGACAGCTATGGGTTACTTTTTAGACATTATTAATTTCTTAAAATCACTTGTTAGCATATTTACTATTCATGTTTTTCAATAATATATTGAATTTGTTTGTTTTGCAAAGCTTGAGATCCAAAAAGCGGCATAACCTCTTTTTTCATTAAAAAAATTAGTTGTTCACAAATATCTCTGTTCAGTACTAAAAGTTTTGTGCTAAATTCAGTTAGTTAATGTTAATCAGGTCACCCTAAATAACTACAAAAACTAAAATTAAATAAAAAGAAAAAAAATATATAATTATTAGTATATTCCAGAATTTTGTCTAGGATAAGTGTAAAAATTTATTTGTGTTGTATGAATTAAACTAAATATAAAATAAAATAAAATACAAAAAGATATGTTTTAATAGTGATCTCAAAATAAAATAAATTAAAATTACAGTCCATTTCAAAAGAAACATTTGGTCCAATCGAGACGGATGACGCCAATCATCTTGTTTTTTCTTTTACAAACACTGAAAAATTTATTATCCAGCTTTATCAACAAAAGTATTGATGTTTTAAGACGATCAATTTCATTCATAATTGTGTGTTGTATAAGTACAAATTATTCATCACTTTTTATCAACAATTGTGAAAATTTGTGAAAGTATATTTTATGCACTTTCTTTTCCATCGCAATTGTTAATCTGGAAATTGGATTGTTCCACACTGTATCATCTTCAATATATTAAGGTTGGAATATTTTACTACTACAAAAAAAAAACGCCTAAGATTATTTAACAGTGTAAAAGTGATCACATAAAATAATTCTGAAATAAAAATTCAAATAAAGGAATTAATAAAAGTTTAGTTCAATTGAAGCAAAAAAAAGGAAAGAGACAGTAAATTAATTCGAAATTGTTTTTGTTTGATTTTTTTAAATTTTAGGGAGTAGATCGCATTATTTTATTTAGCATTGACATTATTTAAGAAATATTTCACATTTACTCAATTATATTCTGTCAATTTTTATATAAATATAATTCTTTATATATAAACAAAAGGTGAAAAATCAATACAAATCTTTTTGAACAAAAGTAATAAATTTGGTAACATTTTCATAGTTCGTTAAATAAGTATTTAGAATAGATTAAATTAAGTATAAGTTTATAAATTAGATTTTTCGGAGTAGATTTTTTTTTTTTAAAAACTTTAAAGTAGAAAATAACAATTAGAAATGACTGAAAGTATTCAATTCTATAAAAAATCAATTGGTGGTATAAAGGGCCGCATTACTTATTTTAATAATCAATTAAATGAAAATCCGAATATGAATTTAGGTGAATTGAAATCGATGATGAATCGTTTGAAAATGTTTTACAAAAAGCTCAACAGTGCTCAAACAAAATACGAAATTCTCGATCCTGATGCAGACATAACAGTTCGGGATGATTTTGACGACATTTACGGTGCTGTAGAATCAAAATTAATTTCGCGAATTGATTCTGCTGAGAAAAGTACAAACGGAAACTATGGCAATGATCCTACTACTTCAATTGGAATTCCATTGCCGGAAATGAAGATTCCTGAATTCGATGGAGAGTGTTTATCGTGGAATAATTTTCGTGATATTTACAAAGAGCTTATCCACGAGAATGAGAGATTAAATGGGGTTTTAAAATTTCACTATCTAAAAACAGCGTTGTCAAATGGTACAGCATATCATTTTATTGAAAATTTATCTGCCACTACAGACAATTATAATCAAGTCTGGTCGGCTCTTTTTAAATTTTACGAAAATGAGACTCGAGTTAAATTTTTACACATGCATGAAATTTATTATTTAAAACCAGTGAGTCAGCCCAATGATGCAAAAGCATTGCAAGTTTTTATTAATTGTTTTTGGAAACATTATAATTCTCTAAAGTCTCTGAAAATTCCCATTGAACACTGGAATCTTTATTTAGTTTTCCATGTTTGTGAACTTGTCGATTCAATATCACGACAACAAATAGAAAAAAATAAACAAACTGATAAGATTATAACCATAACCGAAGTTATGGATATCCTTTCTCAGCGTGCCCGTCTTTTAGAATCAATGTCTATGTACAACGAACAAACTTTAAATAATTGGTCAAAATCTGATAAAATTACTTCTTCAACGAACAGTTCTTCTAGACGTGATTTTAGCAAAGCAAGTAACTCATTTGTCACAAGCGAGACTACTTCTACTTGTTTTTACTGTAAATTGAGTCATTCAATTTTTAAATGCACAAGTTTTGATAAATTGTCAGTATCCGAACGTTATGAGTGGGTAGTCAAAGAAAAATTGTGCAGAAACTGTTTTTATCAACATCATACTAATAATTGCAAAATGAAGGGCTGTCGAATTTGTCATCGAAATCATCATACATTGCTGCATAGAAATAAAAGCGATTGGAATAGCCTTAACTCTAGTGAATATTTAGCCCAAACTGACTCAAAATCATCAAATTTAAATTCACACGTTGAAACAACTTCAGCAGCAGCCAACATAAAAAACTCAACTGAACCTGGAATTCAAGTTTCAAATCCCTTAACAACATCACCAGGTTATGGTTTTAATGTATCTCCTCAACCAATATCTACTAGTTCTACTACTTCTTCCAATTTTATTACATCACAACCTGAAAATTTGGTAGAGGTTGAAAAGGAACCTGTTACTTGTTTACATACCACTCATCAAATTTTGTTGGCCACAGCAATTATATGGGTAGAGGGTCCTACAGGTATTCGCCAACAATGTAGAGTCTTGCTGGATTTAGGCTCCCAATCAAATTTTATCACAGAAAATTTGTGCCAAATGGTAAAGGCAAATAAGGAATCAATTTATTTACCTGTGACCGGCATAAATGAACGTGTCACTCACATTAAACACAAAGTTAATTTATTGATTCAATCCCGAGTTACAGATTTTACATCTGAATTAGCTTTCCTGGTCCTTCCTAAAATAACAAGTGATCTTCCATTGCATCGAGTTCAATTCGATTTAAATTCTCTGCCGAAACAATTAGTTTTGAGCGATCCGCACTTTTATATACCGCAAACAATTGATATGCTTCTCGGTGCTGAGATTTATTTAAGTTTGATGATAGGTGAAATGAGCATTGTTGTTAATGAATTACCTCCTTTCCAAAACACCGTTTTTGGAAATGTGGTTTGTGGTAGAGTAACAAATTCCTACAAAACCCCTTTAATTTCATTACATTGTTGCGATGTTAGTTCTCTGAAAAATGATATCCAAAAGTTTTGGCAAACCGAAGAAATCAATTGTAAGAATATTTATTCTATTGAAGAAAAATTAGCTGAAGAACATTACAGGAATAATGTAAAACGTAACTTCAGCGGTAGATACAGTGTTGCTGTTCCATTTAAAAGTAATTTAACACAACTTGGCGATTCGTACAATAATTCTTTGAAACAATTTCTCCATTTAGAAAAAAACTAGCTTGTGACCCTGATCCGAATAAACTTTATAAAGATTTTATGAATGAGTACATTTCTCTTAATCATATGGAGCTCGTTGATCCTAGCCAAAATACTTCAAATTATTCATATTTCATACCACATCACGGCGTTTATAAAGAAAATAGCACTACCACAAAGCTAAGGGTAGTTTTTAATGCGTCATCTAAGACATCAACTGGCATCTCCCTCAACGATTGTACGTTAGTAGGACCTACGATCCAACCAGATCTTTTCGATATTTTAATTCGATTTCGAAAATTTATAATAGCGTTAACCGCTGATATAACAAAGATGTATCGTCAAGTTCTGGTTCATAAAACTGACAGATCATTACAACAAGTTTTATGGCGAAATTCTGCAGACGTTCCAATTCAAATTTACCAATTGAACACCGTGACTTATGGGACCGCAAGCGCTCCCTTCTTGGCGATCAGAACATTAAAACAATTGGCTTTGGATGAATGTAAACATTTTCCTCGTGAATCTCAAATTTTATTAAAACATTTTTATGTTGACGACTGTTTAACTGGGGCAAATAACCTTGAAGATGCAATTCAAATAAAGCAAAATTTAACATCTTTGCTAGCAAAAGGTGGCTTCGAGCTGAGAAAATGGATGTCAAACAACAAGGACGTAATTCCAAATAACGAAAGTTCTAATATCAATGTTGTGTCTACGTTAGGAGTTATTTGGGATTCCAACACAGATTCAATTCAAATTTGGTTAAGTAAATTAGATTTTTCTACCTTAGTCTTCACAAAACGTTCTGTGTTGTCCCAGATAGCCCAATTGTTCGATCCTCTAGGATTATGCGCACCTGTCGTGTTCACTGCAAAACTTTTTATGCAAAAATTATGGTCATTTCCTGAAATCAAATGGGATGACCCATTAACTGAGCCTCTTCATGTCGAATGGTTCACTTTCTTATCCGAATTAAAAGCATTAAATTGCGTCAAAGTACCAAGGTGTGTAAATCCGTTTGAGAATCCATTATCAGTTGAGCTCCATGGATTTGGAGACGCTTCCGAAAGTGGATATGGATGTTGCGTTTATATTCGTACGGTTGATAAAAGTGGTATTATCAATTGCCAATTGCTATGTGCAAAATCAAAAGTAGCCCCATTAAAGAAGCAAACGATACCACGACTTGAACTGTGTGCCTCATTACTTTTAGCGCAATTATATACTAAAGTTATAGAGTCTCTGGAAGTTCCATTTAATAACGTGACTTTATGGTCTGATTCTGAAGTAACACTTTGTCGAATTAAATCTCAACCATCAAAGTTTGCAACTTTTGTTGCA
This sequence comes from Diogma glabrata, assembly GCA_963693315.1. NCBI lineage: Eukaryota > Metazoa > Arthropoda > Insecta > Diptera > Cylindrotomidae > Diogma > Diogma glabrata. Next base: position 212,409,496 of record OY856187.1, read on the forward strand.
CACCGCGTGTCACATATTCAAGATCTCACGGATATTTCTATGTGGAAATATGTTCCCACAAAATTGAATCCTGCAGACATAGTTTCCAGGGGTTTGATGCCATCCACATTGCCAACTAACGAATTGTGGTGGAACGGTCCATGTTTTTTATCCGAGCCACAAGAAACATGGCCGCTTTATCAAAATGCAAATATTAATTATGATGATCCCGAATTATCTAAATCAAATGTCTTACTAGAAGTTAACGAACCACTGATCAACGACCTTATTTTATTGTACTCAAATTATAATAAACTTCTACGAATATCAGCACTTTGTCTTCGTTTTTCTCGAAACACTAAACTATCCAGAGAAGATCGTAGCACCGGAGAAATATCAGCCGAAGAAATGGATTTAGCTCTTAAAGGCATTGTTAAATTTCTTCAAATAAACTCGTTTGCAGCTGAAATAAAACTTTTAAAAAAAGGTGATTGCATATCGGCTAACAGTTTCATAAAAAATCTTAATCCGTTTCTCGATTCTTCTGGTATCTTACGAGTTGGTGGCCGGTTGCAAAATTCCGCTCTTTCCTATGGACAAATTCATCAAATGCTTTTACCATCAACACATTATTTTACACAACTTTTGGTAAGGAACGAACATTATCGAAATTTACATGCAGGACCTCAAGCTCTGTTAAGTTTTATTAGACAAAAGTTTTGGATTATTGGTGGTCGTGGTATATGAAGAAAAACCGTGCGTGAATGCATAATATGTTTTAAAGCAAAACCTCCATCAATTGATCAGCAAATGGGTCAATTACCCGTCGAAAGGGTACAATCTTTTCGAGCTTTCCAACATATCGGCATAGATTACTGTGGACCCTTCCAAGTAAATTATAAAATTAGATCGAAAATTATTTCTAAGGTATACATTGCATTATTTATATGCTTTTCAACGAAAGCAACCCATTTGGAAGTAGTTCATGATCTCTCAACAAATGCCTTTATTGCTGCGTTTAGGCGATTCATTTCACGTCGTGGTCGATGTTCTAGTGTATGTACTGATAACGCAACAAATTTTGTAGGTGCAAAGGGAGAATTGCGTGAACTTCAACAGCTTTTTAATTCAGAACTTCACAGAGTAGAAGTTTTTAAATTCTATACTGAAGAAGGAATCAATTGGAGAACAATACCACCACGGTCCCCACACTTCGGTGGCTTGTGGGAGGCCGCTGTAAAAAGCACAAAATATCACCTTAAACGTTGCCTCGGTAATTATATTTATACGACTGAAGAATTTACAACGTTAGTGGTTCAAATTGAATGTTGTCTAAACTCAAGACCATTAACGCCCTTGTCAAGTGATCCTTCAGATTACTCAGCACTTACTCCTGGCCATTTTTTGATAGGATGTCCTATCAATTCCGTTCCGGAACCATCATTACTTCATCTTGATTTTAATCGTCTATCAAGATACCAAAGACTACAACATATTTTGCAGCAATTCTGGCAACGATGGTCCGATGAATATTTATCCGAGTCACAACAAAGACAAAAATGGGTCAATGTTAAATCGAACGTCAAACCCGGAATTCTAGTTTTGTTGAAGGAGGATAATGTTCCTCCGATGAAGTGGGTCATGGGACGTATATGTGAAACACATCCGGGGGCTGACAAACTAGTTAGAGTTGTAACCGTCAAAACTCAATATGGAATATTTAGAAGAGCTATTGCAAAAATTTGCGTACTGCCTATTGAACAATCATTCATTGCAGACGATTGAGATTTGAATTCACTATGTTCTTTATTGTAATGTAAAATTATTGTGTCTACTTTTTTAAACTATATTAGTATAATTGATTTGTTTTCTAATCAATTTTCTTAGATATTTAAATTCATTAAAATAATAACTGAATTGAAGTTTTATTGTATAGAATAATTAATAAAAAATTTTGATTCTTTAGAATAATTATAATAATAAACTAGTTTTGTCTTATCTAATTTGTTTTGAAATTTATACATTTCAAGGTGGCCGGTATGTTCAGTACTAAAAGTTTTGTGCTAAATTCAGTTAGTTAATGTTAATCAGGTCACCCTAAATAACTACAAAAACTAAAATTAAATAAAAAGAAAAAAAATATATAATTATTAGTATATTCCAGAATTTTGTCTAGGATAAGTGTAAAAATTTATTTGTGTTGTATGAATTAAACTAAATATAAAATAAAATAAAATACAAAAAGATATGTTTTAATAGTGATCTCAAAATAAAATAAATTAAAATTACAGTCCATTTCAAAAGAAACAATCTCAAAAGCAAGAGCTTACCTAAAAATGGATGATATTCGTGTTCAGCAGATCACAATCCCCCAAAAAATAGGTTTTATTTAGGGAGACAAAAAAAGTTCAAAATTTGTTAACTAGTGTAATATATCGGTAGTTGGTTTTATTATGCGTTGGAAATAATGTTCTCTCTTTCATAGAGATTAGGAGCTTAATAATAATAAGGCCCAGTGAATTCTAATGGAATAACTCATGCTGCAGCTCCATTGACTGAATTGCTTAAATGCTGGAATTTGAACAGTGAATTTAAGTGATGATTTTTGTGAACTATCTATAACTTGTAAATTATCAAACGTATTGTAAAAATTGAGTCATTTTGTAAAATCTCAACTAAAGGAACCAGTTTTGATGCGAGATAACTTAGCTATCATAGCGTCATCTTTTTTAACAGTAAAGATGGTATAGTTTTACTGACATATGATCCAAAATCGCAGCTTTTAATGCATAATAGGTCTCCTTATCTTTCGCGTGTAGAGCTCGTAACCCATTCAGGAATGTACAACTGGTCCAGTAATGGTTCATTTTTGGCGACCAGTAATGTAACTATGGGTGAGTCCTGTCAACCATGACTCGGCAATTAACATAATTTTACTGGATGATAACTTTGGATAAGGGCAGCAGTTGATGGACCAGAGAAAAAATCAGCAATGGCCCATTTAAAGTTGTACAGCTAGGCCAGAACGGAAGACTAATGATGACCAGTATTGGCCAAATACTGGCAACCATGACTGGACCCTTAAATAAATATAAAATATTATCATATGTCAACTTAAATAAATTGAATACAAAATAATTGAATTGATATTATCATAGTCTTTTAGCTGATAAGCGATAACTAAACTAAATAGGTGAAATTTTTCAAATTTTTTTAATTGATATTGCTTTAGTGAATTTTAACCCAATCGCATAGATTGTCCAATCCGTGGTTGCAGTACTGGCCCAATAACAATAGCCAAATAATGTTTAATGTAAATAATGTAATAATGTACAATTAACGGGCCAATGCTAGATCATTTAAAGTAAAGTGTAATGGCTATTTTCTACAAACGCTAGATCGTCCGATCCATTTTTTCAGTGATGTCCGAATAACAATAGTCAAGTGCTATTTACCATTTATGGCCCAGGCCCCAGTGCTTAGCCATTCAAAGGTAAAAAATCAGTCGATGAGTGGTTCTAGTACTGGCCCAATAACAATAGCCAAATAATGTTAACCATCAATGCACCAGCGCTTGACGGTATTTCAGAGTCTGGCAAACACTGCTGGGGTAATTTGATATCAAAAAATACTTCAAATCTTTCCAGTTTATATTTAGAACTTGTGGCATAGATTTTTGTTTTGCAATCATGATTTAGACAAGCGGTTTTCAAATACACAAAATAATAAATATCAATTTTAACGTTGTGTTGACCTTGGTTAATTGTAACTCTACTATATATAAATATATATCGGCACTTATAAACACAGCACAATATTTTTTATTGTATTTTGAAGCACTATTATTAATTTAAAATAAATGTCCAAATAAGAAAAATCCAAAATAAAAAACGATCTTCGTTGATATGTTGTATGAAAATTCAAACACGTGCTGTTGAATGACCTTCCAACACCAGTCGACGTAATAATCTGATATCGATGATGAGAACAATCGAAATCCTTTGACACCATGAATAATATAAATTGGGCTTTTCCAAGACTTGATCAAGGTCTGGAAGCTCACTTTTATTTTACTAATGGTTTTTCTAACAAAACTACCAAAGTTATTTGGTAGAATGTGCAGTGTAGTGTAACTTATGGAAAATAAAATTGATAATAAAAAAAAAAAAGTTTTTGCATTGAAAAATGATTAATTGAATGAAGATGGATATAAAATTTTTATTGTTGATCGTCCAGATCTCAAAGTGCAATTATATTTTATTTAAATTTTCAAAAGAACATAGCAAAAATATTTATGCAAACAGCAAAGTATATAAAACAAACAAAAAATAACTGAAATAAATCGACTGCATATACACAATCGTTTATGATAATGTTGATTTAATTATTCTTTGAAGATTATTCATTATGCACACCTTGCAATTCAGTGGCAAGATCGTGAATATCGTAAATACGATAATCGACAGTCGTTTTGTGTTACAGCATACCGATTAGCGTAAAATACGATAGAATCGTCAAAAGTGATGTTATAACATCTTGCCACAGATTCTTTCAGATTTATGATAGACTTATCTAATTTTGACATCATATTTTCTTACAAGATATAAAATCCATAACTTCATATACAATGGAAAATGAAATCCTTTCATATTTATTTGATTATGATTATTATAAATTATAGTTTATATTTAAACTACATATAAGAATTTAGTTTTCCTTTCTAAAAAAATTAAATGATTTTGATTAGTTTGCAAACTAATTTGTCAACGATTTAACATGAATGTGGGTGGAAAACGATGTTAAAGTTATTGCCAATAATATTGTAACGAAGATTAATTACTTTAGATTCGTTTTTAAATAATGTTTTTATTCGCCTACATATTAAAGAATAAAGTGGTACTTTATTACTGTGATTTGCGGCCATAAAGTGTCATTTTTTAACCGTATATTTTGTTGTCATAATTACGTTCAAAAAAGTAAAAAACATTTGTGTTTGTTTAAATTCTATAAAAAAACAGAATTTTTTATCAAAGCAACCTTTAAATTCCAAATTTCATTATCCAATTAAAATTATTGTTATTATTTGTTGTCATAGTTATACAATTATTTTGAAAAAAATAACAAATATTTTGTCAAACTCAAAGGTTACTTGTTCAACATATTTTCATTTCAAAATTCATGAAAATTATAACTTTGATTTAGAATAAACAATATTTTTAAAATATTTTGCTAGCGGCGAATAAAAAATAGTATATGACGCACGGACGTAAGCTATTTTGGACTTAATGTGGGTGCAAATCTCGGCTAGGGCCTCGATTCGCAAACTCCACATACTTCCAAAATCTTTAGCTTTGCGTTCTTGCATCATAATGTACTATTTGTTGATTTACATAAATTTTTGATCCTTCTTACAGCTTTATTGCCACTAAATCTAGATGTGTTTTATTTTTGTTTCAGATCAACAAGCGGTCAATCAACAACACATCATCCAATCGGTCTTCCTTCACGCTCATCAATTGGGACATCTTCTAAAGATCCTTTAGTTCCTATTCTAATCTCAACTCAGCACCAACATCAACATCAAACGAATAATGATACGTCACTTAAACAACGAGCAGTTGCCAAATTAAAATTATTTAATTTTCATTTAAATTGGGATTTGCATATGACACAGTGTAAGCCATGCGGGTATGTATTGCTATAAAATTATATAAAGAGAAAACATGAAAATTTCGCAAATTTATTTCTATTCAAACTATCATGCAAAAATTTCCTTTATACTTTCATAAGTGTTTTATGATTTACATTTTGTTTTATTTTCTTTGATGATATATTTAATTGGAATGATAGTCATTCAGAAATTATGTACTAGAATCACTTTGAATAAATGTTTTCAGTGGAATTGGGAGCGATTTGCTTTTCTTTTGACTTATTTCATTTTAACTGTTATGTTAAAGAAAAGTTTTACCTCAAAATTCTTCATGTGACAACTAATTTTCCTTATGTAAGCGATTAGGGATGAATTGAATTTTCACTCAAACAAATTTTATATATATAGGTTAAAATTTCGAGTCAAATAAAACGAAATTGTTATGTCAGAACCAACAATGAAGCATTCATTACCAAGGAAATTAGATTTCACAAGTGAATTATTTCCTTACTCGAGATAAGTATATATATTTTTTTCTTATCCAGAAAATAAAACTGTCTCAATCTAATGCTTACGAGTTTCTTTTTATTTTCGTTTAAAAGATTATGAATGAATAATCATTATTATAGTCGTTGTATGTGTTTTTTTCGTATGAACATTTTTATTTCTTTAAATACTAAGACGCTATAAAAAGTTGTAATGCCTTAAGGAGTTTAGAATGAAAATTTATTATAGAAAATGGAATGGGTTTTTTTACACTTAGGAATGAATATGAAATTTAACAATGTGTGTTTTTATTTGCATGAGAAACAATAACAAATTATACTACATGCAAATATGTTCATTTAAAAACGATAAAGATAGAATAATCAAATTGTTTAAAACGGTTTCAACAGTGATAACTTTATTACAGTGCTTGAGAATTTTTTTGATGTGACATTTTCATACTATTTCATACTATACCTTATACTGCAGAAAAAACAAATTGGAATTTTTTTTATGTTTTAAAAATAAAAATGCTGTACAAAAACAATAAATATTTATACATCTATCTCACAACAACATAGTGATTCTTTTAATTTTTTTATTCTCATAAAAACATCCGCTTGAAAGATTATAAAAACGCTTTTCTTTAATTTTAAGACATGAAGCCTCTCGGTCTGTGCAATTCCGGTAAATTATTCCATTTCTATGTTGTTGGAGACATGAGACAGTTTGGCAATTTGCACTAATCGACTGAGAAGTGATGATTGACTGACGCAGCGATCCTTTCAATTGGTTTTTATAAAAAACATAGTGGCCAGAAACTGAATGACGTTGTTGTAGAGATTCATGATTCATAACCAATTTGCAAACAAATCTTCATCTCTTAAAATTCGTATATTTGCCGCATCACAGAAACGGGCCCAAATTGTGAAAAGCTAAACATTCGCTTCTCGTAATGGCGATGACAAAGGTTTTCTTCTAGATATCTATCTCACATCTATCCCAAATATTACGTTACGAGCGTCAAAAATTCTTACCAATATCTAATCGTATCGGTTATCAAAACTGATTTACTAAAAACTAGTGTTCCAAAATCACGTATAATGTTTCGCTTCTCAAAATGAACATGAACACCAATGATCTTCAAAGTTTTTTCAAAGGTTTCTCTTACGATCGTCATTGTTTTCATACTGACGATGTAAATATTTTTGTCCAAAACTTTACTAAAGTCGTTCAATTCGGTGTCAATAAATTCGTTCGTTTCGCAATAGTGAGATCCACAACAAAAAAATTGGTTTTCCAAGGTAACCAATTTGGTTCTTACAAACGTAGATTATGTAATATTTGAACTCATAACATAAATCCCAATGAGCTAAAGGTCCATCACCAGGAAATGGAAATCGAAATATCAGATATGTGCTAAAGCGGCAAAACTTCCAAATATGTCACTTTCTCACGAAAATGTTTACAGTGATATTAGTTCTTTAAAGCCTGGTACTAAATCTTGTATCCCTCCTATTATTGAGTGTGATTTAAGTATTACTGACCCAACAAAAAACGCCACATTGTTCACGCGAAGCAATAACCCAAAGCCAGTCTTCATGAGTTAATATACAACAAATGCACTTCAAACCCAAAACTGACACAAAATTTACACAGCTACAACAAAGCTTCTGGTCTGTACAACGTTCCTCCTGTTATTCCAACAACATTTTCAAAACAAACTTGCACCCCACTCTCATCAAAATTTTTTATAAATCCTTTAAATCATGTATTTTTCCTTCGTGCTGGGAGTTGGCATATGTCCAGCCTGCCCCAAAAATGAAACGAAATCTGATATTTCAAGTTATAAACCGATAGCCCTACTACCAGTTTTATCTTAAATATATGAGCACCATATAAATTCACATATATCAACACATATAACAACCAATAGGGTTTTCGAATCAAAAGATCAACAACCGATATTTTGAACTTTGTAGTACATCTTTAAAACAGCAAAATTGAAAAAGATGGTGGAACGTACGTTATCACATTAGACATCTCAAAATCATTTGATCAAATCTGGCATGCCAACTTGATCCACAAGCTCGTTGCGTACGGCTTTCATCCCGCGCTCCTAAAGCTGATTTCAAATTTCTGTCTAGCCAATACATATTGGTATCCATCGATGGTTTTTTTCTGAGTCTAAATTAATTATCTCTGGTACCCCAACGCTCAGTTTTATCTCCACTCTATTTTTAATATATATCAACGAACTGTTGGAAATCACCAAAAATCCCATAAATAGTTTTGCAGATGATAATAGACTGCACAATTCATTCGTCCCCCTATTTTTAAAGACTAAAATGAATGAAGAAATAAATGACGCCTGAAGAGACTCTGATATAAATGTAAACTAGGACTTAGAAAATATTGTTGATTGGTGTGACAAAAATTTGGTGAATTTTAATTCCAACAAAACACAGCTATTGATTGTTTCCAGATCAAAGACCGACCGGAATGATCATATAATGCTGAAGGCAAAGAGCGCGTCCAGGAAACTCGGGCGCCTAAATAGTTTTAAGAAATATTTCTCTCCGTTTCAATAATTCCACATTTATAAGTCCTATATTCGTCTCTGTATTGTTATGACCACTGTGCATTCCTGATAGTGGAATCACTATCAGGAACATTAGAGGAACTGCGTGCCTTGAGATTTTAAATTTCCGACTAGCTAAGTCTGTGGTTTCGATTATGCCCTTCATAAGCCCAGTACAAATGCTGAATTGCACACAAAATTTTCACAAAAACACGGATTCAACCCCAAAAATCAGAGGAACCAAGACCATAATCCACAACTACACAGTTACAATTAGGACATTTAGAACTTAAAATGTTTCACATACCCCTTTGATTTGTGACTGATCCAACTCTCCATACTATCCTAACCCTAGCCTCTCATATTATTATAATTATTATTGCATCCAAATATTAGGGCTCGTAAAATACTCGAACATTAAGTACCCGGGTATCGAGTAGTTATTTTACTCAAATACCCGGGTTACCCGGGTAACCCGGGTAGTTGGATAATTAAAACAAAACAAATTTTTAATAGTTCATTTGTACATATTTAATTCAATTAATATTGATATTTATTTAATTCAATTAATTTAATTATTAAAAATATGTTAAACGTTAAATGAAACCAAATTTTATAATAATATAATATTTACTATAACTTTTTGTTTATAAAATAGTATTTTAAAAATATTAAGCCGTTGAGTGTGGAAGGAGCTAACGAACTGCGAATTTTGGTTATTATATTGCCGGCCACTGAAAACACCCGTTCGCATGCCGTTGATGTAGGATTTATAGTAAGCAGTGAAGCGTACAGATTATCTAACATGTGGTTTCGCTTACCTCCATTTGTCTGCATAAATGGAAGGGATTGCTCAACATTTAAATTTTCGCTTTTTTCTTTGGTTTTAGTTATATATAATGCAAGACAATGCTGTAACTCATTATATACTGATGTTGGTTCCCGCTCTCAATCAGAAGAGCTTGAGCTTTGATCTGCAACTCTGATGTTGTTTTCATTCGAGTATAGACGTAATAATAATTGATAAGCAAGCTGCTTTGTAGAAATTTTTGTTGCATAGCTTAAAAACTCATTGCCTTTGGAAAAAATATAATGATGCAAATATAACAATAATGTTATTATATCTTTTGTCGACGTTCATTAACTTCGTTTTTCAAATAGTTCACGAGAAAGAGGTGTACTAATCTCGTTTATTTTTTTTAGTACGTAGAAGTACCTTCAGCTGTTATTAGGGTGGCGTTTTTTGTATTCAGTTCTTGTACTGCTAGCATAAGTGGTTCGAGAATAAAAGAGATTTCTTTTAATATTTTTAAATCGCATTCGTGCATTTTGTCAGCGCCATTCGTGCATTTTGTCAGTGTAGTATTAATGCAATTTTTTAATTTAAGAAATCGATTTATTGCTGCAATAAGTATGTTCCACCGTGTTTTACAATCTAAATTAGTTTCAACTTTTGACCTTCCTGAACTTCTACGTGCTCTAATTATAAAAATAACAGAAACTAAACCATCGGAAAATGACTGCAGTCGTTTGTGTGGGAGTACTCAGGAATCTCTCAAGGATCTACATTTTAAGGTGATAGAAGTATTTCTAAAAAATCTAGATTCATTCATTTTATAAATCTTCTTTGGTAAAACGCTCCATACTTTGTGACTTACAAGCTTCGTAACTATTTCACGGCCCTAGCTGATTTAGGAACTTATCTAAAATACAACAATGCAACATATATTTTCTGAAATTATTTTTTGAATAAATCAGCAAAAGTGACAGTGAGCTTCATAAGAATTTTGTTTTTGTTATACCCGGGTACTCGAAGCTATTACCCGGATATTCGAGTAGTAAAATTTTTGGTAAAATACCTGGGTACCCGGTTATCCGATACCCGAGTATACGAGCCCTACCAAATATATATGTATGATTGGTTAAATGAAGTATTGAAGAAAAGAAATTGTTGCACTTTAACGGATGATACGTTGAACAAATTGCAAAATAAAATATCGTTGCACCAGCAAGGGAGATTGTTGATTCAAGTACAATTGAAAGTATCGTTGCACCTGTACAAATGAATGTTAATTCAAATGCAATATAAAATTAGCAATACAATGCAAGATATCGTTGCACCAGCACAGGTAATTGTTGATTATAAATCAATAATCCATATAATAAAAATCGGTGCGCCAATGGTACCGGCGTTTGTTGAACACAAATAATAGAATGATGCAAATCAACCATTGCAACAATTTCACTAGCAAAGCCACAAATAACAGTTTTATTAAGAAAATCATCTACATCTACAGCAAATATAATAACTGCAACAAAAATGGCGTCTATTGTTAGACTTTTTTAAGAAAAAAAATATCATAGCACAGGACATAAAAAGCGGTCGCCCATGGACGAATTTTCCCAAAAAAAATGAATAATTTTTATGCTTGATACTCAATCTTATCAATTATAAATCAAAAATGGTTTTAAACGAAAACAACACAAATCACTAACCAGCCCCAAAGAAAACAATATATTTTGAATTTTCTTCTTTTTCTGTTTAATTAATTTATTTAAAACTTAAATTTAATTATACGTTCTTTTTTGCTAACAAATTGAGCATTTGAAATTCTAGTTAAAATGCCAATTTATTCGATTTATTTACATATACCGCAGGAGGGATCGATTGCCCTTGCCGCAGGAGGGATCGATTTTGATCGATTATGAATTATGATCAATGTTGATCTATGGGTCTGACTACCCTGCGTACTCCAGTCCCTGCCATTGACATATGAGTTAGCGTGAGATATCACATACCACTGGCAATGGCAGGAGATGTCATTAGCCAAGATGATATCTTAGGGTGCTGGCGGACGAACTTTAATTAGTCAACGGTAGCACTTCCAGTCTTAGCTGGGCAGCGTTCCGTAGCGGTACCGCTCATTAGCTCTTCCGAGGAATCGAACCAACACGTAGTTATGTGTGGGCTTTGTGCCTCGATTTAGGTGGTGGGCGGTGCGTCTGGGGTGCGCTGCATCAGCTGGATTATTGGCATTTAGTTTTGTTTTGTTTTCTGCAAATTTCTCACAATTTGTTTTTCACTTATTATTTTGTTATTATTTCTTCATCTTATCATGAAATATTGGCATATGTCATATTTTGTAGTATGATAGGATTTTTTACTTAGTTATGCATTTTAAAATAAAACACAAAAAAATAAAATAAACATTTTGATATATATATATGGCAGTACAACCGAAAAAAAATAAGTCTGCAAGTGGTAAAGCAAATTTGCGCAATCCACCCGCCCATAAAGTGGCATGTCCACGGAATTTGCAGGGACAAAACATATATGAATCAATAAAAAATTTTAAAATACATGTTCAAAACATCTGCGGATTGAACGCTAACCATGACCACGTGCAACATCATCTTGAGCACGACAAACCGAACATTCTATTCCTTACAGAAACACAAGTTTCTGAAAATTTTCTCTTTATAGAATCGCTTAATTCCAAATATAGGCTCGAATCAGCTTTCAAACTCCATCAGGGCGTATGCGCATTCATTCATGAGAGTGTTGCGTACACGCGCTTTCCAAATTTTGAACTACACGGTGACGGCTTCAATACAATGGTTTTAAAGATTTGTCTTCCAGAAATGACTTTTTTTACAATAGCTTTATACCGGTCCCCCAACAAACGTAACCCAAACTTTTTTAATATACTGACAAAAATTATGGACGAGATTAGAGCAAAGTCCCCTAATTGTGAAGTTATCGTTACCGGTGACTTCAACGTCCACAACAAATCATGGTTGGAATTCTCCAAATCGACCGACGATGTTGACAATAGTGGAAAACTGGCAGAAATTTTTGCCGCGTCTCAGGGCCTATTCCAAATTGTTAAAAGCCCAACTTTCACTCCTCATAATGGCGGTGATAATAGTTTTCTACTAGATCTCTATCTTACCACAATGCCAGATATTACGAGTGTCGATGTTGCGAAAGGTAGTATTGGAAATTCTGATCATTATTTAATCTCATCAGTTATCAAAACTGATTTACTTAAAACTACAGCTCCCAAACCCCGTAAAATATTTCACTACTCAAAAATGGATAAGAGTGGTCTTCAAAATTTTTTCCATGGTTTCCCTTTCGACCGTCATTGTTTTTACACTGACAATGTAAATGTTTCTGCTCAAAACTTTACAGAAACCATCCAATTTGCTATCAATAAATTTGTCCCTTTCTCCATAGTAAAACCCAAACAAAAATACTTGTATTCGAAAGCTGCCAAAACGGCACTTAGAAACAAACGTAGATCATTTAATATTTGGATTCATAACAAAACTCCCACTAATCGATCCCAATATCTAAAGGCCAACAAAATATCTAATCAGATTATCTCAAACGAAAAGTCCGAAATTGACAGAGCGAAAGCCTCAAAACTTACGTCTATGTCTGTTTCTGACAAGAGTTTCTACAGTGCCATTAATTTTTTAAATTCTGGTACAAAATTTTCTATTCCCCCTATTATTGATGGTGATTTAAACGTCAATGATCCCGCAAGAAAAGCTAACTTGTTCGCTGAACGCTTTGCTCTGAACTCCACTGTTTTTGAAACTCCTAAAGAAATACCCCAAATCCAGTCTTCAGGAGTTAATATGAATGAACTTCACTTCAAACCCAAAATAGTCGCTAAACTTTTAAAGGGGTTAAACATCAACAAAGCATCAGGAATGGACAATATTCCACCCATTATTTTAAAAACCTTTTCCAAAGAACTTGCACCAACTTTAACTAAAATATTCTACCAATCCTACAAATCTGGTATATTTCCCTCGTGCTGGAAGTTGGCAAATGTCCAGCCCGTCCCCAAAAAGGGACCAAAATCCGATATCTCAAATTATAGGCCAATAGCTTTACTATCGGTCCTATCCAAAGTCTATGAGCATTATATTAATACACATATTTCAAAATTTCTGGAAGAAAATCATTTAATATCCGACAGCCAATACGGTTTTCGAAACAAAAGATCAACTACCGATCTATTAAACTATGTAGCGCATTGTTGGAACAGCATACTTGATAAAGGAGGTGAAACATATACGTTATCGCTTTAGACATCTTCAAGGCATTTGATCGAGTCTGGCATGCCAACTTAATCAACAAAATTAAATAAATAAAATACCTTTTTATTTATTTAATTTTTTACAATAAATAAAAATTTATTTGAAACATGTCTCTTAATCAACAAGCTCGTTGCGTACGGTTTTCATCCCAATGTTGTGAAGCTGATTCAAAATTTTCTATCCGACCGATACATTTCGGTAACCTTAGACGGATATTCTTCTGAGTCTAAACTAATTAACGCTGGTGTACCCCAAGGCTCAGTATTATCCCCAACCCTATTTTTGATTTATATCAACGAATTGTTGAAAATCACCAGCAACCCAATAAAAAGTTTTGCAGATGATAGTACTCTGCACAAGTCGTTCGAGCCCCTTTCTTCAAAAGGTAAAATGCACGAACGAATTAATCCTGGCCGGAGAGACGCTGCCATAAACGTGAACAAAGACCTGAATAAAGTCGCCGACTGGGGTGACCAAAACCTTGTCAATTTCAACTCCACCAAAACACAGCTGTTGATTGTTTCCAGATTAAAGACCGAGTTCCCCAAAGATATTTTATTTAGTATGTGTGATGAACCAATAGGTTAATGTAAAAACATTCGTTTATTGCGGGTGTCACAGTTTCAAATGACCTACTCTGGAACGGTCATGTAATGGCGATGGCAAAAAGCGCGCTAAAAAACTCGGCCTCCTAAATAGATGCAAAAAATTTTTCACTCCATACCAATTGCTCCATGTTTATAAGTCCTATATTCGTCCCTGTATGGAGTACTGCTGTCAAGTTTGGGGTGCTGCCTCTGTTTCCATCTTGGCCCTCTTGGACTCTGTTCAAAAGCAAGCTATACGAATTGTAGGTGATCGAACTTTGACATCAAAACTTGATTCCCTACAACATCGTCGCACTGTTGCTGACCTCGTTGTTTTTGACAAATATCGTCATCAGCAGTGCTCAGATGAAATCAGCGGCATCATGCCTCAAACTTATTCTAACCCCCGTTCCACTCGGCAATCGGCTGCCGCAACCAGTGAAACGGTAAAGATCCCGCGCTGTCATACTGGCAGATCGCAGAAAGTCTTCTTTGTCCGAACTGCGTACAAATGGAATAGTTTGCCGGAACACTTAGTCTCAGGTGGCTTCAACCCACAGATGTTTAAAATAAGCGTTAATCTACACCTCAGAACGCCAGTTGTTGTGGGACCCAGGTCTAGACCTAGGTCTTAAAAGGTATTTATGTGTTGTTGTGACACATACTCTAAACCCTATTACACAACACATTTTATTAAAAAAAAAAAAAAAATATCACATATCACTACAGTTTTGACTAAAATTTGATTTAATTTTACTAACACTCCATTAATTTATTCCAATTGAACTTATATATTTGAACTATATATGCAAAGTTTTTTTTCTAGAAATTGTTATAAACAAAAAAATGTGAATGACTTCAGTTTTTTTATTTTTTTCCTGTTTGAATCTTTAAACACATTAACTAATTTCGGGAAAAAGAATCTACGGAAAATTTTCTGAACCAATAGTTTATAAAAATATATCATTCCAGGACCACATTAAGAGAAAACAAAATACAAGAATAAAAAAGACGATAAGTCGTGTGTCGCGGATAAATCGTTTGACATTAGCTGTGTTTTGTTCATTTGGGTCAGGGTCAAGGTTTGAAAAAAAACGATGTGGGTCAGGCAAAGAAAAAAATATTATATTTTAAATTGTTGGCAACACTGAGCTGAGACGAAAAAAGCTTGTGAGCTTGTAGCGCCATTTTTAAATTAAAACTCAATATAAAAAAAATTCAAAAAAAATTTAACGTCTCTTGAAAAATAAAACTTCATATAAAAATTTAATCAGAAACACTAATCCATTTTTTTACATATGGCAATGTTCATTGATTATTGCAAATGGCGTGAAATAAAATGAAATAAAATAATTGATAATTAATAAAAAATTGTGAACATCTAATATTTAAAAAATATGGATTTTATATCGTAAGTATTGCTTTAAAATTAATTTTAAGCAAATTTATTGAAATCATGTTGAAAACAAATCATATCAAAATTGATTTTAAACAAATTTAACAAAGAATCTTTGACAGTTTTTTTATTTTGAATAAATTTTCTTTGACATTTATAAGTTTTAAAATGACCATACCAACCTTATAAAATCAAAACCTACGTTTCGTCATCTCTTGCAATTTTATAAAACCAAAATATTTTAGATCATTGATCTACGCCCAGATAAATATCTGGGTTATGTTGTTGTTGTTTTTACATGTAAAAAATAGACTTATCTAGACCTTGACCCTGATCCAAATGAAAAAAACGCAGCTATTGATTCAGAACGAGATAAATTGCATGAAACGCGTTGGTTCATGCATAAGACAATGTTTCAATAAATGAACTGTTATGGTGGTGAACAGCTTCGTAACAATATACAAAACGTGAAGTGGTTTTAATTGCAGCAAATACATAGCTTTTTGTTGGGCAAATGTTTATGCAAGATTTAAATTTTGAATTCTGAATCTAATACGCAAGTTATAAATTTTGATATTATTACTGGATAAATATCGAATATTGGTGTAAGGTCGTGTTATTTTGAGTCGGATAATGCCGCTAGTTGAATTAGATCAAGGATAGGGGATTGGACGATAATTGGAACAAAACACTTGGATAATTGAAGCTTGGAAGAAACGGAAAGTATAAACAACATTGAAACATTATTCAAGGTCGACATCAGTTCAGCAATCAACATCATAAATAAAGTTTCGTTTTTTATGTTTATTTATTCTTTATATGCTTAATTATATTTCCTGGAATGTTTGATATGAAATATTAAGGGACAGAGTAGATTGGAGATCTTCCTGAGCCTAAAGTCTGCGGCCATTTTTTTGAAAATGCCGGTGGAAACCAAAATCTGGTTTCTAACATTTTAGCTTTTTTAGCAGAAATTCTTCTTGTTAATTACTGTTACTATTATTTAATGTGGAACTTTATTATCGGAACAAGAGCTATCACCACAAATGTTCCCCCCCCAAGTTTCATCGAAGATTAAGCTACAGAACGATGGAAGCAAAGAGTGGTGGGGAGGGGTGCGCTGGGTTTTGCCTGCTCGCGTAATTGTAGATGATGTATGCTGAGGAATGGGGTTAAATATTACCCTTTGCGATGAAAAAGTTGCATTAGCGTCGCGTTGTTTCTTTTTTGTGGTGGTAGAAGGAGAAGAATGGATTATGGCCGAAGAAGGAGAATGGATGTTATTCGTTAATTACGGAGGCTCGTCTGCGTGATCGAGATTAGTACTCGAAGTAGGTAATTTTTTATTTAGTTCATCTTCAAATTGTTCGCTAAAGCAAGGTTTTATTCCTTCAATGGAAACTGGAATGTATGTATGTACGTATGTATGTATGACCTTCACGGTCAATAACAAAATTATTATCATCGCTGCTGATGACTGGAAAGTGACCTTCGTAAGGAGCTTGTAGCGATTTACTTACTAAGTTCGTACATAAGAACACATGCGAACAAGACTCGAGAACCGTGAAACGAAAACTTTAGGAGAAGTGAGTCTTGACGCAATTGAGGGACGAAGTGATAATTAAAATGTTGTTTCAATTGTGAAACGAAATCGAACTGAGGAGTGAAAATAGAATTTTGGCTAAACGGTAGTATACGTATTCAGTCCGTCCAGCCATAGGCCATGATAACAGATTTAAGAGGGATTTAGGATTGTAACTAGTAGTTCGTTTACGTTCGAAACCGATAATTTTAAACAACTCGCTGAAGAGATTAGGTTCTAATTTTCGAACCCTGATCAGTGACAATTACTGAAGGTACTCCAAAACGAGCAATCCAATGGGAGTAAAGAGCTTAAACTTGGCAGAGAATGTTGGTTTTGGCAGGGATATTCGACATAGGAATGCTTTCAGACCATTGAGTATAGTGGTAAATAATAGTGATACAATAGGGTTTGTCCTCAGAGGCAGGAAGTGGACCAATAATGTCCACATATATCTCGGAAAATTTTTTGAATTGTGGTGGGATAATTAACCATAGATAATTGAGTATGGCGGTAAACTTTTGCCTGTTGGCAAGCCAGGCAGTTTTGTGTAATTTGTCGTGCATCCTTCTTGATGAATCGCCAAATGAATATATCAGAAATGAATTGTGGGACTAGTATCTACTAATTCCTTGAGTTCTAGATCATTGAACTGAGCTTCGGAAATTTTGTCGTAGTTAATGTTTTCTGGAATTGATATTCACTCATTATCAGTTATCAATAATCAATTACATTATCAATTCCAGAAATGTGGCGAATATCCGTCGTAAATTAACTGACGAAATATAAGTGATGGAATTAGGAAGGACTTACTTTGGCAGGATTTTACGACAAAGCATAGATGAGAGGCTTATGATGGGTGAAAAGAGTGAAGATTTTACATTTAATGTGAAACCGAAAATATTTAATTGATGCAGAGTAAACTTCAAGGAGTTTGCGATCGTAAGCGCTGTATTTCTGTTGCGTCTCGTTGTCTCATCGCCCAGATAAGAAACTAAGTGGTGTCCAAAAATCGTTAATTCTTTGCTGGACAATGGCACCAAGTGCCTTGTTGGAAGCGTCGAATATTACGCCAAGCTGGGCAGAGTGTGAAAAATGACAATGAGTTGTTACCGCATTGAGTTGCCGCTCGCAACGATCGAATGCTTGAATGGCGAGTTCAGACCATTAAATGACGCGTTTGTCATTCTTTTTAGAACATGTTACAAAATCGTTAAACATGGCTTGATTGCCACTAGGGCATGGTCGATTAATCGATTGGGACTAAATATCGATTAACGATTAATATGAAAATTTTAACACCGATTAATCGATTAATCAATTAAATAAAATTTTCACTAATTCTAATATTTTTAATTTTTATTAAATTTTTTTAAACAAATACGCGCGGTATATCATATTTAAAAGTTCAACTTTTACAATGACATAAGAAAAAATACAAATTTAATGGCTATCTATGTATTAAGGGCGTAAAGTAGGTCTTTTTTGCATAAGAGTGAAATTGTGGCTCTAGGCGAAGGCAAAAAAGATACTTTGTACTCCGAATTACATACAAGATTTTTGTCTTGTTTCATTAATAGGATCTGTATCTCGCTCTGTCAGTGGAATTTTCAGACCTTACAAAATTATGTGTTTAAAAATATACTGTACTAATTGAAAATGATAAGAAACTATACAAGCTGTATCCTTCATAATGGAAAGTATACTTCAAACCATAGTTTACTGGTTGGATTAATAATAAAAATATTACTTAAGGCAAAGTAAAGATTTTTTTTTTAAATAAATTTGTAAATTTTAAACATTTTAGTAAATTTAGATTAATCGATTAATAATTTTTTTGTTCGATTAATCGAACAATTTACGAAAGATCAATTAATCGAACAATCGATTAATCTAACCATGCCCTAATTGCCACTAGCGTGAGGAATAAATCGGCAGTAGAGTGTTGTTATTGGTGTGTCATTCCGAGAAAACGGCGGAGTTGCATAACTGTTTTGGGACGTTCGTAACGGTATATAGCATCGACACGGTCAGGAGTAGGATTGATTTCAGTTGAATCAATCGAATATCTGAGAAAGTCAACGTTGGTTTTGGATAAATTGCAATGAATTGCATTTATTAACGTTGGTAATGAGACCAGCGTCAAAAAGACGCTCGAAAACAGTTCATAAATGTTTGAGGTGTTCCACAAAGGTTTCAGAAGCAATAAGGTTGTGCTCTCTGTAGATGAAACAAAAATTTAGGTCTCGCAAAAAGCAATGCTTAAACCGTTTGGGAATGCAGCGTTTCACAACCCGCAAGTCTTTCGAATGAATTCGAAGGGTTCGAACGGAGTTCGAAGTGCAGTTTTTGCAATATCACGCTCATCAAAAGGATTTTGATGATATGCGTGGACGCGATTTATTGTGGAGAAAAACTTGCATCCATGTAGTTGATGCGAAAAAACCCGAATACGAGGCATAGGGGTTGTAATGTTATTCAGGTAGTCGGTAGTCACCGCAATGTCTCCACTCGCGGTTCTTATTTTTAACGAGATGGAGAGAAGAGTTAGACGGGAAATACCTTGAGATAATATTAAATCAAATTCCGTCTTTGCGATGGTCAGTTTGTCAGCAGCAAGTCGACGATACTGTTTTAACTGTTTTAACTGTTTTCTGTATTCCCTTTTATATAGTGATATCTTAAAGGATATTGCATTTGCTTCCTCGTTGCTTCTTGTGGATTTTAAAGTGCAATTTACTCGCCATGTAGTGTTTTTTGCTTCTATATATGTTGTGGTAGAATATAAAAGCTGTATTTGATGTATGCCAGTTACTAATAAAGTTTGTTTTGTTTAGATTAAATTGAGGTCGAAGAACCTCTACCAATGGTAATAAATGTTGAAAAACGAACAAAACAGAAACGAGACTTTAACACAATACAAAATAATTCATGAAAAATTTATTTTGTAGAAATAAAGAAATTACAAAGAAAAAGTTTATATACAATCACTTATTTACATTAATTTTTTTAATTGTTGATGAACTACTTAAAGTGTTATTCTAATGAAAATTTTTCTAATTAAAAGACTTCTTATACACTTTAATAATATTTTATTTTACTTAATATATTTTATGTCGCTAAGAGTCCTTCTTCAGCTTCAGAGAATGAATTCTGATTTCTATCGTAGAAATCAGAATTCATTCTCTGAAGAAGGTCTCTTAGAGACAGAAAATATGTTAAGAAAAATAAAATATTATTAAAGTGAATAAGAACTCTTTTAATTAAACAAATTTTCATTAATTTTTTGTTTTATTTAAAACAAATTTTCATCATTTTTCATTAAACTTTCCTTATTACTATTCGGTTGTTTATCTTACTTTAAAAACTTCGAGCAAATAAACTTTTTCCTATGAACGAACGTATTTGACAGAAAATGAATCAGCAATAAAATGTTTGAATTAAAATAAATTAACTTTAAGTTCTATTTCAAGTTTAAAGCTTTTCGTAGAAAAGCATAAGAAGCGGGAGTGATGTTGATGTTTGAAGATTTAAAAAGGTTTTATTTCGGTTGTTGTTGTTTTCGGTTTATCTTCGACAATTTTATAATATCATTAAAAACATTGAAAATTCTGATTAATAATTTTTCGATAATTATATGGAATAATAATAATAAAAATTTCCCTTACTTCAACTGTCTCAAAACAGGTCGTGCCGTTGCGTTAAAAATATTTTCTTTTTATATAAAAATCGATTAATTCACTTAAATGATTTTATTTTATTTCCTTTTTTTATTTTTTATTTCATTTCTATTTTTCTTAAGATTTTCCTGGTAGTTTAAAAGAAAATATGTAATTGCCAATAAAAATAATTTCATTAAATATTTCTATTTTGATTTATAAGATTTTTAATTCATACTTGTTCGATGATGGAATGTTTGTAATTCAATAGAGAGGAAATCGAAGAATGGATTGATGGGGATGACGGGTGAATAATAATTTAATGATTGAATTCAACTTTGGTAAATTGTGTTTGTTTTCCGTTTCCCTGAATAGTTTTTCTTTGCACACTATAAAAAGGGCATAATGCAATTTTATGAGACGTTGGTAAAATAAACACTTGATTGTCCTCCTTTTCTAATATTCATCCAGATACTGCTTTATAGTCAAATTGAAGTCTCTATTTCAACAACAACAGCAACATTTCAATGAACTATAAGTAGACTTTGGCCCTTGATAAACTTGTTGCATATTGCTTAGCGGGGTTTTCTTCAGACAGATATTTTTAATGTAACGGTCGATCAACCTCTCCAAAAACTTTAGAAAGTATAAGGAAAGACTGATCGGTCTGAAGTTTTTCGCCTCGCAATAGTTGGTTTGCTTCTTCGGAAATTAGAATTTCCAAATGAGTAGTAACCAAGTCCTCTCAAAGAGACTGACCTCGCTGTTGTTATTGGTGCTGCCTCAGCTCACGTGATGTGAATTGGCGTCATAGCTGACTAGGATATCCAGGTTTTTATTCTTGGTATAGTCAATCACGCGCACTATTTTCGGCGTTGAGGGGACGAATGG
This sequence comes from Diogma glabrata, assembly GCA_963693315.1. Lineage (NCBI taxonomy): Eukaryota > Metazoa > Arthropoda > Insecta > Diptera > Cylindrotomidae > Diogma > Diogma glabrata. The sequence goes on from OY856187.1 coordinate 212,431,422, forward strand.
ATTCGTACGGAAGATAGGCAGAAACCAAGAGTGTCAACCTATTTTACGTAGCTGTTCCGTAGCTTATCATTCCTACGGTTAAATCACCTGAGGATCATTCAACCAGAAGATTCTTATCAAAACTTTTGTGTGATGCTATGCAGGTTCTGGATTTGTCAGGACCACCTTCATATAGAGTTACTCTAGAATTAGGTTACTCTAGAATTTTTTTTTCATAGTACAGTTTGCGGCACCCTCCCATTTCGTTACCCATAAAAATATTATTTGCAAAATTTGAAACCAATCGTTCTATTCTAAGGCGTGCCCCCGGCCACTTAAAATTGAGAGTTGATTTCTAATTTCTTGAATATTCCAGTACAACATTTTTTTGCAAACAAAACTAATTTATATTATTTTACTGAAGATGTGATATACAGAGCTCCCAGTTTTTTTGGTGTTTCTAAAGTACTGGATCCTCGTCGGTTCTATTTTGGAAAACGCATAAGCGAGATCAGACATAGAAGTTTTCTTCGAAACATGCTAGTTTTTAATATGGTTGTCAGTGTTAATGTTGGTCAGAGTAAAGTCAAGCACCTCGCTCCTTAATGCATTTCTAAAGGTTGCACTAATTATGTATATTAATGTTGCTACTTCCCCACACGTTGTCATGAGCGTTAGTATGTTACTACTTCCCCAGAGTTAGAAAAGGTATGTGTGCTGTCTGAATCAGGTTAAATTAATATATCTAGAATGATCCTAGAATAAGATATGGTAAACAGTTTTGTTGTTAGTTTATGTTGTGCGTTAGGAGAAGCATCGCTTTCATCTAAAACTCGATTGCTACCCATACAACAGCTAATTAAAATGGGGAAATGCACTGGTTCGTCAAACCAAAATTATGTGTTGCGGTAAGGCATTGATTGAAACTGAAGGGCACCCGATCTCTAGAGTTTCGTGCTAACAGCCAAGTACTATCTTGACCAAGCAGCCCAGTCTTTAGCGCACATGTTTTGCTTTAGTTTGGATTAAGGGAGAGGAATTGAACGGAAATTAATATTAGCAGTAGGAAAAGAGAGAAGTGTTTGGCTCGCGTCCCCAAACCCTTATTGGTTATTTAGGGTCTTGCCCTAATAACGAAGGGATGGTCCAGGGTTATCCATTATCCACTACCTAAGGTCCTGCTAGGGAGCTAGCACAGAAAGCTAGGGTAGTAGTGTTGGACAGTTATCTACAGATTCATTGCCCTTTTTCACTGTGTAGACATTACTTGGTTCAGATCAAAAGAATCAGTAACTTTCCTGTTGCCAACGATTTTGTTTACCATCAAACTACTAACCGAAAACAAGATTTTTCTTCACGAAAGCATTTCCAAATATTGTTCTTTGTTTTTTCTTTGAATAAGTTATAACGTAAAATTGTCTTAAATGTTAAATTGAAAAAAGCTTTTAAAAACTTATTCAGAATACAAAATGCGATTGAAGATGTTCTGTTATTTGAATTTGTAATTTACATAAATTTCGTTTTAGTTAAAAACAAAATTAAAATCACAAATCGTTGATGAAGGATAACACATTTATGTTCTACAGGGAGCTTTTTTTAAAACCCATATTTATTGAATATCACACCAATATTACAATAAACCTTGTGCCAAGTAATTGTTTGTATTTTTACTTCTACATAATTAAAACTTTTCACTTTTTTTTTTATTTTTACCGATCTCTTTGTTATTACACTAATTGGTTATTGGCTAATAGACATAACAAAAAAAAAACAATTCGGATGTTATCGTGAATTTTTTTTGTCATTCATTTTACAATAAAATCTCCCCTTTTTCTGTTTTTAACTAAATACTTTAACTACAAATTTTCGTTCTTATCATTTAACTCAAACGTTTGACCTAAATAATTGTCACATTGGCAACAATTTTATTTTGGGGTGGTCGTTAGGAGTTGTTATGATTGTAATTTGAGTTGATATAATTTTGTTTTACAAGAAAACATTTTTAATGATGAAAAATTAAGAGTGTGTGGGAGTACAGGTGGTTGAAAATTTATTGAATTGAAAATCGAAACTGAAATTTGTTTTCTCTGCATTTGGGATCTGGATTATTGGTAGAATAAAATTATGTAAAATTTTGGGGTGAACTTCTGTAAAATAAAAAACCTAATTCTGCCTTTTCCGCTTCATAAACCCAATTTTTTTTATCTGTCATAGCATCTCGAGTTAGTTTTTGTCAACGACTCACAAACCAAAAAACACCCCGATTCATAACTGCACACAGAGTGACTTACTGGTCAATTCGCAGATGTTTCGACTCAAAACTGGAGATTTTATTATGGAACTAGCATATAAAGGCTTTCAAGTAAAACAAGACCATGGGAATTGATTGAATTGTAAAATAAAATAGACGATAGACACTTGTAAAGAGCTGACGTTCTGCTATGCAACATAAGGCTAAGAAATATTTGTTGATTGGTTATACGTTTTAGCAGTTAATGCTTAACACTGGCATACAGAGATTCTAGTAAACATATGATAAACATAAACATATATCGGTTTAAAGAACTACAAAAATGTTATACTAATTAATAAATGTTATACTAATTAACTAATACGAAAAATCCTAAGGACCCACAAAGAATTATAGACAATAACAAATTTAAAAATTCATGAGCCCAAATAATAGAATGAAAAGCTTAAAAACTCACAAGTTCAAAAGATTAGATGTTGGTTCACAAATTCACTGATTTACAGTTCAGTACATTCCCAAACTCATGAGCTCAGAGTCGAACAGACTCACAGGGTCGATCAATTGACCAAACTCATAGACTCGTAAACTTAATTACTCATAAATTCACAAACTCACAGAATTAAGAACACACAATCTCATCTACGAAAAGAATACCACACTCATAAATCGCATAATTACATAATCATAAATTCACTTTATGTTTCAAAAACCTTAGGCTCACCAACTTAAATACTCGTAATCATAAAGCTTTATCTCCTGACAATCCACACATAAAAAGAGAGACGAATGAACTTTGCAAAATATAGGAATCCTAGACCCACCAACCTTCTGATGGTTCAGAAGACGTACACCACCCACACACTCACTACATTCTATATTCACAGGCTCAAAGACTAACAGATTTACAGAGTCACAAAATCACAGACGCCCAGACTCACAAACATAACATACTTTTATGCTCACGTAATCACGAACGCACATACTAACATACTCACAAATATATATCATGGCACACCCTTAAAGGAAAAAAGGCTAAAAAACTCACAATCTAATTAGCCGAGGCAATGAAGCAGTAAAACCGCAAAAATCTCGGATTTTTTTGCACGAAGACGGATCGGAATGCGGTATTTTGCATTCGCTTCCAAAAATCATTTGTAAAAAATGCATCTACTTTGTATCTTATACAAACTGGAAATTGCATTGCTGCAGCCAAAAATGCATTCAAAAAATGCATTTTTTGAAGTCGCTTTAGAAAATTAAATAACTTTGTTAATAAAACTAGGAATTGGCTCAAACCGGATTCCCGGAGGTTTTGGAGGTCGCTGATTACGATTATGATGTTCAAATTGACCCACAGCTGACCTGGAGCTTAGGATCACTGAGGAACGTTATCTCCGTGGGACTCTCACAAAATTCACGCGGGGAAGGAGAGAAACTCGGCGCCCGTTTTTTTTTGGGTTGCTGAATTCAAATATGGCATCGGCGAACACCCTTCTGACACCTAGTGCACCGTAACCTGGACGCGCACGTCATCTCGGAGGGTTTTCCAGACACGCTCGCTAAAGACAAACCGAAAATCGTAATGGGGGTTTTTTAGGACGCGGATTGCAAATTTTTCATCGAAAACGTCCTGGTACACCGGAACACCTGGTACACCAGAACCTGAGCCTGAACGTCATCTCCAGGTGTCATATTTGCAAAAAATGTGATGACATTTTGAAATGAAATATAACTAATTATTTACGAACGTTCGCATAATTCATAATGTTTAATACTTGCAGAAGTGATTGTCCAGTGTCAAAGTATATCAGTTTTTTCTACATTTATTTATGAGAAAAGCGTACATTCTAGTCAGTATCAATTAATGTAATCAGGGTACAGAATATTCACAAGTCTATCATTTTTTTTGAAAGATATTATTAACGGAGTGGGGTGCTAAACTGGGTGAGTTCCTCATAAGTTGGATAATTTACTCTAAATTGGCGTTATTTTATTGGATATTATTTAACAATTATAACTTCTGATGGTTCCAAAATAAATACCTGTAAATATTCTCAATAAAGAGAAGTATCAACAGAAAATATATAGTACCAAGAGAATATAGAGACATTCAGGAAAAAGAGTAAGTGGCCTTACTATTACAAACATACATATATCAAAGGAAAATATATCCATTGTTTTTTATCAAATAATAACAGTATACAGAGCCAGTAAATATGTATTTGATTTGAGTCCAATAAAAATTTTTTAAATGCCAGTTACATAAATAGTGACTTTCTATTCATTCAACGTTCAGACGCAGTTTCCGGTGCACCACGTGTTCGGGGATGTCTTCGATCTGAAATTCGAATCCACGTTTCAAATTGGGTTCAAATTTATTGCAGGTGTTAAAATATGAAATGTTTAATTTATTAGATCCACATTTAGTACAGGATTATTAACTTAATAAAAAAACACATGTGAATTTTTCATATACCAAACTTTAAAAAATCGTAAGAAAAAATCCATATTGAATTGCTGACTTTTTATTTCTCAATTTCATAGCTGCATATGTTTACTTTAAAATTTGTGAAAAACAAAAAAAAAAAGCCTACTTTTTGATATATGAGCTTTGAAGTAAACCAAGGTTTTACGCGCCGCCTAGCGGAAAAGAGAAAAGTTATTAATTTTAAACTTACTTATTTCAATTATTCAATTATTTTCCTTTTAACTTGCAAAAATATACGTAAGTCGGATGAAATTTGTGGCACCTATTCACAAAACATTGCCACCATTACCAAAAACTACGTGAAAAAGCCTCAAAATTCAACCGCGCATAACTCCGATTCAGAGTACACAAAAAATAAAAGCAGAAATCACTTTTTTCCTTTCGTCAATACCAACAAAATATCAAAATTTCAGATTTTTAAAAAATAGTTGTTTTTTTTTCGATGTACGTTTTCAAAATAATAGCCCAATTATCTTTTAAACAAAATTATAAATAAAAAAAATTATCTCATTAAGCAAAAAAAATTATCTCAATATCTCTAGTTTTAAATTAATATATTAAGTAGGCCGAAAAAAGTCACTATAATTCGCTGTTCCTTCCCACCAGAGAAAAATAATCGATATAATTCGTTTTGATTTGTTAAAAAATAGTAAATGAAGCGTTTTTATTGGACCTTATCGAAACTTTATTTAGTGAGTTGAATTGTCATAAAATTAGAACAAACAAATAAATTATTGTATAAAGTTTATAGAGAAAACCATTGCATGTTTAGCATAATTTTCAAAATGTCTAGCGAGTTTAAAAAATTCAAAAATTCATTTATACTACAATAAAAGTGTGCGGTTGTGCGTAAAACGTTGTACATACACTCAGGCTGAAAGGAAGATTACGCCCTTGGTTCAATAAAAGCCCTCGCTTCGCGTCGGGCTTCAATATGTGCCGCTGGCGTAATCTTCTACTTTCAGCCCTCAATATGTAAACAACTATTACATCGACTCAAGAATCCCAACTTTTGCATTACAGATTTAGCGAGGTTGAACACATATTTATTCCATTTCAGGCTATTTTGAATATCCACTCCAAGAAGTCTAACTGATTCAACCTCAGGCAATTCCTCATGGTTTATCTTAATAGGGAAATTTTTATGTCGCTCTATTCGTGAAAGACGGTAAAGTTTGGTTTTGGTTGGATTAAATGAAACTAGATTACGATCACCCCATTCCATTATACGATGCAGGTCTTTGTTGATAGAATCAATTATCAGCTCTCTATCAGTGGTAACAGCAGTGTGAGATCAAATTTGCGAGATGCATGTGATGCATGCAATGTGATGTCATCAGCAAAACTATGGATTGGGTGCACTGTGAAAATAAGTAAATCATTGATGTATAGAAGAAACAAGGTTGGTGAGAGTGCTGAACCTTCGGGAACCCCAGCATTGGTTGTGAAAATATTGGATGTAATACCATCTAAATTAATATGAAATTGGCGACCTGTAAGAAAACTATGAATCTAGTAAGATGGTCTATGCCATTAGATATTAATTTAGCTATGAGATTTTTATGCTACACTTTATCGAATGCTTTAGAAATGTCAAGTGAAATACTGAATGTCTCGCCATGGTTTTCCAGCGATTTGTTCCAGAGATGGGATACGTAGGCTAACAGATCACCTGTTGCATGACTTCTACGAAAACCATACTGCTTATCATCAATAATTCGCGACATTTCCAAATAAACTATTAGATTGTAGTTAAGATATTTTTCAAATACTTTGGCCAAAACCGACAGGATTGCAATTGGTCTATAATTTTTAAGATCTATCTTACTGCCTTTCTTTGATATGGGTTGAACGCTGGCCAGCTTCCAAAAATCGGGAAATATTTCGGTTTTATAAGATATTTAGAAGATTTTTGTTAAAATTGGAGCTAGTTGCCTAGCAAAGTTTTTAAGAATGAGGGGTGGAATACCGTCGGGGCCAGCAGATTTGTTGATATTGATAGAAAGAAGCATTTTCCGTACAATATTGCAACGTAAAATAATTGGTTTCATTTTCGTTACAACTGGGGGTGAGAGAATGGGGAGGTTCAACTATGTTTGAGTTTTCTGCGAAAATACGATCCAAAAGATCCGCTTTCTCTTTCGAGTAGCTCACGGGAATGTCATTCAGAACTAAGGTTGGAATAGAGGATCGAGTAAAACTGCTCTGGACTGACTTAACTGCCTGAAAGAAACTGCGTGAGCCAGGTGGGTGCTCGGCGAATTTCTTTTCTTTCTTCTGGATAAACGCGTGTTTGTCCAAGTCTATTTTGTATTTACTAATATTTCTGGCTTTCTTATATGCGCTATGGGTTTCAGGTGTTTTATTTAAGTTATACGTCTTAAATGCTTTGCGTTTATTCCCCACTGCCTCATCAACACCCCGCGTACACCAAGGCTCAGTTTTAGGAGTGATTAATCGATTTGGAATAAACCGCCGCATTCCGTCTTTTATGATTTCAGAAATTCTTATTGCCGATGTACTAGGATCTTGATTAATACAACAAATAGTTTCCAAGGTGTTTCATCATAAAAATTTCTCATTCCCTCCCAGTCAGAGCGTTTATAATTCCAAACGCGACGAGGATTTGCTTTAATTTGTGTCGGTGATGTAAATTGCACTATTGCTGATACTAGTAAATGGTCCGATGTTCCGAGGGGTTGTTCGACTTTTTTCTTCGTAGTGTCTGCTTCGTTTGTCAAAAAAATATCCAGCAAATTATTGTTATGATGTGAATTGTCTGCGATTCTAGTGGAACATTCTATCATTTGCGTCAAACCGTGATAATCTGCGAGTATCAGTTCGGCTTGTCTTCCTACGTCGTCAGTGCGCGATGAATACTTAAGCCATTCTTTATTATGAATATTAAAGTCTCCAAGAATGGCCAGTCTTGCTTTGGGGTAGTCCGTGGTAATCTTGTCTAGATTAGCCGATATTTGATCGAAAAAGGGACATCCTGGGTGAGAATTCGGGGATCTATATAATCCTATTATAAACATAGTTTCATCAACACCTGATATCTTCAGTGCTATAGAATTATGGTCCTTAGAGTTCAACTCGTAAGCCTCAATTCTCATACATGAAAGTGAATCTCGAACAAATACACAGACACCATGCTTGTTATAAAAGGAATGTTCCAATTCGTAACTAGCTATCCGGTATTTATCGGGATCCAACTTCGATGCTTTGCCACTAACAATTGTTTCGGTAAGAAACAATATGTCAGGTTTATTTCTCTCGATGTAGTGGTGAACCTCGTTTAGATTCGAATTGAGACCTCTTATGTTGGTTAAGTCTATGCTAAGCTGTTGGTTCACTCTGCGGCCATTTTGTTGAGACAAAGACTTACCCTTTGACATTGCATGCAAAGCTACTGAAATTCGGCCAGGCCTAACACTAAACAGTACAAAAGAAACTGGGTATCTCTGTCACAAAAACACGATAGCAGATTTCATTGAACAGTAGCACGATAAGAGAAAAGCAAAAAAAAATATTGCGACGCTGATGCATAGGCTGACTTCACCACAGCTCTGGAAACATAGTGTTCTGGATATATAATGAGCTAATATCTATAAAATACTTTAATTAAAAGCTAACCAATATTATGGACTTCGTAGTTCTAATAATAAAAATATTAAAGCAGGCAGTAGTTTCCCAACAAACATAAATTCTGTTGTACGAGAAAAAGTAAAAAAAATTTTATCGAAAGTGACAAAGCGGAAGTTGGGATGCAGAACTGTTGTAAACCGTACTAAATGTGTATGTACCAAATTTCATCCAACTAGATTATCAGGTACAGAAGTTATTGAGCTTCCAAAATAACAGGTGCTTGGAGGACCCCGTACCACTTTGTTCACTATCGCTAAAAAAACTAATCAGTTCCTTGCCATACATATTTGCATCTTTTTGCAAAGTGTAATCAAAATTACTTAACGAACGAATGTTGTATGCTTCCAACAAACATTGAAACAATAAACAGGTGTTCGGGAGGACCCCACCACTTATCCCAATATTGTCCAAAAACTAGTCAATTTTTTGTCAATAAAGTCTTTATCTTTTTTCAAAGCCATTAAAATTGATTAATTAATGAAATCTGTATGCTCCCAACAAACTTTAAAAACCAAGTGTGAAAAGTCAGCAGTTGTATGGTAGATCCCCCGCCACTTTGATCAATGTGTCCCAAAAGATGATAATTATCTTCTTACACTAATTGAAACCTTTCCATAAGTTTTATCATAATCACTTCATTATTGTAGGCTGTAGTGTGCATAAAGATACTGAAAAAACTGCCAACAATTAAAAAAAAATTTTTTTTACCGGAAGTAAAAAACAGGAAGTTGAAATGCAGAATTTTTGTAAATCATACTAAATGCTTATGTACAAAGTTTCATCCAATTCGATTATCAGGTACAGATGTTATTGAGCTTTAAAAAAAACAGGTGTATGGGACACCCCCCACCACTTTGTTCACTATTGCTCAAAAACTAATCAGTTCTTTGCCGTACATGTTTGCATCTTTTTCCAAAGTGTCATCAAAATTCGTTCACGAACGAATGCTGTGTGCTCCCAACAAACATTGAAAAAAGTGTGACACATTAAACAGGTGTTCGGGAGGACCCCCACCACTTATTCCAATATGATCCAAAAACTAATCAGTTCTTTGTTACTTAAGTCTCCATCTTCTTCCAAAGTATCATTAAAATAAATTAATGAAAGAAGTCTGTATGCTCCCAACAAACTTAAAAAACAAAGTGTGAAAAGTCAGCATTTGTATTGTAGACCGCCCGCCACTTTGATCAATGTGTCCCAAAACATGATAATTATCTTTTCACACTAATTGGAACCCTATTCCATAAGTCTCATCATAATCACCTCATTATTGTAGGCTGTAGTGTGCATAAAGACACTGACAAAACTTCAAAAAAAGTACAAAAAAAAATTTTTTACCGGAAGTAAAAAAACCGAAAGTTGGGATGCAGAACTATTTTAAACCGTACTACATACTCATGTACCAAGTTTCATCTAATTCGCTTATCAGGTACAGAAGTTATAGAGCTTTCAAAAAAACAGGTGCTCCAGGGACCCCCCACCACTTTGTTCACTATCGCTCAAAAACTAATCAGTTCTTTGCCATACATGTTTGCATCTTTTTCCAAAGTGTCATTAAAATTCGTTCACGAACGAATGCTGTGTGCTCCCAACAAACATTGAAAAAAGAGTGACACATTAAACAGGTGTTCGGGAGGACTCCCACCACTTATTCCAATATTATCCAAAAACTAATCAGTTCTTTGTTACTTAAGTCTCCATCTTTTTCCAAAGTGTCATTAAAATAAATTAATGAACGAAGTATGTATGCTCCCAACAAACTTAAAAAACAAAGTGTGAAAAGTCAGCATTTGTATTGTAGACCGCCCGCCACTTTGATCAATGTGTCCCAAAACATGATAATTATCTTCTCACACTAATTGGAACCCTATTCCATAAGTTTCATCATAATCACTTCATTATTGTAGGCTGTAGTGTGCATAAAGACACTGAAAAAACTTCAAAAAAAAATTTTTTACCGGAAGTGAAAAACCGGAAGTTGGGATGCAGAACTATTTTAAACCGCACTACATACACATGTACCAAGTTTCATCCAATTCGCTTATCAGGTACAGAAGTTATAGAGCTTTCAAAAAAACAGGTGCTCCAGGGACCCCCCACCACTTTGTTCACTATCGCTCAAAAACTAATCAGTTCTTTGTCATACATGTTTGCGTCTTTTTCCAAAGTGTGATTAAAATTCATTCACGAATGAATGTTTTATGCTCCCAACAAACATAAGAACTTTGTGGAAAAAACCACCTGTTGTATGGGGGACCCCCCAACCCTTTATCCAATGTGCTCCAAAAGCTGATTAAATCTTTCTCATGTTATTTAAAAGCTTTTCGCAACGTTTCATGAAAATCGATCGGTAATTGTAGGCTACAGTAGGGATAAACACCTGAAAAAAAATTTTTTAACCGGAAGTAACAAACCGGAAGTTGGTATGCAGAAATATTGTAAACAGTACTAAAACCTTATATACTAAGTTTCAATAAGATCATAGCCCGGTATCAGAAGTTATTCAAGATTTAAACTTAGAAGTGTTCGGGAGACCCCCCGCCATTTTGTCCAAATTTGAAATGAATCCAGATCTTCCATTTTCAAGTGAACCTGTATCATTTGCCAAAGTTTCATCAAGATCCTATGCAGAAAACTCAAGGGGGGTGTCCGAGGGGTGTTCGCCGATGCCATATTTGAATTCAATTATCTCCTTCCCCGTGTGAGTTTTGGGAGAGTCCCACAGGGTCAATATTCATCAGCGATTCTGAGCTCCCATAGTGCAAAACCCATATGAAACACACTTTCAAACACCCTGATTAACAAACTCCCAGACTGACAAAAACTAAGGCTTAAATGATAGAGATACAAAAGATCACAGAGCACAAATATTTACAGATAAATAGAAACACAAGCCTTCAAATATGCAAACTCATAGACTAACATACTGAAAAGCTTTAAACAGCTCAGATTTGCAGACCCAGACGCTTAAAATCGCACATAACTACCGTCTCACATACTCGTTGATTCACAAATGCACGAAATCGCATATTTACAGCCTTATATACTCACCTATATACTCAACACACACTATCAAACTAAACAAAACTCATAAATTTCAAAATTTCACTGATTAACGGGTTTGAAGAGCATACTCATTCACAGATTCGTAGTCAATCAGATTTACATACCAACAAATCGAAAGCCTACAGACTCACAGAACGAAAACTAAGAGACACACAGGAACCCTTCATATAAAGGTTTTTTTGTGACTACTCTGGTGATTTAATCGTCTTTGGTGCCATTACTCTTCGTCTTGTTATAGCGGCAGTGTTAGTTTTCTACGACCACGTAGAAAAAATAAATAAAAATCACACTATATAAAATTACATACACACACATTTACATAGACGCAGGGTTGCAAAAAATAAATATAAAAGCTTATAAACACAAAGATGCATACTCAACCACTGGGAAGCTCCCACACTTACATATTAACACGTTCAAAAAAACAAAGGCCCAAAACATACAAGGTAACAGTCTCACACCTTGGTAGGTTCATTCATTCACAAGTTTGTAAACCCACAGACTGACAGACTCGTAAACACAAAGGCGACTCATAGACTAAACTCATAGACTCTTAGACTCGTAGTCTCATAGACTCATAGACCCAAAGACTCATAGACTCATAGACACAAAGACTCATAGACTCACAGACTCACAGACTCATAGACTCATAGACTATTAGACTCATAGACTCATGGACTCATAGACTCATAGACTCATAGACTCATAGACTAATAGACTCATAGACTCATATACTCATATACTCATTTACTCATAGACTCATAGACTCATAGACTCATAGACTCATAGACTCAAAGACTCATAGACTCATAGACTCATAGACTCATAGACTCATAGACTCATAGACTCATAGACTCATAGACTCATAGACTCATAGACTCATAGACTCATAGACTCATAGACTCATAGACTCATAGACTCATAGACTCATAGACTCATAGACTCATAGACTCATAGACTCATAGACTCATAGACTCATAGACTCATAGACTCATAGACTTATAGACTTATAGACTCATAGACTCATAGACTCATAGACTCATAGACTCATAGACTCATAGACGCATAGACTCATAGACTCATAGACTTATAGACTCATAGACTCATAGACTTATAGACTCATGGACTCATAGACTCATAGACTCATAGACTCATAGGCTCATAGACTCATAGACTCATAAACGCATAGACTCATAGACTCATAGACTCATAGACTCATAGACTCATAGACTCATAGACTCATAGACTCATAGACTCATAGACTCATAGACTCATAGACAAATAGACAAATAGACTCATAGACTCATAGACACATAGACTCATACACTCATAAACTTATAGACTCATAGACTCATAGATTCATAGACTTATCGATTCATAGACTCAAAGACTCATAGACTCATAGACTCATAGACTCATAGATTCATAGACGCATAGACTCATATACTCATAGACTCATAGACTCATAGACTCATAGGCTTATAGACTCATAGATGCATAGACGCATAGACTCATAGACTCGAAGACTCATAGACTCATAAAATAATAGACTCATAGACTCATAGATTCATAGACTCATAGAATCATAGACTCGTGAGCTCATAGACTTGTAGACTCATATACTCAAAAATTCATAGACATATAAACTCATAATCTCTTAGACTCATAAAATCATAGCCTTACAAAGACTCATAAACTTAGATTTATAGAAACATAGACTCATAGACTTATAGACTCATAGAATTTCTAATGAACACTGTGCATTTCTTGATAGTATCACTATCAAGAACATTATAGGAGTTGCGTGTCTTGAAATTTTTAATTTCCGACTAGCTTCAGTCTGTAAAGACAAATATGCCTCTCCTCAGCTCAGTCCATATGCTGAATTGCACGCAAAAGTTTCGCACGAAGACAGATTCAAATCAGCAAATATTATAATTTATGGCAACCCAAAAAGTAGGAGGAACCAAAACCATCACTTCAACTACATTTAAAAATTAAAATGTTACACTCACCTTATTATTGCCCTTTGATCCAACCCCCTTACATGTATGCATAAGGTACAATTGAAATATTTTTAGTTGACGGCCAAATTCAATTTGTACGATGATAATTTTGGTGGTAAACCCGATTGATGATTGTTCATTAATCACCAATATTATGTTGAGGCTGCTGAATAACATTTAGTTGAAAGTTGTTCCGCAAAGTCAATTTCAAGTTTGCTTTCCAAGTAATCTGTTCCGTTTTGTTGAGTGTTGATAATCATAGAACTCTCACTAATACGCCGTTATCCACTTTCATTTTCCTTCGTTGTTATTCACCAAAATAATTTAATCAGCAACAGTACCACACAAAAAAATTAGTTGCGGCTTGACTATTGGTGTAATTTACTTTTGTCGTTAAATCTCAAAACAATATCACAATAACTAATTGCTACTTTCATGTAATTTTACTTCCTTTTTTCTTAGCTGATCTAGAGCGTTTAAACATTTATTTATATATCTCAAAGCATCACTTTCCGGAAATGTATATAAAGAAAAAAGAATCCAACTACGCGTATTGTTCACAAAACTGCTTTTTTTTTTCTTCAAATCAAATCAAAACTAGTTTATTATATTATTGATACAATTGTATAAATCATATAACTGAACTTATTAAGTCTATACATATAATAATAATTTTTTATTTTTTTATTAATTACACCGGTCAAAAAGATTTTGGGTCTGACTGCTACATGTTAAATTTTAGTTTCTCCTACGACAAAAATAAGGAAAAAAATTTGTTTTCCGATTAAAGTTTGCTTTTGTAGAAACTAGAGCAATTTTTCAATTTTTCGGCAAAAATTACTGATTTTTATATTTTTTCTACACTTCCACTGTAAATTATAATTAGAAAACATTTTTTTAGATACAAGAGTCTTTTTTATTCAAGATTTGTGATAAACAATAACATATAGATGTAAAATAACAAGAAATTAATGTCTAAAAGTGAATATCGTATCGTAATCGTATGAGCTCTCTCGTATTAAACTCCAAAAGACCAAAGCAAACTTTACGAACTAAATTTGAAATATTTAAGTGTTTTTCAATGTCTTGAATTAGAATTTAAGCATGAGAACCGAAACCAAAAAAAAATATTTTTTTTGTTGACCGGTGTTAGTTAGACATGTTTATCACACTAAATATGAAATATTCATTATTCAGACTCTTTGAATATCCGAAGATACCATGTCAACTATCAAGAAAGGAGATGAGGAAGATGGAAGGAATGAGGAAATAGAGAAAACTATACTAATTGTTTTAAATGATGATGTACATTTTCTTTAAATACATGAAGGGAAAAATCATCGGGAAATACAGAGGAGGGCATTGAGTTCCACAATTTGGCCACTTTATTAAAATAGTCGTTCTGGAAGGACATAGTTCTACAACGAGGTATTCGTACAATAAACAAATGAGATAACTCGGCAGCTCTTGTTTGTCGATTATACTGCGCACATGGTGGAAGGATATTTTGAATTTCCTTAGAGGAGAATTTGCTAAAGTTATATTTATAGTATATTGACAATTCAGCCACATTTCTTCTGTGCTGGAGTGAATCAAGCTGGTCCGTTAGTTTGGTATTACCAATCAACCGTATTGCTATTCTCTGTACAGAGTCTAGATATTTTATTATTGACTGACAATCACCTCCCCAAACATGACAGCAGTATTCCATGCATGGACGAATAAAGGACTTGAAGATTAGCAAAATTTGATCGGGATTGAAATATTTTTTACATCGGCTCAAGAATCCCAACTTTTGCATTGCAGATTTAGCGAGGTTGAACACATATTTATTCCATTTCAGGCTATTTTGAATATCCACTCCAAGAAGTCTAACTGATTCAACCTCTCGATATTCCTCATGGTTTATTTTAATAGAGAAATTTTTATGTCGCTCTATTCGTGAAAGACGGCATAGTTTGGTTTTGGTTGGATTAAATGAAACTAGATTACGATCACCCCATTCCATTATACGATGCAGGTCTATGTTGATAGAATCAATTAGCAGCTCTTTATCAGTGGTAACTGCAGTGTGAGATCAAATTTGGGAGATGCATGTAATGCATGCAATGTGATGTCATCAGCAAAACTATGGATTGGGTGCACTGTGAAAATAAGTAAATCATTGATGTATAGAAGAAACAAGGTTGGTGAGAGTGCTGAACCTTCGGGAACCCCAGCATTGGTTGTGAAAATATTGGATGTAATACCATCTAAATTAACATGAAATGGGTGACCTGTAAGAAAACTATGAATCCATGAGACAGTAAGATGGTCTATGCCATAAGATTTTAATTTAGCTATGAGATTTTTATGTCACACTTTATCAAATGCTTTAGAAATGTCATGTGAAATACTGAATGTCTCGCCGTGGTTTTTCAGCGATTTGTTCCAGAGATGGGATACGTAGGCCAACAGATCACCTGTTGCATGACTTCTACGAAAACCACACTGCTTATCATCAATAATTCGCGACATTTCCAAATAATCTATTAGATTGTAGTTAACATATTTTTCAAATATCTTTGGCCAAAACCGACAGAATTGCAATTGGTCTATAATTGTTAGGGTCTATCTTACTGCCTTTCTTTGATATGGGTTGAATGCTGGCCAGCTTCCAAGAATCGGGAAATATTCCGGTTTTATAAGATAAATAGAAGATTTTGTTAAAATTGGAGCTAGTTGCCTAGCAAAGTTTTTAAGAATGAGGGTTGAAATAGCGTCGTGCTAGCTTTGTTGATATTGATAGAAAGAAGCATTTTCCGTACAATATTGCAACGTAAAATAATTGGTTTAATTTTCGTTACAACTGGGGAAATAATTGTGGGAGAATGGGGAGGTTCAACTATGTTTGAGTTTTCTGTGAAAATACGATCCAAAAGATCCGCTTTCTCTTCGGTAGCTCACAGGGACGTCATTCAGAACTAAGGTTGGAATAGAGGATCGAGTAAAATTGCTCTGGACTGACTTAACTGCCTGAAAGAAACTACGTGAGCCAGATGGGTGCTCGACGAATTTCTTTTCTTTCTTCTGGATAAACGCGTGTTTGTCCAAGTTTATTTTGAATTTACTAATATTTCTGGTTTTCCTATATGCGCTATGGGTTTCAGGTGTTTTATTTGCGTTATACGTCTTAAATGCTTTGCGTTTATTCTTAACTGCCCCATTAACATCCCGCGTGAACCAAGGCTCAGTTTTAGGAGTGATTAATCGATTTGGAATAAACCGCCGTATTTCGTCTTTTATGATTTCAGAAATTTTTCTTGCCGATATGCTAGGATCTTGATCAACACAACAAATAGTTTCCAAGGTGTTTCATCATAAAAATTTCTCATTCCCTCCCAGTCAGCGCGTTTATAGTTCCAAACGCGACGAGGATTTGCTTTAATTTGTGTCGGTGATGTAAATTGCACTATTGCTGATATTAGTAAATGGTCCGATGTTCCGAGGGGTTGTTAGAATTTTGTCTTCGTAGTGTCTGGTTCGTTTGTCAAAAACAGATCCAGCAAATTATTGTATAATGTGCATTATCTGGGATTCTAGTGGGACACTCTAACATTTGCGTCAAACCGTGATAATCTGCGAGTATCAGTTTGGCTTGTCTTCCTACGTCGTCAGTGCGCGATGAATACTTAAGCCATTCTTTATTATGAATATTAAAGTCTCCAAGAATGGCCAGTCTTGCTTTGGGGTAGTCCGTGGTAGTCTTCTGGATAGTCTAGTTAGCCGATATTTGATCAAAAAATGGACATCCTGGGGGGGGGGGCAATTTGGGGATATGTATAATCCTATTATAAACAAAGTTTCATCAACACCTGAGATCTTCAGTGCTACAGAATTAAGGTGTTTAGAGTTCAACTCGTAAGCCTCAATTCTCATACATGAAAGTGAATCTCGAACAAATACACAGACACCATGCTTGTTATAAAAGGAATGTTCCAATGCGCAACTAGATATCCGATATTTATCGAGATCCAATTTCGATGCTTTGCCACTGACAATTGTTTCGGTAAGAAACAATATGTCAGGTTTATTTTTTTCGATGTAGTAATGAACCTCGTTTAAATTCGAATTGAGACCTGTAATGTTGGTGAAGTCAATGCTAAGCTGTTGGTACACTCTGCCGCCATTTTGTTGAGACAAAGACTTACCATTTGACATTGCAGGTATAGAAACTAAAATTCGGCCAGGCCTAAGTTTCAACACTAAAGAGTACAAAAAAAAACTGGGTATCTCTGTCTCAAAAACACGATAGCAGGTTTTATGCAACAGTTGCACGATAAGGGCAAAGCAAAAAAATGGGAACACAAACGACACTAACAAAATTGAAGAGTACAGATAAAGTGTTAAATTCAAAATTCTTACTAATAACTAAAATGGAATTTTACATTTTTTGTTAACAGGCAAGACAAAACAAATTTATGATTTAAAATGATAACAAAGCAATAACACAAAGCAATAAAGTCAAACCAATAAAGAGTAAAATTTTATCTGTATACCGCCTGGTAACAGTAAATATAAATACCAAATAATTTTCTAATAAAGAACAATCTCACCAATTATATAATTGTACGCGCTCTATTCTCATTTCACTTTTATTTTCATAAACACTAACACATACTCAGTGTATTTTGTCTTATTTTACCCCTACTTTGTCTCTATAAAGAAAACATGCAAAAATAAAATAAAACAAAATACTACTTATTTTTTTTTTACTTTCGATATTTTTTTCTTTCTTTAAAATCGGACAACCTTCTTCATCTGATTCCGGTTGATGAATGACACTTAGGAATACACTTAGGAATTATTTTATTGAGAATTGTAACTAAATTATTCCTTAAAAATGGAAATTGGAAACATGAAACTCGCGCCATCGTGTTGATCCATTTTATCGAGGACCGCCATTTACAAATAAAATTTTATAATTATTTTATTTTATTTTTTTAAATTTAAATTCAACTAACCGATTTTTTGTTTAATTGAATTTAACTGTGATAAACCTTCTAAAAATTTTCTAATATTATCCTTTATTTCAAATTTATTTAATTTTTAAAACATAAACTATTACTTTTGGAAGATATTCACGAATATCCATTAATGTACACACGTACAAGTATATATATGTGAAATACTCAACGAAAGACAGCAAAAAAATATGAAAGAAAAAGAACCACTGAACTTATTTTTTCGCATGGATATAACGAACGATAAGAATTATATCGACTGCGTGAATCGGTGAAATATCAACTCAACGCAGAGGGCAGAAAAAACTTCAGGAAGATCTTATAATATTCGAATTTTTCTTTATTTTTTCGAACAATTTTTATCAACAAAAAATTTTAAAAATTCGAATTATAGTCGGACTAAACATCTTTAAAATTGAATATCTCAAGAACACGAATTAACGCCTTTTTGTAAATTTGATGTATTTTAAAGTAAGGATGGAACTTTTTAAAAAAAAAAAAAGTTAAAATGTTTTGTTAATGGAAGTTGTTTGAAAAAAATATGAAAAATTAGAATTTTTTGTCGGACTAAAATCTTTAAAATTAAATATCTCAAGAACACAAATTAACGTTCTGTTGTAAATTTGCAATATTATAAAGTAAAAATAGAACTGTTTTACAAAAAAAAATATATTAAATTCCAATTGATCTTCGACCCAGTTTTTTTAATGTTTTAATTTTAAAGTTAATTCCACAAACAATTATGTAACAATGTTTCGACAAGTGCCTACAGCTTCTTCAATTATTTTTATTATAAAAACAATTATTTATTTTTTTTTCAAACGACTAACCAATCACCTATCAAACAAAAAAAGTTCGATGAAATCGGTATAGCCGTTCTTGAGCAATTTCAAAGTTGCATCCGATTGGCAGAATTTTCATTTTTCTTGCATGTTGGGGTGCCCTATGCTCAAACTATGCACTTTGAAAAAATTGTAAAATAAGTAGTATTTTATATTTTGTCCATACTACTTATATGCTTAGTTTCAGAAAAATCAAAAATTGTCAAGTTCAAATTTCGACTTCTTCACCTGTGTAGATCAAGTTTTTCATCTACAATGAATGCTATACAAACTGGCAATTTGATAGAACAAAGACAAAATATAGAATAAATTATCCATTTTTATTGCGTTAAAATACTTAAACCAAAGCTGATGATATTTAAAAGAAACCCATTATTTGCGATGTATATTAATAAACTGATTTATATAGAGAGAAATCTGATAGTCAAAACTTCCCAATGACTTACTAAAAACTGCATTACATATCAGTGCACAACCGATGTCAATTGTGTATCCACTGCTGTAGAATAGTTATAGTTATAGTGTAGAATATGTAATATTAAGCATATGTTAATATTAAGAATATGTAATATTAATAAGCCACAACTCCTACTTATAGACTCATAGAAGCACTGCCCACCGACCTACATAATCATAGTAACATTACAGCCTTAAAAACACATAAAATCATAAAAGGATGAAGACTCACTGCTACACAAACCCATTACAGGCTAAAAACTTACTTTTTTGCAACGTAGTGAACGTAGTTTTAAGTGAGTTTTTAACCTTTAAAAAATATTTACAAGTCATTTTTTTTCTGTTTTAGACCACGTTCTAGTGGCAACATACTAACACGGCGCCTATGCCGAAACAGACGCAACCGAGAAGATAACGAACTCTATCGTTCAAACAGTTTTAAATTTGAACGTTTTGAACGAAAAGAAGGCAGCAACAACGAAATGCTTGGATCGGAATCTCTCCGAAAAAAGGTAAGTAAAATTTTATTTAGTGTTATTTTGAAGAAATCAACAAAATACGACAACTTTACTACTTGTTGATTATATAGTTACTAAATTTTTTACTCACTCCACATCACTCACTCATAAATAGCTTTATTTCTGTAGGAATATTTACGCCAAAAGTGTATACGTAATAAAAATGTATACGTATTAAAAATAAATTGAAAGTTGTTATGAAGGTGAAGGTCGAATGAATACCCAAAAGAAAATAACTTTCCTTTTTGTTTGCTAATATATCTGGAAATGATTATAGGCACATGAACGAAGTACGAAATAAACAAAATTCTAGAAAATAAAGTTTATTTGAATTAATTCCATGAAATTATTTTAAAATGGAATTGGATAGCTTTAACAATATTTAAAGGGGAGAATAACGATGGGGTAATTGAAAAATATTTATATCTAATATCTATACATAATACAAATAGGTTTTTTTGTATATTGTACAAGAACAACGGGTACTAAGTACAAGTAACATAGGGTTTCAAACATGAGAGCTAGTGAGTTAGATACTTTTCATTTTTTTACGCTCCTCCCCTATATTTATGGTAGCGTCTCTCCATGAAAAGGTTTATTCGTTTATACTTTGATTCTTTAAAGGTAGAGAAACGCATTATATGTGCAGTGTACTAGATGAGTTTCTTGTTCTAGACGACCCAAAAAGATGATTTTAGAACCGGAGCATTTTTGATCTAGTTCATACTTGGCATATAAGAATTATAGGTGAAGCAAAATATATGTGCATTTTTAGAAAAATTTTAAACCGTTTAGTTCGAGAACAGTCTGATCCGAAAGATGTCTGAATCTTCAAATTCGGGATAACTTAAAAATATTGTAAGAGAACGGTTCACCTGATATCAATGGTTTTATTCAATATAAAAAGTTCAATTGAATTGGTAAACTTGTTTTTAGCAAATGGCACTAAGAACAAACCATTACAAATTAATATTATAGTCAAACGTTCTTTTCTCGCACACTCAAAATACCACGTAACTTTGGCAGGTTTTGGGTAAATAATAAATCTTTTATATATAAAAAAATAAATAGAAATATTTTGAATTGTCAAATCGCCATGCTTGAAAAATAAAAATTCAAAAAACTCATACAAAATATAAATTTTTTATCTGTAGTAATTTCCCAAGGGCGGTGATAATTCGAAATAATTTTTTTTTAACAGGGTGCTATTGCTTACTATTTGCAAGAATTTGCATTTTGTAGACTAATAATGAACCTTATTTAGTACTGAGAATTTTAGAACTTAGTCTTTTTTCGTTTATTTCTTAAACATATTTTCACCATTTTACAGTCATATTAAATTTATTTTAAGTTTGGTTTTCCCGCTCCAACCACAATGGCATTAGAAGATATTGCTAATAATTTAGCACACATATGAAGAAAACGTTTAATATTTTTTGGCATTTTAAATGTTAAATTGTTTTTAATTTACAATATTATGCAAAAGTTTGTGGTAGTAAATATAAACATTGAACAACAAATCAAAATGGAGAAAACCGAAAATATATATAACAGATATACTACCACGATTTTTTTTGCCCTACTTCATACATTTTGGTATTTAAATTTTCTCTTTATTCATATATACTTTCAGATATTTTTTTATGTTTTCTGTAAGTTAGCAGTAACAACTTCAAAACTGAATTTTCTTTGCTTCAAAGTAATTTATAAATTGTTTAAAAATAAAGTACAATATGTATTTGCTTTTTCTGTGCTAAATTATTTAGCTGAATTATGAATTCAATTAATAAATAAACTACATCACCTCTCTCATAAGAGGATTGATATTGTAGATAGAAGCAAAATTGGTACAAGAAATCAATTATGAAGCTGTGATTGATGCTTTTTCTCAAGCTAATGCAAAAATAAAAATCTAATAAAAGTAATTTATTTTTCAAACAACTTATCCGACTTCGGATTGTGTATGCATATATTTTTTTTTTTTTTTTTTTAATAAAATGTGTTGGGTAATAGGGTTTAGAATATGTGTCACAACAACACATAAATACCTTTTAAGACCTAGGTCTAGACCTGGGTCCCACAACAACTGGCGTTCTGAGGTGTAGATTAACGCTTTTTTTAAACATCTGTGGGTTGAAGCCACCTGAGACTAAGTGTTCCGGCAAACTATTCCATTTGTACGCAGTTCGGACAAAGAAGTCTCTCTGCGATCTGCCAGTATGACAGCGCGGGATCTTTAGCGTTTCACTGGTTGCGGTAGCCGATTGCCGAGTGGAACGGGGGTAAGAATAAGTTTGAGGCATGATGCCGCTGATTTCATCTGAGCACTGCTGATGACGATATTTGTAAAAAACAACGAGCTCAGCAACAGTGCGACGATGTTGTAGGGAATCAAGTTGTGATGTCAAAGTTCGATCACCTACAATTCGTATAGCTCGCTTTTGAACAGAGTCCAAGAGGGCCAAGATGGAAACAGAGGCAGCACCCCAAACTTGACAGCAGTACTCCATACAGGGACGAATATAGGACTTATAAACATGGAGCAATTGGTATGGAGTGAAAAATTTTTTGCATCTATTTAGGAGGCCGAGTTTTTTAGACGCGCTTTTTGCCATCGCCATTACATGATCGTTCCAGAGTAGGTCATTTGAAACTGTGACACCCAATAAACGAATGTTTTTACATTCACCTATTGGTTCATCACACATACTAAATAAAATATCTTTGGGGAACTCGGTCTTTAATCTGGAAACAATCAACAGCTGTGTTTTGGTGGAGTTGAAATTGACAAGGTTTTGGTCACCCCAGTCGGCGACTTTATTCAGGTCTTTGTTCACGTTTATGGCAGCGTCTCTCCGGGCAGGATTAATTCGTTCGTGCATTTTACCTTTTGAAGGAAGGGGCTCGAACGACTTGTGCAGAGTACTATCATCTGCAAAACTATTTATTGGGTTGCTGGTGATTTTCAACAATTCGTTGATATAAATCAAAAATAGGGTTGGGGACAATACTGAGCCTTGGGGTACACCAGCGTTAATTAGTTTAGACTCAGAAGAATATCCGTCTAAGGTTACCGAAATGTATCGGTCGGATAGAAAATTTTGAATCAGCTTCACAACATTGGGATGAAAACCGTACGCAACGAGCTTGTTGATTAAGTTGGCATGCCAGACTCGATCGAATGCCTTGGAGATGTCTAAAGCGATAACGTATGTTTCACCACCTTTATCAAGTATGCTGTTCCAACAATGCGCTACATAGTTTAATAGATCGGTAGTTGATCTTTTGTTTCGAAAACCGTATTGGCTGTCGGATATTAAATGATTTTCTTCCAGAAATTTTGAAATATGTGTATTAATATAATGCTCATAGACTTTGGATAGGACCGATAGTAAAGCTATTGGCCTATAATTTGAGATATCGGATCTTGGTCCCTTTTTGGGGACGGGCTGGACATTTGCCAACTTACAGCACGAGGGAAATATACCAGATTTGTAGGATTGGTAGAATATTTTAGTTAAAGTTGGTGCAAGTTCTTTGCAAAAGGTTTTTAAAATAATGGGTGGAATGTTGTCCATTCCTGAGGCTTTGTTGATGTTTAACCCCTTTAAAAGTTTAGCGACTATTTTGGGTTTGAAGTGAAGTTCATTCATATTAACTCCTGAAGACTGGATTTGGGGTATTTCTTTAGGAGTTTCCAAAACTGTGGAGTTCAGAGCAAAGCGTTCAGCGAACAAGTTAGCTTTTCTTGCGGGATCATTGACGATTAAATCACCATCAATAATAGGGGGAATAGAAAATTTTGTACCAGAATTTAAAGAATTAATGGCACTGTAGAAACTCTTGTCAGAAACAGACATAGACGTAAGTTTTGAGGCTTTCGCTCTGTCAATTTCGGACTTTTCGTTTGAGATAATCTGATTAGATATTTTGTTGGCCTTTAGATATTGGGATCGATTAGTGGGAGTTTTGTTATGAATCCAAATATTAAATGATCTACGTTTGTTTCTAAGTGCCGTTTTGGCAGCTTTCGAATACAAGTATTTTTGTTTGGGTTTTACTATGGAGAAAGGGACAAATTTATTTATAGCAAATTGGATGGTTTCTGTAAAGTTTTGAGCAGAAACATTTACATTGTCAGTGTAAAAACAATGACGGTCGAAAGGGAAACCATGGAAAAAATTTTGAAGACCACTCTTATCCATTTTTGAGTAGTGAAATATTTTACGGGGTTTGGGAGCTGTAGTTTTAAGTAAATCAGTTTTGATAACTGATGAGATTAAATAATGATCAGAATTTCCAATACTACCTTTCGCAACATCGACACTCGTAATATATGTTCATCTGTTCTCATAACTTCTAAATTTCTAATGACAATTCGATTAATGAGGTATCGTTCGAAGCGTTTTAATTGTAAGCTGGTAAATAGCTTGGTGATGAACAATTAAATTGAATATGGCGCCCTCTAGAGGACATAAAGTCATGAACTAAAAACTAATTACAGTTATTACCCAACACGACGAGTATCAGATGTAAGGGCTTAACAAAAATATATATGTTTATTGTTAGCTGTTACTCGCGGCTGTGCATGCTTTCACCCGATAATTGGGGAATAATTTCTGAAATCACACTTTATATCTGAGTGGGTAATAATAATAACATAAGCTGGGGGTACCTCTAGGAAGTACTGGCTTACACTAATATTTAATAAACATGGCTTTGTGTCGTTGTGTCCCCGATAACGCAAGGGAGCCACCGTACCGTAGATATCAAAGTGATTATAATTACATTATGGTCAATTGGTCTAATGTGCAGTTAATCCTTAAGAATAGAGCCAAAACAAAAGAAACAGCAATTTTGTACCCAACAATGGCGAAGGGTTATAATATTGACGTGCATGTGTGTATGTGTTATATGTTCATTCGTTCCCACATAACTTCGAAACTACCTATCATAATCTGACAAATGAAGTATCACTCGAAGCGTTTTTATTTCCATTAGTTATAAACTAGGTGGAGTCATTAAATTTAATATGGCGCCCTCTGAAAAACAAAAAAAAAATTAATAATGGCATATTGGAAATCAAATGAAATGACATAATTATCGCACTTCAAAAATATAGATATTGTTAGCTGTTCCTTGCGACTTTATTTGCATGTAAACGATAATTGGTCATAATTTCTGAAATCATCTTCAAAGCTTTCCAAAATACATATTAGAGCGACACCCATTTTTGTATGGAAATGTAAAATGTTGATTTTTTCGTTACGCTCAGGGCTTAATTTGTTTATTGGTCTATACTGAATATCCACACAAAAAATTGGGTCGATTGGTGCCTCTAAGAGCTAGCGCTTTTACATATAGTAAAACAAGATGAAATTGTAAATTTTTTTGTTGTTCATTGCTGTTTTGATATTGTTGCTCAAACCTCGGTTAAAAACTCTAGAGGTACTAGAATATCACCGTTGGCCTATTTATCCTATCCTTTCCTACCCTAAGTGACTGCAAATATTTTTGACGACAAATAATTTTTTTATTAATATAATATTGTACTTAGTTAATTTTAGTAATTTTTATTTATTTTTAGAAATAGACTGTTAAGTTAAACTGAAAATTTGAAGAAATTCTTAAAATAAAGGAACTTTTGTTCTAAAACTTTTTTATTTTTGAATAAAAGTTATAATTGTGTTCTAAATAAATGTTATTTTAGTAAAAATATAAATATTTTGTTTGGCAACTTTTTTTTTAAATGTCACTGGAAGCAATGAGGCCGTTGAACATAAACAAAAACTGCGAGAAAAATGGTTAACAAGGAACACCCGAAGCTCCCAAACTGATAATCTATGCGCCAGGAAAGTCTCACAAAACTTCTTCGTAAAAAGAAACGCGAACACATGAAGAGCTGCATCGAAAACATCAACCAACATGCGGCCAACGGAAATTCAAAAGAGCGTTTTGCCAATGCACGGAATCTGACAAAAGATTTCCACCCAAGATCTACAGCCATCAAAAATGAAAATAATGAACTCACAACAAGTGAACGTGATGTGCTGGCAGTGTGGCGATCCCACTTTCAAGACCTGCTGAAAAGGACGAATGAAGTTCATCCTATTCGAGCAATTGCTCCATCAACTGAGGAGATTTTTGTCCCTTACCCAGCAATAGAAGAAGTGGAAGCTGCAATTAAAAAACTGAAAAATGGCAAATCACCAGGTTTCGATCACCGGAATTCCCGCAGAACTTCTGAAAAATGGAGGAGCAGCTCTGGTCTCACGTATATACGATCTGATTCTTGCAATCTGGGACCAAGAAGAACTACCTGATGAATGGAAAACAGCTCTTATTGTTCCGCTACATAAGAAAGGTGACCGTCTAAAGTGTGCGAATTATCGTGGCATCGCAAAGTTGAACACTGCATACAAAGTACTAGCAAATGTCGAGCAACTCATCCTGTTCGCCGAATCTATCATCGGTGACTATCAGTGTAGTTTTCGTCCCAACCGCTCAACCACAGATCAATGTTTTACATTAAGGATGGCTCTGGAAAAATGTTGGGAGTACAACTTCAGCATTCACTAGCTCTACGTTGATGTCAGGCAAGCATATGATAGTATCATTCGCGACAACCTCTGGTCCGCACTCATATGCCTTGGTATCGCAGAAAAACTTGTTTCTCTGTGCAAACTCACAACATCGGGATCAAATTGTAGAATAGTAATCGAAGGGTCAGTTTCTGATCCTTTCAATATAACATCAGATGTTCGACAATGTGATGCACTCGCGCCCGTACTATTTAATTTGGCGCTAGAGTACGCGATAAGAAAAAGCCGAATTGAGACACAAAACTGCATATATAACAAATCTAGTCAAGTTCTTGGCTACGCGGATGATATTGTGCTTCTCGGACGTAGAACAAGCGATATTAAGGATAGTCTCTCTCAGCTTGAGTCTCTCTCTCCTGTTCGCCGAATCTATCATCGGTGACTATCAGTGTAGTTTTCGTCCCAACCGCTCAACCACAGATCAATGTTTTACATTAAGGATGGCTCTGGAAAAATGTTGGGAGTACAACTTCAGCATTCACTAGCTCTACGTTGATGTCAGGCAAGCATATGATAGTATCATTCGCGACAACCTCTGGTCCGCACTCATATGCCTTGGTATCGCAGAAAAACTTGTTTCTCTGTGCAAACTCACAACATCGGGATCAAATTGTAGAATAGTAATCGAAGGGTCAGTTTCTGATCCTTTCAATATAACATCAGATGTTCGACAATGTGATGCACTCGCGCCCGTACTATTTAATTTGGCGCTAGAGTACGCGATAAGAAAAAGCCGAATTGAGACACAAAACTGCATATATAACAAATCTAGTCAAGTTCTTGGCTACGCGGATGATATTGTGCTTCTCGGACGTAGAACAAGCGATATTAAGGATAGTCTCTCTCAGCTTGAAAGAAATGCTAAAGGGCTTGGATTATGCATCAACACCGGCAAAACTAAAGTGTTAACAACATCTAAGAACATACCTCCCGGAAATCTGGATTCTGGCGACTATGAAGTGGAACGCCTGGAAAACTTCAAATACCTCGGGTCTGCAATAACATCGTCAAATGACATGCAGGCAGATATCAAAGCCCGTGTCTCTGCCGCATACAGAGTTTTCTACGCATACTCAAAACTTTTGCGATCAAAACATCTTTCGCGGTCGTGTAAACTCACAATTTACAAAGCATTAATCCGACCTGTGCTTCGGAAGCGAAAACTAACCACTGACTTCCTCCGATTGTAGAATTTTATCAACATTCGAGAGAAAGGTCATACGAACAATTTATGGTTCATGTAAAGATGCTGAAAATCAGTATAGAATCCGAATGAATTATGAAATCAGACAGCTTCTTGGAGGCTGCGATGTAATCGGATTCATTAAATCCAACCGGATTAGATGGTTTGGTCATGTAGAAAGGGCTCCATTGGATAGAATGATAAAAAAGCGTCCCAACAACAACCAGCTGGTGTTCGTCAAAGAGGAAGACCTAGACAACGCTGGCGTGATGACATCATCCAAGACCTTCGTGATCTAGGATGTCAAAACTGGGGTCAACTGGTCATGGAACGAGATGATTGGAAGCTGATGGCACAGATGGCAAAATCCCTCCATGGGATGTAAACGCCAGAGAGAGAGAGAGAGAAAGCAATGAGGCCTTTTCGAAAAATTGATCCCAAATTCTGAAAGTTCCACTAAAACTTTTTTGTTGTAATTCTGAGAAAAAATGTTTGTACTAAAAAAGCTAGGCAATCACAAAATAAGGTGAGCTTGCTTTAATTTTTTTTCATATCATTAAGCGTTTTTGAGATATAAGTATTTATATGGGTAGTCGGGTTTTAGTTTTTGATGTTATTTGTTCTATAGTGTAAGTTTTGCTACAAGTTACAACTGTATATTTCTGCCCGTTCGTCCGTCGTTTTGAACTTGTCGGGCATTATTTTCAAAAATCGGGACTTTTTAACGTGCTACAAATTGTTAAAAGTCGTAATTGTCCTGCCAAAAGCGGGAAGTCTGGTCACCTTATTTTATTGCCATCCCATCATAACCTATAAATGCAATAACGTTTTTCATTTTATTTTCCTTTGTCAGTTTCCTAGAATCATATAATTAAAACATTAAACTACTTAAAAATCAAACACAGTAAATGATATAATTTCACACGAATAAAAGAAATGAAGTGGATAATTTCAATGGATATAAACTGGACAACATAAACGATTGGAGGTCATGGCTATACATTTTTTCGGTATAAATTTTATCGTCTTATAAATAACTTCCGCACATTAAATAGGAAAAGTTTCAGATTTTTTGTGGTATCGCATTAATTGAATTGAATCAATCCTTTTTCACAATACATTAAGTTTATATAAATTTGTTTCTTGTTTTGTTGATTATAGATGCCGTTCCTTGCTAATAAAATGAAAATTGGAAAATTAACAGCATGATACGGATCGTTATAAAAATGAAATGTTAAACTTTTAAATGAAATGAATTATTGTTTTCGTTCGCTGACCTTTCTACCTTTTAAAGTGTATTGACATCTCTATTAATAGCTTCTGACCTCTTTAAAGTTTCGGAAATATGATTTTGATATTTCTCTTGAGTTTCAACATTCTTTAGCGATGATATGTTAAAACGTTTCCGTTGGGATAACCATAGGATGACTATTTCGTAAAAATTTTGATCTTGTTTCCCAATAATCGATCTGTCAATGCAATCATATTCATTTTGCACCTCTCAACCACTGTGATTAGACTCTTTAGAGCACTAGAAGCGCTCAAACTGGGAACGTTCTAGGGAAGTTAGAGCTCTGCCGTTTCCATATCTAGATTTTACCTTAAACCCTAACCCGCGATCTGCTAGATTATCCTTAATATCTGAGAGTTCTGTTTTCTACAAATGTTTGCCAACGCATTGATCTAGCACGTGCTCATTGATCGTACTCATTGAACATCTCGTATGCCAGCTAATTTTAGCTTTCTGGAAATTCCAACATGTTTTTCCCCAGCTAGCGGTATTCATATTCACGTTCGGCCAGAAAAATTTTGAAGGAATCATTTTGCAGGAGCCTCTAACATCTGGGTGTGTAAGAGAGTGCTGAAAATCAAAATTTTTTTGACGCATTTGCTTCGAGATGTATGGTTTATCAATTCCTGTTGATGTTTCACCCCAAATCTGTTTCACCCCAAATTTATTGTTTGGTATAACTAACTTAACGTAACTTAATTAGTGTTTTATTATCGTTATCTTGTTCCTGTAATTGTAATACAAGGGTTAAATTTTGACCGGCAAATGTAATAGTATCCGTTTTTAGTTGTTTTAAGCGTGCTAATGTATCAGCGACTACGTTATCCTGATCTTTGATATGGTAAATATTTGACTAAATTGTGATATAAACTCTAAATGTCGAGTTTGACGTGGACTACGGTTTGTTTCAGAATGAAGTTCAGTTGTAAATGGTTTATGATCTGAAGACACAGCCAAATATCTACCTTCTACACAATGACGGAAATGTTTTATTTATCGAAGAAAGTAGAATATTTTATTTCAGTTGGACGCAACTTCTTTCGGAAAAATCCAATCGTTCCAATTTACCATAGTTTAGCTGCACAAAAACTGCTCCCAATTCGGTATTCGAGACACATTTCACGTTTCCACATTTTTCAAACCATAAACAGTTCTTGTGAACTCGAAGAGCCCAAAGGGTATCGTAATATCGGTTTTGAAAATGTTTTGAAAATGTTTTGAAAATATTTGGGGATTAAATAGTAAGCACGAATTAAATCTATTTCAGAAAAAAATTTGCACTTGTAAAGTAGTAAAGATAAATTATGTGTATATGCGGGGCATTCTTTTACAAATCGAACAGATTTGGACAAAATCTGACCGACACATTTTGGATTTGGCTGAAATTTTTTTAGGGATTTCATATGAAAAAAAAAGATATACGTGTTCGAGAATTTTTATTTTGAAAAATAGAGTGGTTCTAAATTTCAAGAATTTCGTGATTTTTGGCTTGGAGACTTATTTTCAAAAATCATAGCTTCGGTTCTATAAAAGATAGAAACTTCTAGTTTGTTTTATTTTAAAGTTAAAAAATGCTTTTTTTGACAAAAAAGAATAAAGTCAATAAAAGTTATTAACAAATTCCTATTGTTTACGCCTAAATGTCGAGATATTTTCTATGAATTATAATATATCGAAACCAATGAAAAACTAGATTAACCTGTATTCCGAACTCTCCAAAATCAATTATGCTTCAGTGTAATTCATTTTCCCGCGATCAATTTACTTTTTACCGCCAAATATGACATTAATGAGATCTGTACAAATTTCTTAAAATTCACTTTCTTCTTGGCGATCAACATAAGTGGTTCGTAATTTAAAATTAAAGGCGATTAATATCATATTTTGGATACTTTGAATACAGGTGAAATTTAAAAGGTTTTATATAGAATTTACTATTATTTTTGTGATAAAATTAAAAAATATAAAATTATAAAAACTATTTCTATGCGAGCTCGAATATAAATATTTTATGCGATTATTGAATTATTATTATATAAACTATTATTTGTGTGATAAAATTTAAAAATATAAAATTATAATAGTAGTTTATGTAACAAGTACGCAAAATATGGTTTTAGTGGACGAATCGTAATGTTTCCGGACGAGGCGCTAGCCGAGTCTGTAATATAAAGATGAGTCTGCTAAAGCCATTTGCGTACGTTTTGCGTACGCCATTTGCGTTACAACGTTTTTTGTATTAGCTCTTAGGATTTTTTTTCTAATTTATTGCTTAATTTGCATTCTTGCGTACCTAAATATTAGATTTTTGAACAAAACTTATCAAAGCAATTGTGATTATAATTTGAAAATAATTATAATATAAAATGAAAATAAATTTTGAATCCGCTAAAGTGTTGTCATAACGACTTTAAGTACTAGGCCGCTAAAATACAATTTTGCGGACTGTAAACAGTTCTAAAAGTAATCATTTTTTCGGAGCTAATACTAAAAAAACTATTTCTTTGCGAGTTAAAATATTAATATTTTATGCGATTGTTTGAACTATTATATGATAATTGTTATATTTGTAGTTAACATATTATAAACAATTTTATGCGAGTCTATTTTTTTTAATGCGATTATTATAAAACAAAAAACAAACAATATATAAATAATAATAATCCCTTTATTTAATTACGATAAAGAAAACAAACATTTATTTTTTATTTTAAGTGATCTTTTTATGTTAATTTTTTTTTTTTTTTTTTTTTTTTTTTTTTTTTTAAGGTGTTCATGCTCCATGTAGGAGCGTTGCCAGGGTAATCAGCTTTGAATATTCACCACGGTCATTCGCAACAGCGACATAATTACCATGGCAGCCGATTTTTTTAAGGTCGTTTATTACGTCAGTCTCCCATTGTAGTCGTGGTCTACCTCGCGGTCTACCACTCCCTGGGGTACTAACGTACATTTTTTTAATCATTCCAGACTGTGAATCGGCTCGTAGAACATGCCCAAACCAAGCAATCCTATTAGAACGGATACAACCTATTATATCAGGACCCTCAAGAAGGTCTCTGATCTCAAAGTTATACCGGGTTATATACTCTCCATCGTCTGTCTTAAGTGGACCAAAAATGTAGCGTAGGATCTTACGCTCAAATACAGATAAATGCGATTCGCATTTTGTGTAAGGGTCCACGTTTGTGACCCATACATCACAACCGGTCTAATCAATGTCTTGTATAACTTGAGCTTGGTGTTAGTTGATACATACGGTGATCATAGGAGAGGTTTAATTGAGTAGAAAGTTCGATTACCTGCAGCGATTCGAGCTTTAATATCTGTAAGTATGCTGTTGTTTGAGTCAAGCATTGATCCCAAATATTTAAAAGATTCAACTCCCTCAATTCGTTCATCGCCGCACATCAAATCTTTCTTCTCAGCCTCTCTTGAAACATTCATATGTTTGGTTTTATTGTAGTTAATTTGAAGACCAATTTTCCTAGCACCACTCTCAAGCGACTTGAAAGTCTCACTCATAACAGCTTCACTTCGGCCGAGGATGACAACATCATCAGCGTAAGCAATCAGCTGTACTGAGTTTATTGACGAGATATTGTTATTAGTCGGTAGTTTCTTTTGACGGCACACATATTCCAAGGCTAGATTAAAAAGTATAGGAGAGATAGCATCACCTTGTCTTAAACCGGAGTCGACTTTAAAAAACTTTGATATTTCGTTCTCTACTCGTACACAGCATTGAGAGTTCTGTACTGTCATTTTGCATAGTCATACCAGTTTACCAGGAATTCCCATTGACACCAGAGCAGACCATAGAGTCTCTCGTTCGAGAGAGTCGTAGGCCTGCCTGAAATCAATGAAAAGTTGGTGCACAGGTATGTTGAACTCTCGACACTTTTCCAAAATCATCCTTATCGAGAAAAGTGCATCGGTGGTACCTCGGCCCCGCCGGAAACCACACTGATATTCTCAAAACAGTTGTTCAGCAAAAAGATTGATTTTGGATAGCAAAATGTAGGAAAAGATCTTATATGCTGTGCAGAGGAGGGAGATTCCTCTGTAGTTTGCACATTGTAGGCGATTACCTTTTTTATGGATTGGTATCAGCATAGCTGTGTTCCAGTCCTGTGTCATGGTTTCAGTCCTCCAGATCATTTGAACAAGTTCAAACAAACTTAAGGATAGAGTTTCGCCACCATGTACAATCATTTCGGATGTTATATCGTCGATACCAGGTGCTTTATTGCATTTTAATTTTGACAGCGCCGCATCGAATTCCTCTCTGGTGGGTTCTTCTACATGTACCTTTGACGCACGAATAAGCTTACCTCGTCGCCCGACTTGTTGCTGGTCACTTAAGTTGAGAAGATTCTCAAAATAAGCGGCCCAAGTATCTAAAATATTTTTAAGGTCTACTTGTAGCTCCCCATCTTCGTTTTGAATAGCAGTCGATCTAGTTTGAGGGCCCTTCTTTAAGGTTTTAACCTGTTGGAAGAAGTTACGCAATTGATGTTCCTTATTGAAGCTTTCAATCTCCTCACACTGTCCTTCCACCATTCTCTCTTCGTTCGTCTACATAGCTTTGTAACGGCTTGTCTTGCCAGTTTATAATTTTCCTTTGTGGACCTGGTGTTGCGTCCTTGTAGACACTTCAGATAGCAATCTCTTTTGTATTGAATAGCATCAAGGCATGCTTGATCCATCCATGGCTTCTGGGAGTGGTTCTCTGGTCGTCCAAGTATTCCCTCAGCAGCGCTTAAAACAGCATCTTTGAGCAAATACCATGACTTATCGACGTCTCCATTAATGGTTTCTGATTTCTCCAATGTTTCGGCAATATGGATTTGATATATCTCTTCTGTTTCAGCATTCTTTAATGATGAGATGTTAAAACGTTTCCGTTGATTGAATTTTGGAATGCCTGGATTTGGGAAGTGGAACCTTATCGTTGCACATACAAGGAAGTGGTCACTTCCAATGTATGCACCTCTAAAGGATCGCACATCCAGAACGCTCGAAAAGAAACGTGTTGTTACTAGAACGTGATCAATTTGATTTCGAGTATTTCCATTCTGTGAGACCCAAGTCTGCTTATGAATCGATCGATGCGGAAAGAACGTACTGGCAATTCTCAAATTATTTGATAATGCAAACTCAGTCATTCTCTCACCATTATCATTCGAATTCAAATGCTGGCTGTTGGGACCCACCGCATTTCCATAAGAGATATCTCTTCCAACCTGTCCATTAAAGTCACCAAGAACCATAATGAAGTCGCGTGTTGGTGTTTGTTTCATAACCTCTTCCAGTGCTATGTAGAAATTATCCTTCTCGTCGACGGTCTTAGCTTCAGTTGGTGCATGCACGGCAATAAGAGAAATATTGTTATATGTACCGCGTACACGTAGGTAGCAGATCCTCTCACTGACCGGGATGAATTTCATCACGGCTTCTTGTATGCGTGCACCAACAAGAAAGCCAGTTCCAAATTCTCTTCGAGAAGGATGACCACTACAGTATAGAGAGTGACTATCCAAATCTTGTTTTCTGATTATCGACTGTCTAATTTCTTGTAGAGCAATAATATCCATCCTATACCTCTGTATACCTATACCACCAGCCTCTGTTTCTAGACTTATAAGAGCATCAGGAGCGCTCAGGCTGCGCACGTTCCACGTTCCGATTCGGTAGTCTGGTCCTTTTTCACGTCCAGGTAAAATTCTATTGTTGTTTCCGGATCTGTTTTTCTCTTTCTGATAACCAAATTTAACATTTTAGCCAAATTTAACATTTTTTTCCGGGGTTAGGGTGTTAACCTTAGGCCCAACCCAAATTGTCGTGAATGGGTCCGTTCTGCATATTAAGGTCACCAGAAACAACCTTTTTACACATTTATATAGCAAGCCGCTTGATTCAAGACAGACGCCCGCTCCAAGCCGCCCCTGACATGGAGAACAGACGCTTGAGTCGCATTGGTTGTAGAGCGCCAATTCGCCGTGATGTAGCGTCATTGACTAAGCAGTTTTTACTCTGCTTGTCTCCAATACACCAACCTAATTCAGTCAGCATTACCCAGGCAGCACGGCGTGGACGTCGAATTTCGGATTTCGCTACCTTATGTTAATAAATTTATAAAATAAAACTTAATTAATTATAAACGGACTTATTAAATTATAAATAATTTACAACAAATTTATTGGTTTTATTTTTATTACATAAAAATTATTAGGTGATATGGTAGTATCTATTTGTTAATATTTACAAACTATCTCAAACTATTTCACCTATTGTTATTAACAAATAAAATGTTTAAATCAATTTTGAGTTATTGTGTAAAACGTAATGAGTTTTTAGTATGACAATCGTATTCTACGTTCAATTTTCTAAATTAACGGGTTTTTAATTAATGGAGAAATAAGTTTTACTGTTAAAAATAAATTAATTTTTCCAGCGCAGGACGACAAAAATTGATGAAATTTTTTGTCGAAAAAATTTCAGTCAAATCAGAAAGGTTTTCGATTTGTAAAAGAATGGCCCATAAGTGGGACTGCTACTGGACCCATATGTTGGACCCCTATGTGGGACTCTGTCCCGCACAGCTACCGTATTCAATCGACGGTAGTCACTGCACGTTAATCCTAATCGCTGGTATTCTAACCGCTAATCATATTAATGATCGTTTTTTGTGGAACTAAGCGCAAGGATGATGAATCTTTGGAAGATGCAGGTCGAACCGTTTGTTTGAATTCGGTCTTAGCGATCTTATAATTACCAGGCTTAGGTCGGGAAAATGGTAATCGTCCAATCGAATGAATACGATGAACCGCTATATATTACACTGGAAGATCGTATCTGGGTTCTTGTATTAGAGCGGGAATTTTTTTAAGAATTTCTCCACAACCGTTGCTGATTTAAAAATCAATCGGAGTCGGTGTATCCGCATGTGTATCCGTATCCGTAGGTATTTGTGTATACTAATCGTTTCAAATCAACTAGTAACCCAAATTTGACGAGGAAGACAGCTCCAATAATTGGTTTACTGACTGAAGTGACCATAAAGGAATGTTCAAAATTTCGTCTTAGATCAAGTTTTAATTTAAACAACTGAGTATCGTAGGTACTAATCGTAGTACTATAAGCTATGGATAAATAAAGTTGGACTTTTTGGAGATTTGGTTAAGATCGAAATAGGTACAACTAAAACATCAACACCAGAAAATTGAGTTTGGAATTCGGATCATATTAAGAAAGTCGACGCTTTGTAAGATTAGTAGCGTCGGTGGTCACAATTACTGGAACTAGTAGGTTTTAGGATCAAATATTTGAGTTGTTGATGATGATAATGATGAAGATGGTGATCGTTTATTGAATTGGCAGGATTGACGACAACGTCTTGCCATCACACCATACTATTGATGAAAATAGGAAAAACGTTTTTACTGGTGCTCTTATTCCTACGTTCACGGACATTTTGCTTTTTGTGGTAGCATTTAGTTCTAGGAGATGTTGAACGATAATTGAAAGCTTGTGGCGACTGAAAATGTTTAAACTCGCATCTTAAATTTTTACAGTTTTGATTATGCTTTCAATCACTGACTACATATTAGACATTGATAAAATGCCCTTCTCAATTTGTTTTTCATTTTTGTTGGAAGCTCGAGAACGTTTTTCTAATGCTTTATCAGCAGCAAGTGCAACTTTGTCACCATCTTGGACTTCCACAATAGATTATCCCATTAACGTCCTTCGGGAGTGATCGCAATCAAAATATGTTTATCAATTTAATATCCGATACTTGATATTGGGCAGCTAATTCATTATTTTTTCATAAATGAGCAGAAGGTTTTCGGCCAATCATTGAATTCGTGGTAATATTATCTTTGCTATACAACTGGCTCACCGTTAAACAACCTGATTTTGGAAATGGAAAATCAACAGATAGTATATGTTCACAATTGGCAATGGAAATTGCGATTGCAGTAAACTGTACTTGTAACTGCAAAATTAGGAACTAATATAACTGAAAAAGGACATAATTTAATTTCAAACGATTGAATGCTTGCATCTGTGCGAAAATTAAACTAAAAACATATACAGCATTGTCAGAAAATAGAATCAATACGAAACATAAAAATAAAAGTAGTAGCGTAACTGTTAACCGGAGCGCGAAAGAACGGTTGTTCTCGCTGCAGGTCACTCCATTTAATTTTCAAGGCAAACTAACAGGAGAATTTCGATTCCTACCACACCTTGCATAACACCAAAACAAAACATAGCCCATTATTGTTTTTTATATGTCACAATCTAATAACGATGCACTGTTGCGTAAAATGGACCAATCTGCATTTGCTTCTGAGACCAATCTATTTTTGTTTATCTTCGTACAACTAGTCAAGAAAAAAGAAATAATCGATTCTTTTTTTAATTAAATCGTTTTTTTATAGGTTGAAATATATAAAAAACTGCAAAAACATGCAAAAGGTTTGGCCATAAAAAGGAGAAAATAAAATGGATGCTATATGTTTACTTAAAATTTTGTTATGCAAACTTAAAAGTGAAAAAAGTCAAATGAGTTAATATATGTTCAAGATTTTATAAAGATTTTCATCTATATTATAGCAATGAATCTTATGTAGTTTAGAAAGTCACTATAAGTGACTAGAACTGAATGTACTCAAGATCCATAACAAATTTTTATCACAATTCCAGTTCGGGTATCGAACCGGCGTCCTTCTTACCAGAGTTTATGGTTAACCATTTAACACACTCGAACAGCGACCAGATAAAAATTTGTTTTTGAACGATCGACTTAACATCACAATTTTTTTACTTCAATTTTAGAGCCATATTTTGTTGCCTTAGTTTTTACACTACGAACAGGTTTTATCGTTCTTCATACTTCAAGTAAGTTGACATTGAATGAAGAACAGTATGGATCTGTGAATATGCGATACAAATCCCAACTATAGGGGACTATGGCCACTAACCAATTTAATTAAATAAATTGGTTAGTGGCCATCATTGATGTAATATAATCATTCATTTGATGATTACCACATATTTTATACATTGTGAGGCGCCTGTCCTTGATGAGTCCGGTCGACCGGATGATGCGACCACTTTTTTAGTTGGAAACATGGTGATCTTATAAGATTTTGTATATGTATCACAACAAGCTTGTTAGGGTTCCGTACTTTGAAAAAGTAAAAACGGTACCCTATTGGTAAAACTTCGGTGTCCGTCTGAATTTCTACATAATCAATTGACTCACAAACTATAAGTGCTATCAACTTGAAATTTTCTACAGTTATTATATGTGTTGTCCCGCACCTGATGATTATAAAAAAAATTCAAATATTTGTTTTATCTATATTTTATGGACATAGATAAGGAGATAGTACAACAGAAGTTTTTTTTAAGGAGTCGAGTTTCGTCTAGAAAAATCGAAAAAAATGAAAGTATTTCAAAAAAAATTTTCATTGAATTTTTGACTGCTTAGTTTTTGAGTTATTATCAAAAAGGAGTGTTTTTTTTGTCCCTCCCCCTTAACTTCGAACATTACAAAAGAAAAAATTTAAAAAAATTCATGGGTGTATGGATTTTGCTAAATCGAAACCAAAATTTTTTTGTGGTTGTTATAATTTCAAATGTTCATTAGAGGGGGTTTGAAGTAGAAATTTTGAAAAAAAATTATTTTTTGATCATGGCATGTGGGGTGTCATATGAAAGGTGATTTTTGCAAAAGAGTTTTTTTTGTAATTTTCGAAAACACAGTTTCCGATTTATTTTCAAAAATGTAAAAATTTTTTTTGTCTCCCCCCTTAACTTCGAACATCACAAAATAAAAATTTAAAAAAAATTCATGGGTGTAGGGATTTTGCTAAATCGAAACTAAAATTTTTTTTTGTTGTTATAATTTCAAATATTCGTTATAGGCGAGGAAATAAAGCAGAAAAATAGGCCAAACCTAAGCAAATTGGCAGAGTAAGATGGATCGAGATGCGGTTTTTTGCATTCGATTCAGGAAGCCGTCAGAAAAGTTTGTGAACATAGCCACTTTTCGGCAAAAAACTTCTGGAGTACCTAGGGGCCAGGGCGGG
Source organism: Diogma glabrata (assembly GCA_963693315.1). NCBI lineage: Eukaryota > Metazoa > Arthropoda > Insecta > Diptera > Cylindrotomidae > Diogma > Diogma glabrata. The sequence continues at coordinate 212,470,861 of OY856187.1, forward strand.
TTATAGACACCTCATCTCCTTGTTGTTTCCATTAATTCAGTTCGAAATTGATCGAAGCTCGTTACTTGGTGGTTTTTGGGGTCGCTAAACACGAATATGATGTCGGCGATGACCCTCGGAGTTCCTAGGGCCCAGAGCTGAATTTATGGAAAGTTCCAGGAGATGAGTAAGACATACCTGCCCTGGGCCCTAGGTACTCCGAGAGTCATCGACAACATCATATTTGTGTTCAGCAACCCCAAAACCCCCCGAGTAACGAGCTTCGATCAATTTCGAACTGTATTTATGGAAAGTTCCAGGAGATGAGGTGTATATAACTCGCCCTGGCCCCTAGGTACTCCGAAGGTCATCGCAGACATCATATTCGTGTTCAGTGGCCCCAAAAAACCCCAGTAACGAGCTTCGATCATTTTCTAGCTGAATTAATGTAAAGTTCCAGGAGATGAGTTAGATACACCGCGTCTTGAGCCATAGGTAGTCCGAGGGTCATCGCCGACATCATATTCGTGTTCAGCGACCCCAAAAACCCTTTAAGTAACGAGCTTCGATCAATTTCGAGCTGAATTAATAGAAAGTTCAAGTAGATGAGGTGTATATAACCCGCATTGGCCCCTAGGTACTCCAGAGGTTTTTGGCGAAAAGTGGCTATGTTCACAAACTTTCCTGACGGCCTCCTGAATCGAATGCAAAAAACCGCATCTCGATCCATCTTGCATCTGCCAATTTGCTTAGGTTTAGTGCTTTATTCCCTCCTCTATTAGAGGGGTTTAAAGTAGAAATTTTGAAAAAAAAAATTTATTTTTAATCATGGCATGTAATTTTTTTTGTAGTGCAAAACAGTTAATTTTTGAAAGCACAGCTTTTGACTTATTTTCAAAAACAAAAAATTTTTGTTTGTCCTATCTACGAATAATACAAAAGAAAAAATTCACGGGTGTAGGGATTTTGCAAAATCGGTACTAAAATTTTTTTACTAGTAATAATTTAAAATAAACGTGAACTATACTAACAAAAACTTTTTTTTCTCAAATATTATACTGTTTTTTTATTAATGTAGGTAAAAATTAATTTAAGAAAACGAGGGCAACCTCTCCCACAAAAATGTTTCTACTATTGTCGAGTTTGACAAACCAAAATGTCAATTGTCGGACCCAACAATAGCCAGACAAATTTTTATGCGTCAAGCTTACCCTCGTATTTTAAAACAAATTTCCACCCCGCCATTAAAAAAACAAAATTGTAGTAAAAAATTAATAAAAACAAAATTGTAGTAGTAAATTTATAAGATTGCGGAAAATCGCTAAGTCTCGGCGTTTTCCGAACGAATAATCGATCGAATCGAGAAAAATGGCAGATAGAAAAGTTGTCAGCCTTGTCAAAGACAGATGCCTCACGATGTATAAAATATGTGGAAATCAACAAATGAAAGTCGTGAGGGCCTGCTTACTATGTATTATCAACAATGAATCATAAAGTCTTCGTTAGTCAGTCTCTTTCGTTAATGTAATTCTAAGATTCCAGGATTTACATCGAGGCCAATCGTTTCTTGTTTTAACTATGGTTGTCTACAGAATTTTAAGATCTTTCATGTTAACGTCTTAAATTTTGCGTTATCTTTATAACTAGAATACAAATATAACATTCCATCTCTATAACCTGTTCTAAAGGGACTCTGTAGTGAAAGAATTTAATTAAACTGCTCGAAATTTGTACAAAATCTTTCTAGCCTGAATTTCTAACCAAATATATTTATTTAGTCTGTGTTAATCCCCTTGAAGCTACCCCACCTCTCGATTCATCCCAAAACTACATACAAAATTAATTGTAATGAAACAACCACGAATACTTTTTCATTCAAGAAACCACTAATTATTCCATTAACTAATTACTACCATTAACCAATAAAGTTAAAAACATCTTTCTTGGCAATTAATGCTAAGGAATAAATGTTATGTTTAGTGACCGCAAATGTTGTTTGAAATCCATCTTATAATTGTCTGTGGAAGAGTTGCAGTCACTCTATGATACCGAAGTACTCAACGTCCTTTTTTTGATTTTAATAGTATTACTAGGCTGACTTTACATTAACTTTAAGTTTCAAAGCTGTTGGTGGAGTGTAGAGTACAGAGATCTTATTTAAAAAATGCTAATGGTGTCCAAGCTCTTTGGTACAATTGTTGGCATCTGGCTCAATAGGCTTTAATGTTTTCATGATGTCAGGTAGCCTTTTGTGTATACTTCTTAAAATTTTCCTTTACGCTTTAGCCAGTGTTTTTAGGCACAGTGAAAACAGTGACAACTGACTACTAAACTCATTTATTTCACTTTTTGTGTTTGTGGTCCTTGGATCAGTATGAAACAGTTCGTCTCTTCCGTCTCTTAATCGTATAACATTAATTGTTTTCTTCTAATTTTTTAGAAGTAGTAAGGAGAAGTTTCTTTTAATTTTTTAAATGTTGCCATATTGTATGAATTCGCTTGCAGATTTGACTTCGCAACCTTCAATGCACGTATTTTACTATAGCATGGGTGAACTGCTTCGATTCGATTCGATTTTCCCTTACAATTACTGGCTTGGGCTTCTCATCTTCTAAACTCACTGAAACTCTTGAATCCTATAATCGATAACAGCGTAACAATCTGTGAATAATGACGGGAAATACTAAAGCTCATGTTGGTTTAAAAGAAAATAAATCAAGTGTTTAGCCTAAAAATGATCAGATTGTATTTCATAGGTATTAGCTAAGCAGATTTACGAAACGAAAACTATTTATAGATCAGATTGTGGTATTATAGATCGTATTGATTAACATCTGTTTTCTGTTTTTCACTGTAAACTGAAGGTAGTTTTTGATAGATTATATGCGTGTCTGTGCTGTGTTCTTTTAACATTCATCATAGCTATAATCTAACCTCAATGACAATCAAAAAGTCAATTATACATCAATTCAATTTTATGTTTATTATAATCAGTGGAATGGATTTAAATAAACCATCTGATTATTCCATTGGATAAAACTCTTAAAAGTTATTGATTTTAGTTCAAATACCTGTTTGTTTTATCAAAGTATTAAAACACAATAAACAATAATTTCAAGTTCACTGAATTGAAAATATCGTTTTAAACTGAAATAATTACAAAAACGCAAACAAAAAATTTCATCCACTATAAAAATAACATTATAATTGAATGAAAATGAAAAGAAAATGTCATAACAAAGGTTATTGACTTTTCAAGAGCTTTTACTATAGTAAATAAATGCTCTTCTTTCTTGATAGCAGTGACATCTAAAATTGTTTGTTTTTATAGTAGATTTTATTATTTTGGTGTGGATTTGAGTTTTATTATTTTTTATTCTATGTTGTATTAAAACAGTGTAAAAGCTTTAGTTTGTGTCTTGGATAAATTTTATTGTAGCACTGAACTTGAATATTACTGTTTTACTGTTTTACTGTTTTAAATTAATTTTTTTTTTAAATTTCAAATAATTATTTTAACTGTTGTTAATTTAATAGTCGTGCAAAAAAATTGCCCTTATTATTTGCGGCCGTTCTCAAAGAAATTCGGTTTTTTTATGTTTTGATCGTTTTATCGCTATAAAAAAAATTGAAAAACGATGTATCATGAATTCCAACCCAATTTCTTTTTATTAGGATGAAAAACAAAGGATTTGACGAAGCTTTGAAAGTTGAAAAATAAATCTGAACCTCATTATTGAGTAAGAGCTTGACACAAAGTGTTTTTCTGCAATATATTGTGTGTAAGGCAAGTTAGTTTTCCCCAATGATTTCAATTTAGTATTGAACACATAACTCTGTTGGTTGAATTACGTAATTAATTAATTGAACTACTATTGAACCTGTGTTAACGATTTTGGCATCATACGTTAATTCTTTTTTTCGGCTTTTATGCTTTCAGTAATTGATTTTGTATCTAGTCTATCAAAGGGTATACGAACAACAAACGATGTGGTTGCTATCCTCCGTACTAATTACAAGGCATCCAGTAAAATTTTATCTTGATATTACTACCATGATTTATTAGTTTTACAAAAGCTTTCCAATTGTATTAGTTGTGGAGGTCTACGCGTCTCGAGCCTTAACGTTTGCTTTGCTGTCCGATAAAATGGTTATTCTTTTGTTTCGATCATTTTTCATCAATAATCTCTCGATTGTGTAAATGTCAGCACAGAGGTAGTGGAGTACGTGCCCATTGGTTCTGAATAGTTTATACTCGATTCAACAACTACTGTGCATGTATTTCTACTTCATTTTTGAACCGGCCGTGTACCATGTAATTACAACATAACCTAGATAGTATGTTGTGGACGCACACTATCACTCTGTTTTATTACTCAACATGAATGTGTTTATCCTATCAAAGTTGAACTGCTTGACTATTATCTTTTAAAAATCTCTCGCTATATTAAGACGATCATGCTAAATATCAGACTAATTTCTCTAGCTAGGGCTGCATTGTCCTCGTTAGAACTCGTTAGAACTGGTCTCACTTGCATAGTTTACATCTATCTTAGGATAACTGAATTGCACACAACTTTTTAGCTAGAATATTTTTACACAGCAATGATCACCACCTTCTGCATGTATTTTTACCTCACGAACTTTATATTAAAAGTTACAACCAAATATCCTGGCAGTAACAATATCTAAGTATATTAAAGTTGAAAATACTCATTTCAAGCTTTCTTAGTGAAGAGACTGTGAATTTAGTTGAAATTGAGTGTTAATTACATAAATTTCCACCATGTGCTTACCAGATCATCATATTTACAGGATATCTCATCAAATTTGTGTATCGATATATTTACTATGTCATACACATACCCAAGGCTTATGATGTCAGAAATATGGAAATACACTTATTATCCATCACCAAGCTGAGGTTGAAAGGCGAAAAAACTTCTACCTTAATACATCTGCTAGTTCCAAAGCTAATTTTACAACATTCTGTCTCAGTGTGTGCTACTAATACCACCTGGCAAGTGTTTTTTTAGAAGAGAGGCACCGTACTGTTGTTCATTCTCCTTAAACGTTATATTACACCATCTGGGTAAGGCACTAGTCTCAACACCATATTTTACCTAAATTCTAACAGTATAGCTGCCACAAGAATGTTCTCAATATAAGACGTGCAGCTTAGCGAAATTGCTTGTGCTCTTCAATGTGCTGTACATCAAACTATAGGTTTTTTCTTATTCTACCTCTTTTGGGTTACCCATGATCACTCATGTTACGTTCTACTCTGTACTCCAACGTCTGAATTGTCTGGACGAGAGTGTGGAAATCATTGATTGGCCAAATCAATTATCTAAAATTTGCTCCTGAATTAAAGAACTGACCGCTGAAGCCTTTGTGCAAAACACGGTTCCCTATAGTTTACGAGCTCGAAAATGTGCTTTTGTGCCTGGTGACCTCGTGCAAAACTAGCTTCAAAACTTGTGAAAACCAAAGTCATCAAGATAATTGGTAACGCTTCCTAAGAACTGGAGAACGTTATTTCCAAAGACGTATGTCACTTGATATACTTCCATCAAGTTCTCGTTTCATTTCCTATTGTCCTAAAAGTTTTCCCCATTTTCTTATATACTGAATTGTCCACCCTTATTCGGTTATCGGCTTTAAATGTATCTTGTTTGGTCCAGCTAGCTTAGTTGGTGGAGCCTGAGTGTTTTTATTTCGAGGTTTCGGTTCAAGCCCGGTTTCCATTTCACTTTTTGGTTTTTATGATTCTCAGGACAAATAAAGTCTACCAGACTGCCTCTTTTGTCCGGTACGGTAATAGGTATGATATTCTGTGTCAGTCGTACTTCCATTTCCCGGTCTCCATACCTATAGTAATATACTATAGCGTTATTCATAAATGTATGTATACATTTTCAAAGACTTCTCAACCCATTTGTTAGTATAAACATAATTATTTAAAATATATTGTAGTACATCTGACACTTCTGGGATGGCAGTATTAAATTCTTTTTTTATTTTATATTTTTGTTAACAACATAATCAAAAAATTATGGAATACTAAAAAGAATTAAAAAATATGAAATAAAAAATTGGTTACTAAAATTTATGTTGACGATATTTTTTTTGGTTTGTGCCTTGTACAGATGAGTATTGGAGAAGAAAAGGGAAATTTTAAAATATTGAAAATAAAAATAACGATTTTAAATTAAAAAATTTAAATTTATTTAGTGATAACTAAAAGATGAATTTAATGATGCTGATGAAAGTAATAGTTATGTTGGCATTTTGATTATGTTATTTTTATTAACACAATCAAAATGCCAACATAACTCTTACTTTCATCGGCATCATTAAATTAGTTATTCGATTGTTGAAACATTTCGACTTATTCGATTGTCCATAACAAACACCGAACTAGTTACTCCTTTTTTTGTTCGAAGTGTTTTCATTCGAATAACTATTTGTTTTTCCGACAGAATTTGCAACCGAGAGAATCGTTTGTTTTAAAATTAGTAGTTTGATGGAGAAACCGAATAAATAGTTATCGACTAAAAAATAGTTAAACTACTTAGGTAGTTTTCTTGATTGGAAAATTTATTTGAAAAAAAATTAAATCTTTTATTTTGTTTTGTGTTTCTGAAAATAAATCAACTATACAAAGAAATAAAGATTTCAGCTATAGTTATTTTAAATTCTGAGAAGAAAGAATTGAAGAATTATTTTATGTATATTATTGATAAATATTTGTTCGGGTTCATGTTGTTGAAATATGGATATTTGAAATAAGCAATTATTTGGAAAAAGTATATATAGAACTTAGAAAAAGTAAATACAGAAATTAGGATATGAAGGAGTGCGTTCGAATACTTAACAAGGTTTCATGTTCATTAATAGTAATAGTAAATGAACCAATCAAAAGACGTGAAGTTCATTTAGTATTGGAACGCATTTTTTCAATGTAAATTGTAATGTCAAATTTGTTGTCGATATTTTTATGCAAATCTAATTATTATATAACGAAAATGTTTAATAAAATATATAAATAAATAAACAAAATATTCAATTAAAAAAGTTATAATCAATTTAAAAACTTATTGCCCCGTTAATGCATTAGTTTTCAATTACTTCCGTCAAAATTAAACCTATTTTAAAATTAAATCTATTCCAAATATTTTCAAAACAAATTCAATTTAATAGTAGGTTCACACTAGCATCGAAATTAATAGTCGAAGAGTTGAGTTACGGTATATTATTTATCAAATTTTAGTTTGTATTTATGCTTAATAAGTCCAACTTGAACGAAGTCTTTTGAAAAAAACGTACTTTTGGAGGTTGGATGACTCAGTGTATCGTTTGAAAAATTCTTCATGTTGAACGATTGCAAATAAATCTAGAAATTGTCTCAATATTTCTAGTGTATTGAGAACAGTATTACTTCGATCTGTAATACACGTTATAGAAGGTTCTGTTTCTTTTCCTTGTTTTTTATCAATAGATGTGCAAGCAAATTTTGTAACACCCATCCAGTGTCATCGTTACTTTTTAAATTAAGCGAATGGTAGTTTCACAGTAAACTTTAACAACGTATTCTGGGGGAACAACTCCAAAGAGTTATTACTCGTTAATGTTACATAAAATGATGTTCGATTTGTTAACATTGTATAAAATTCAAAAGTATAATTCGAGATTATCAAACATGTTTTAATTGTATGTGTTTCAACATTGAATACTAACCAGCTTGCCTGCGGCTGCAGCGTGCGCAATTAATACGGAGGCCAAATCAATACACATGACCTGAGTACCGCATTCAATTCAATTAAATAATCCATTCCACGCTTGTCCCGCATGATTCGGACACCAAATGGAACAGAATACCATTTTTCTGACTTGATAACCCTAGATCGGTTAAATTTCGTAATTTATAACGCTAAATCCGATATTTGCTGGACTTGATAACGCTAAGTTGTACAATAATACTATGTTGTGCAAGAATGGTTCTAAAGTCACCCAGGTATAGGTGTCAGTACAGGAGTATGAACCCTAAGAACCAAATACACTGTACCAATTTACAGATACTCTAATGTCTTCTATGACAAAATTCATAAAATTAAAACATGAGCAAATTTAAGCTTGATCAAATATTATCGGCATAAGAGGTTTGGCTTCTTATATGAACCAATCAGCTGTTGAGCCATTGAATAACTGAGGGTGGGTGGGTGACAAAAATACATAGGATTTAGATAAAACTTTGGTATATGATCCAAATTAACTTGAAAATGGAAGATCTGGATTCTTTTAAAAATTGCAAAAATGGTGAAAGGTCTCCCGATCATCTGTCAGTACAAATATTCAATAACTTGTGAGCCTGGTTTTTAATCTTATTGAGACCTGGTATATAAGGTTTTAGTACTGTTTCCGATATTTCCGCATATACCAACTTCCGGTTTGTTGCCGGTTAAAAGGTTTTTCTTTGAAGTGTTTATCCCTACTACAGTCTATAAGTTGTAAGCAAAAGTTGTAATAATAATTTAAGAACTGAGAAGCAAAAATTGTAAAAATAATTTAAAAACTGAGGATGACGTAAGTCGAAATCGATATTCAATAAAATAAAAAATCAAATTCAAAATTGTTACTATAAGGAAGTTTATATTATTATTAATAAAATAAAAGTTAAAAATAAACATATTAAAAAAGTACATTTTTAAATATTGCATTTTAATTCAAAAGTGACATAAGCACCCAAACAGTGAATAATATGGAAAACTATAATAACACATATAGTTATAGTCTATAGTTGCAAATTGATTTTCATTAAACGTTGGTAAAAGATTTCACTTAATATGAAAAGGAGAAAGAGCTGATAATGGGCAAGGTGGTAGCGGCCTATTGAGCACCTGTTTTTTACAATTCAAACTGTATGCAATCCATAAAAATTAAACTTAGTCATTGATAAAAATATTTGATATAAATTTACTAAATATCCAGAACATTTGGCGCTGTTATGCATCAGTGTCGCCAATATTTACTTCGGTCTGAAAGACCTAAGTGTTACATTCATGAGCTAAAAGTGAAATTCTTACCCCCGCTTTTTTGGCATTTCTCGACGTTTTAGGACCGACTGATTCTAAAAAAGCAAAACAAAAAAAATGTATGTCTCTCAGCCAGCCGGCCGGCCGGCCGTCACAACCGACGAAAGCTAGAAAACCGCTCGACGGATTTTAAACATTTTTTTTTCTAAAAATATGATTACTCAATAGAAAGAGACGAAAGGACGATGTGTTCGATAACTGTACCGGAAGTGTGTCAAAAAAATCGTCAAGTGTGCCAAATACGGAAATATGCATATTGTTTGCTTAAAAACGTTCATTTTTAGTGATAATGAGTAGGAACAAAGAATGTGGAGGAATCTGGATGGTCGGGATTGGTATGTGAGATTAAAAACTAGATTATTGCATTATAAGTTTGTCAAAAAAATGTTGTCAAGTGTGTCAAAAGAAAGATTTTTATTTATTTTTTTACCCAATTCTTTGGAAAAAAATAAAATTAATTATTTGTTTGAAATGAAATTTTATTATTATTAAAGAGAATTATGGCATTATAAGTTTGTCAAAAGAAGGATTTTTATTTATTTTTTTACAGAATTTTTTGGAAAAATAAAATTAAATATTTGTACCACATGAAATTTTATTATTATTATTGAGAATTATAAGTTAGTCAAAAAAATAATGTCAAGTGTGTCAAAGGAATGATTTTCATTTGTTTTTTTGGAAAAAATAAAATTAGTTATTTGTATGAAATGAAATGTTTAATGAACCTGAAATTATTATTATTGAGAATTTTATTGCATTATAAGTTTGTCAAAAAAATATTGTCAACTGTGTCAAAAAAATGATTTCATTTAATTTTTTAGATTATTTTTTGGAAAAAAAAATTTAGCTGCTTGTTTACGTAAATATAATTGAACATGGAAAATTTTGAATTTGTTATAGTTTTTGAAATATTTTTGGAATTTTGAAAAATTTTAAATTTTTGATTTTATTATAATTTTTATAATTTTGGGACAAATTTACTATTTTTGATATTTTTTAGTTGTGTTTTAAGGCTATTTTGTTTGTCCTATCTCATATATATATATATATATATATATATATATATATATATATATATATATATATATATATATATATATATATATATATATATATATATATATATATATATATATATATATATATATATATATATATATATATATATATATATATATATATATATATATATATATATATATATATATATATTTTTTTTTTTTTTTTTTTTTTTTTTTTTTTTTTAAGGCGTTCATGCTCCATGTAGGAGCGTTGCCAGGCTAATCAGCTTCGAATATTCACCACGGTCATTCGCAACAGCGACATAGTTACCATGGCAGCCGATTTTTTTAAGGTCGTTTATTACGTCAGTCTCCCATTGTAGTCGTGGTCTTCCTCGCGGTCTACCACTCCCTGGGGTACTAACGTACATTTTTCTAATCATTCCAGACTGTGAATCGGCTCGTAGAACATGCCCAAACCAAGCAATCCTGTTAGAACGGATACAACCTATTATATCAGGACCCTCAAGAAGGTCTCTGATCTCAAAGTTATACCGGGTTCTATACTCTCCATCGTCTGTCTTAAGTGGACCAAAAATGTAGCGTAGGATCTTACGCTCAAATACAGATAAATGCGATTCGTCATTTTGTGTAAGGGTCCACGTTTGTGACCCATACATCACAACCGGTCTAATCAATGTCTTGTATAACTTGAGCTTGGTGTTAGTTGATACATACGGTGATCCAAGGAGAGGTTTAATTGAGTAGAAAGTTCGATTACCTGCAGCGATTCGAGCTTTAATATCTGTAAGTATGCTGTTGTTTGAGTCAAGCATTGATCCTAAATATTTAAAAGATTCAACTCCCTCAATTCGTTCATCGCCGCACATCAAATCTTTCTTCTCAGCCTCTCTTGAAACATTCATATGTTTGGTTTTATTGTAGTTAATTTGCAGACCAATTTTCCTAGCACCACTCTCAAGCGACTTGAAAGTCTCACTCATAACAGCTTCACTTCGGCCGAGGATGACAACATCATCAGCGTAAGCAATCATCTGTACTGAGTTTATTGACAAGATATTGTTATTAGTCGGCAGTTTCTTTTGACGGCACACATATTCCAAGGCTAGATTAAAAAGTATAGGAGAGATAGCATCACCTTGTCTTAATCCGGAGTCGACTTTAAAAAATTTTGATATTTCGTTCTCTACTCGCACACAGCATTGAGAGTTCTGTACTGTCATTTTGCATAGTGATACCAGTTTACCAGGAATTCCCATTGACACCAGAGCAGACCATAGAGTCTCTCGTTCGAGAGAGTCGTAGGCCTGCCTAAAATCAATGAAAAGTTGGTGCACAGGTTTGTTGAACTCTCGACACTTTTCCAAAATCATCCTTATCGAGAAAAGTGCATCGGTGGTACCTCGGCCCCGCCGGAAACCACACTGATATTCTCCAAACAGTTGTTCAGCAAAAGGATTGATTTTGGATAGCAAAATGTAGGAAAAGATCTTATATGCTGTGCAGAGGAGAGCGATTCCTCTGTAGTTTGCACATTGTAGGCGATTACCTTTTTTATGGATTGGTATCAGCATAGCTTTGTTCCAGTCCTGTGGCATGGTTTCAGTCCTCCAGATCATTTGAACAAGTTCAAACAATCTTGAGGATAGAGTTTCGCCACCATGTACAATCATTTCGGATGTTATATCGTCGATACCAGGTGCTTTATTGCATTTTAATTTTGACAGCGCCGCATCGAATTCCTCTTTGGTGGGTTCGTCTACATGTACCTTTGACGCACGAATAAGCTTTGCTCGTCGCCCGACTTGTTGCTGGTCACTTAAGTTGAGAAGATTCTCAAAATAAGCGGCCCAAGTATCTAAAATATTTTTAAGGTATACTTGTAGCTCCCCATCTTCGTTTTGAATAGCAGTCGATCTAGTTTGAGGGCCCTTCCTTAAGGTTTTAACCTGTTGAAAGAAGTTACGCGATTGATGTTCCTTATTGAAGCTTTCAATCTCCTCACACTGTCTCTTCCACCATTCTCTCTTCGTTCGTCTACATAGCTTTGTAACGGCTTGTCTTGCCAGTTTATAGTTCTCCTTCGTGGACCTGGTATTGCGTCCTTGTAGACACTTCAGATAGCAATCTCTTTTGTATTGAATAGCGTCAAGACATGCTTGATCCATCCATGGCTTCTGGGAGTGGTTCTGTGGTCGTCCAAGTATTCCCTCAGCAGCGCTTAAAACAGCATCTTTGAGCAAATACCATGACTTATCGACGTCTCCATTAATGGTTTCTGATTTCTCCAATGTTTCGGCAATATGGATTTGATATCTCTCTTCTGTTTCAGCATTCTTTAATGATGAGATGTTAAAACGATTCCGTTGATTGAATTTTGGAATGCCTGGATTTGAGAAGTGGAACCTTATCGTTGCACATACAAGGAAGTGATCACTTCCAATGTATGCACCTCTAAAGGATCGCACATCCCGAACGCTCGAAAAGAAACGTGCTGTTACTAGAACGTGATCAATTTGATTTCGAGTGTTTCCATTCGGTGAGACCCAAGTCTGTTTATGAATCGATCGAAGCGGAAAGAACGTACTGGCAATTCTCAAATTATTTGATAATGCAAACTCAGTCATTCTCTCACCATTATCATTCGAATTCAAATGCAGGCTGTTGGGACCCACCACATTTCCATAAGAGATATCTCCTCCAACCTGTCCATTAAAGTCACCAAGAACCATAATGAAGTCGCGTGTTGGTGTTTGTTTCATAACCTCTTCCAGTGCTATGTAGAAATTATCTTTCTCGTCGACGGTCTTAGCTTCAGTAGGTGCATGCACGGCAATAAGAGAAATATTGTTATATGTACCACGTACACGTAGGTAGCAGATCCTCTCACTGACCGGGATGAATTTCATCACGGCTTCTTGTATACGTGCACCAACAAGAAAGCCAGTACCGAATTCTCTTCGAGAAGGATGACCACTACAGTATAGAGAGTGACTATCCAAATCTTGTTTTCCGATTATCGGCTGTCTAATTTCTTGTAGAGCAATAATATCCATCCTATACCTCTCAGCCTCTGTTTCCAGACTTATAAGAGCATCAGGAGCGCTCAGGCTGCGCACGTTCCACGTTCCGATTCGGTAGTCTGGTCCTTTTTCACGTCCAGGTAAAATTCTGTTTTGTTGTCCGGGTCTGTTTTTCTTTTTCTGATCACCAAATTTAACATATTAGTTTTTTTCCGGGGTTAGGGTGTTAACCTTAGGCCCAACCCAAATTGTCGTGAATGGGTCCGTTCTGCATATTAAGGTCACCAGAAACAACCTTTTTACACGTTTATATAGCGAGCCGCTTGATTCAAGACAGACGCCCGCTCCAAGCCGCCCCTGACATGGAGAACAGACGCTTGAGTCGCATTGGTTGTAAGGCGCCAATTCGCCGTGATGTAGCGTCATTGACTAAGCAGTTTTTACTCTGCTTGTCTCCAATACACCAACCTAATTCTGTCAGCATTACCCAGGCAGCACGGCGTGGACGTCGAATTTAGGATTTCGCTACCCGCTACTATATATATATATATATATATATATATATATATATATATATATATATATATATATATATATATATACATATATATATATATATATATATATATATATATATATATATATATATATATATATATATATATATATATATATATATATATATATATATATATATATATATATATATATATATATATATATATATATATATATATATATATATATATATATATATATATATATATATATATATGTATATATATACATATATATATATATATATATATATATATATATATATATATATATATATATATATATATCATTTGAAAATGTGATAATATCAAATCAAACGAACATCAATATATCTCCCTTATTCATTTGGTAGCTAAAATCAATGCTCAAACAGATCGATGTTAAATATATGTGCAAAGATGTCTGTAAAAATTTGAAACAACTTCAGGTCAAAAATTATGAAAAAAAGTTAATTGCAGTAAAAAAAATATTTTCCCTAAAATAAATTCACTTATAACGTACGATGTTCATATATACAATTAAACGTAATTTAATTTGAGAAAAAAATTAGTCATATACCAATTAAATGTTTTTCTATACTTTAATTCCCGCTTTACAACATTTATTTAAAATTGTCGGCGTTTACAAAATAAATTTTGATAAAAGTAATAGTTGAAAAGTGTATAGCCTTAAAAAGAAGATTGAAAACTAGGTAATCGAATTGCATTCTATCATAAAATTAACACAACTGTCATTTTAGTCATAGCTCCAAACCTCCTTCTAAATTTTCATTCTAAAACCATAAATTGAGTTGCTATTCCATTGTTTTTTTGCATGTATTACAAGTTACAACTCAACCTAAAACCATACTCTCTGGAAACTGTTAATTTTTGTAAATTATAACAATAGCAATAGAGAAAAATACCAAACAATGGAACGTTAATTTATAAAAACTGCAACTCTATAAAAACAAAATTTGTATGGCATAAATTAGATAATCAGTAATTAAACCGAATAAAATAACCAGAATTTTCTATTGTCATTAAAATTAAAGGTTTTTGTTCGTGAAGTTAGTTGGTAGAGGGTTCGACATAATATATTTAATGGTATTGATTATATGGTAGAAGAAACTCATACTGATTTTATTTAAGAAAATGTAACAATTTAATCCATAACTACTTCTTCCTATAAATATTTAATTAAATTATATTTTCCACTCAATTTAGAACTGGAGAGAAAATCTTCCACCATATGACACCAAACAATTTTGATTCTACCACTTTTTTCTTATAAAATTTTAATTTTACATTTCAATTCTCGTAAGAAAACAAACATCTTTCATATTTTTCTTATAATAATTTTCGTTTACTAAATAATAAAATATTCATTTAAAGATTACATTTTTTTTGTGTTTTGAAGACAACAAACGTTCATTTAGATTTGAAATAATAAAACAAAGGATACTGTAGCTAAGACTTACGCGAATGATTTATTTTTCAATTTTAACTTGTTTTTTGTAACATTTCTACTTTAGACGGTATGGTCTTAAGTGCTTTTCTCTCTTGAGATATGTATTTTTGTTATATTTGTATCAGTCTAGGAAAAAGTTTTGAAATAAGTTTTAGTTTTCAGAAATGGAAATCAATTTTTGTTTACATGGTTACACAAATCCGTGTAGCATTTTTGTTCTTGACTCATGCAAACTAGAAAATATGCGGTTATCCAGAATTTCAAAAACTCATTATATTCAGCTCATTATATTAAAATTAACAAAATTAAATTCTCAAAAATTTTCCAAACAACCGATATAATTATAATTGGATATAATTTCTGAATATAATCCTTCCTTTTAATAAGGATTAGCATACTAATTGCTTGGTAATTTTTTTTAGCATAATTATGGCTATCTGAGCCTTAAATTCATTATTATATTATTGAGTCAATGAGATTTAAGGGTTATTACTGAAATATTTATTTCGTTTGCTTGTTTATATGATTTTATAGAGCTTCGTAGCAGCACTCACGCATCGCAGAGGTCAAACAAATATTGGTTTTAAGGCAAACATCTTTTATATAGTTTTGTGTTTATTTTTTTTCACACTATGAATATTCTATCTACAGTCAGCCGTTTTTACTTAATGAAAAATTGACACAAACAGTTTGCTTTACATAAAATTACAAAAGATACCCAATTATTGTCTGGGGATGGTATGCTTAAGGTAGCAGTTTTCGCTCCATATATCATACGAAAATTATTTATTTCACCTAGAGCAACCTTTTAGTTATTTACGAAAGGTTAAGACTTGGTTACGCTCTACAATTACGGAATTTAGAATCTGTGGATTATGTATGTAAAGTGTCCAATGTACATAGAACGATTATTTCGAATAAAAGTGTTTTATAAATAAATTTAAAAATAATTTTGAAAAGAAAAAAGGGGCCTAGTTTGTTTTTAAGAAAATAATTGAAATTCTAATTCTATTATCTTCTATCTTCTTTCTTCTATATATATATAAAATCGTGCCACAGTGTTTGTAACCAAACTCCTCCGAAACAGCTTAGCCGATTTCTATGAAATTTTTGTGTATATTCGGTAGGTCTGAGAATAGGTCTTGAACTGGTTTTTATGCCCCTAAGTGATGAGAGTGGCCCATCCCAAAAATTTTTTTTAGTTTTCAGACAAAATTTTTTATTTTTATTTTTATAACTTGGCATTAAAAATTACGTATAACCCTTTCACCCTCTTACCACCAACCGCCATTTCTTAATATCGGTATTAGTCTACCGGTGTCACTTTTCACCAAGCCAACAGCATGAAGTAGGGATGATAACGAAGCTGGTCCCCTGTTTTTCTCACACAATAAGCTTTCAGTCACTTCCTAAACAAATTTCGGCCATTATTATTGTTTATGCATCGATCGTAACAGTGACGCTTATACTTATCATTTTTCTTTCTCAGTGCAACTCTAATATTAATTATATTCTCATAGTAAATGTGTAATCAATTTGCAGTGCTATAATTATATATTCCCATTTTATGAATAATTGCTGAAGATGGTTCTCACGTTCAGTTAATTTAGTGATCGCATATAAATCAATAGTACTCAACACGTGTCACCAGCTCCTACCAATAATGGACATAGTGTTACCTGTATAAATCATTCCTGAACATTCTCATACATTTATTAGTTTTTTAATCGACTTCAAAAAAGAAGGTAGTTCGATGTTTGATTGAACGAGGAGAGGAAGTCGAAGGATATCCAGGCATATGTAAAGAAACTACGATAGGCAGACTGTACACCGTGCATCCCAATCAAGATGAATGCTTCTTTCTTCCCATGTTATTGATAAAGATACCCGGTTCTAAACCTTTTCAGCAATTGAGAGTTGTCCACGGCGTTACACAAAGCACTTTCCGCAGTGCATGTCAAGCTTTGAATTTATTGGAGAACGACCGTCACTGAGATGTATGCATTAATGACGCGTGCAACACGTCACATCCAAATCAAGTTTGTGCTGTATTTGCAATCATATTGACCACCTGCTCTCCTTCATCTCCAACAGAGATATGGAAAAATATAAATCGCACTTGGCTGAAGATATTTTACGTCGTATATCCAAGGAAAATGCCAATATAAACATATAGATTTCACAATAGAAATTAGCAACGAAGCGTTGATACTGCTTTAAGATTTGTGCTTAGTATGTGTATTCAAAAGAACCAAAGCAAACGTTTGAACAAAAGTCATTTACGATCAACTAATGCAAAATATTAATAACGGGGTGGGAGGAATCTTTGTCTTGGATGTGCCAGGAAGAACTGTCAAGACGTTCCTAATTAGACTAATTCTAGCAGCAATCCGATCACAATATGACACAGTTTTAGCGTCGTTTTAGCGTTTTCTTGCGTCGTCCGGTATAGCTGCGACATTGCTACCAGGTGGAAGAACTGCTCATTCGCTTTGAAATCACCATTGAACATGCAATTTATTGACACTTATCCATGCAACGTTTCCAAAGGATACGGAATTGGAAAAATATGGCAGAAATGTAATCTTATTATTTCAGATAAATGCACAATGGCACACAAAAAATCGCATAAGGCTCTTGATTAATCATTGCAAGATTTGCGTGGAAATCCTGGACAATTTGGGAATGCATTAATATTGCTTGCAAGAGATTTCAGACAAACATTACCTGTAGTTCCTCCGTCGACACCAGCAGATGAAATAAAAGCTTACCTGAAATACTCTACTTTGTGGTGAAACGTAAAAAGGTTAAAATTAACTACAAATATGTGTTTCTTGCTGCAAAATGATAAATCAACTGAGATTTTCTCACATCAATTGCTGACGGTACAGATTAATCTAACCTCAAGACGAATTTTATTGCCTCATAACTTCTGAAATTTGGTGTCGTTAAAAGGGGAATTGGTTGAAAAAGCATTTCCTAATATTCAAACTAATCATAAGAATCAAGATTGGCTGAGTGAATGAGCCATTTTTGCGGCCAAAAACAAAACCGTCAATGAATTTAACCGTATAATTCAGTCTTATATTCACAACGAAGCAGTTACATACAACTCCGTAGATACTGTCATGGAAGCAGATGAAGCGGTTAAATATCCAACAAAATTTTTGAATTCACTTGATCTCGGCATGAAAATCGGCGTGCCAATTATCAAGTTGCAAAATATCAATCAGCCAAAACTTTGCAATGGCACTTGACTCGTAGTAAAAAAATTAATGAGCAACGTAGTAGAAACATCAATCTTGACTGGACCTTTCGACAGTTAAGATGTCCTCTTTCCTCACATACCTATGACGCCAACGGATATGGCATTTCAGGTTAAAAGATTACAATTCCTAATTCGATTGGCATTTGTAAGTAACATCAACAAAGCTCAGGGTCAAACATTAGAAGTGGGTTTTTTAGATCTATACATACCGATTGTTTCTCACATGAATAATTATATGTTGCGTGTTATAGAGTTGACAAACTGGACAATTCTTATATCTGCACAGACAATAGAACAACAAAAACATTGTATATCCTCAAGCATTATGAAATACATATTATAGAATACAATAATATGATAATAATACAATACATATTATAGAAACGGGTGTGTTCTGTTGTCTTTATTTCTTATATTTAACCAGACTGAACCACTGTAACGGGTGGCCGGGTCCAACTAGTATTCAATATAAATTTCGGAGTGAGATGAGTAATACTGAAGGCATAGTAAAAAAACGGTTAACAAGGTATCTGCAGATATTCATAACTATTGAGTCCAATGAAGTGATGGGATTCAATGTTAAACATGTTGATTCGATTAATATAAAAAATTCAGTCAAGTGCGAATATAATTCACTCGCTGAGGGTTCCGAGTATATAATATTTGAGAAAACAACATGTTTTGTTAGCATAGTTTCACGTTGGGTTGCATCTTACGTAAAGCTGTTTATGGTGGCTAAAGAAAGCTTCAATAACGCCACCTTATAAATTATTTATATTGGAAAATATATTATTAATTGTAACTTCAACTGTTGTTGGCTCATGAATTTTTCTTTGTAATTTTTTTTGTAGAAAATAATTTGAGAGCCAGTTTTGCCAATTCCGTTTATTTTCCTTGTTTATATGAAAACGAAACAGAAGAATTGCTATCGTTTAAATTTCTCTCTCTGTAGTATAATAAAACAAAGAAGGTAATGAATTGTTGCAATACATGAACATCTCCAGTTCTTTCTGCTTGTATTCTTATATGAAGAAAAGGGCGTTCATAAATTCTGTGCCCGTTTTACGTGTTAAAAAACCAACAAGAGGATGTTTGTATGGTGGATGGAGTAATCTGTGGATGAGACATTCCACGGTTGGTAGGGGACAAATCGTACGCATTTCTTAAGTTATGATCTTAAATAAATATCAAACCAAAATTTTATCATACAAAACATCAAGTACATTAATTTTGTGCAATAAAGACCTATCAAAATCAATTATTGGTTTCAAAAAATGTTTATGAAAAGGATGTTATTAATAAGGAAATTAGTTCGTTTGTACGGGACAGCCGCAGTCCACCATACTTTTTAATTTTTGACTTTGTTGTAAAATTTTAGCAAAATTAATAATCTTCGAAAACTAAAAAAATATTGTAAAGTAGACTTTGGGTCATGATATAATAAAACAATAAAAGTAAAGCAAAATATTTATTAAAACGAGAATTAATAAATTAAAATGAAAATGTTTGTACGGGACACTTTTGTTTGTACGGGACTCTTACAAAATTCAGTTAAGCAGAATTCGTTTTGAATCATTTTTGAAATGAAAAATTAACACTATCACTGTCTGAAGCGTGTTTCTTGCATGTAACTTCATGACCATCAACTGATATTTGATGAAATTTCGATATTCCCGGAACAGGCCCTGAAGCTTCCCATGGATGGAAGTTTTGAACTTTCTGAGTTATTTCTGATTGCGAAATGAAGTAAATTTTCGTAGAAGGTACTAAAGTGGCAGCTAACTTAGCGAAATCATTTGCGTTTTGGATAACGGCGCCATCTCCTTGACTGCGAGTTTTTTGATTTACAAGTCGCTTTACGTTACCACCGACTCCGTCAATTACGCCTTTACCGTGGGAAGTGGCAAAATATTTCCATTCAAATTTTTTGTTGTAGTTTTTAGAAAGAAAAATCAATAATGTGACCATGAATCTGTTTTTAAATTCGGAGGAAGGTCCATCACTCCATATGATTTCTTTAAAAATATTGTCATTTTCAGCTTCAAAAATTCTCTCATATAAATATGTCACAAATGTGAAGATACTGTCTTTATCTTTTTTCTTTGTGTCGGAGCAAATAACAAAGGTTTTACATTGAGATTTAAAAAATGAAGCAGCAGTAAACAGAGTCACACTTTCTCTGTTCCATAAAGCAGATTGAACTTCGTTCTGGTACTCACATGAATATGACATAGCGAAATCAATTTGGAGAATCCTCACTGTTTGACTTTTTTATCATTTTTAAAATCATTTGCCTGGATTTTTTGAATATTGACATGATACAGAACTTCAGGTAATTCTGAAACTAAGTTCTCATGAAGCTCGTCCAAGCTAATTTCTTCTGTTTTAAGTTTTATTCTTTTATCGTCTCCTTTTTTCCATTGTTTGCATGTAACTATTTTAGCCGGGTTATCAGGTATTTGAATTTTACTTCCATTTTTGCATTCTGCACAGCTATTTTGCCAACAATTTGAATTGAACGCCGAATCACATAAAATGTTGTTCCAGTAAGACAAGTCGTAGTTTATACTGAAACATTTTAGTTTTAAGATAAAGTTTTCATGCGTGATACATTTGCACTGTTCCATAGGAGTGTCCTTTAACAGCAAAATATTTTTAGGCCTTAATGCGCAGAAACTGGAAAACTTAATTTCATTATCTGGAAACTCCTCTTTAAATAGAGAAAAAGCTTCTCGTAAAAACATTGTGAGATAATGTTTTTGCAAGGTTTTTTTCTTTCCATCTATCCAAGTGACCATTGTATCATTCATACCAGGGCATGTATAAACAATATCTGTACGAAAGTAAAAATCTACAGTGACTTTCTCATCTTCTTCACATGCCACACTAAAAGATTTCTCCATTTCCTCCTCTATTTTTAACCCAATTTTTTTGGGCTATACCCATAACTACAGCCCTTTGTTTCCTAGGTGATCTAGGCAAGCTTCGCTGGCACTTCTGAACTGCTTTGGCATAAGTTTGCTTACACTTGTATGGCGCAAACTCGGGTTGCGATGTAAAATTATGTTCATCACTCGAACAATTCACCTGAGAACTATCAAGATTTCTTACCAATTTTTTAGCTCTTTGAATCTTTTTTCTATTTTTCTCATACTTTCTTTGCTTTTCTTTTTGTTCGGGCGTATTTTTTTCAGCTTTTCGTTTTCTCCACGCTTTTAAACGTTCTTTTTCCTTGTCTCTAAATTCTGGATCATTCGCTACTTTCTTGTTTTTCCATTCCCTATAACGCTGCGTACTAGTACTTGCACCAGGAGTATCCATGTTAGAATAAAATCACCAGACAACTAAAAAAAAATAATTTCGTGTTTGTACGGGACAAATAATAAAAGAATAATTTTTATACTTAAAACAAAACAAACTCTGAACAGCCCTGCACTATTTAAGAGTAGACACGTAACTGGCTTTTAATAAAATATTAATAAAATTAAACCGTTATGTGTGTAGACAAAAAATTAATAACATCGATATGTGCGTTTGTACGGGACACCAATAACTGTTTTGTTTATCGCGCTATATTACAAGTGTTTGCAAGAACAAATTACTGCAAATATCATTTATTGAGATACTGAGGATATGACCTTAAACGACAGATATAACATCTAACATAACTCATCATGGTTTAGTAGAAAAAAAGTTATGAATACGATCCATAATCGATGTAGTACAAAAAAGACTTAAGCACATATTTTGAGCTGTAAAAAAGTGAGCTTGAAAAGAAATTTTACTAAGAAATCGTTTTGTGTAGTAAAGTTAAATGTTGCCAGAATACATTAAAACTAAAAAAAAAATTTGGAAAAAATGATGAGACATGTGTGAAAAATTACCATTTTCAGTGGAATGCTCCGGATACGCATTATAAATGTATTGTGTATAACAAATGAAAGAAATGTATTGCAATCAACCTCTTCTCTTTCGTTTAGTTTAGAAAAAATACTATTTATGGTTACATTTTTCAGAAATAATATTAGTCCGCGCCTGATTTTAAAAGAAAAATTAATTGGAGTCCGCGCTTGATTTTAAAAGAAAAGTTAATTGGAGTCCGCGTTTTGATATTAAATCTAAAATTGATATTTAACTCGGGAATGAAATTTTTATAAAGTAAATGATTTTTGTATTATCAGTTCGGGATTTATTTTGAAAGAGCTTCTTATTTTTGATTCGAGTCATAATTGAGAGTTCAGAAAAAAAAAATTTTGATTAGTTTTATAGAATCAGTTTGTGATTTCATAATTTGGTGTAAAATGGAATAATTTGTTCTGGAAATATGTTCGATATATATTTAAAATAATAAAATAAATTATCGAGGCTCAAGATTTAATAAAAGTTGAAACAAATGTTTCTAGAAATTCTTTCGTAGATGCAGTTACGACAAATGAAACTGCCCTTCCTACTGAGTTTTGTAAAATTTAACTGTAACTGTAACTGTAACTGAAACAAAAATAAAATTTTTTTTAATTGTAAAGAGAAAAATATGTGATGAAAATTTGAATTGTTTGTGTGAAAACCTGTTAAGTTTATGATGTAAAAAAAAAGAAAAACAAAAAAAAGATTTTATATAAGAATAAAAAAAATGTTTAGTATGTTGATATTTGTTCAAAAAAAGAAAATTTTGTTTTTTTTATATAAAAAAAAAATTGAAGTTACGAGAAGATTACAGTCATTCAAAAGGAAAAATAATACATGATTAACTAGAATTTATTAGATTAACGCATCGAAGTGTAGCTCAATCACGAGATCTAGTTGATATTTGGGGTGAAATTATCTTATGCAGTGAATTCATTAAAGAAATTGGAATATTGTATCGATTAACGTCAAAGTAATTGACTTCATAATTATTACCATTAGGATAAAAGCTCAATTAACGGTGACATCAAAAGGCAAAAGTCACCATTCTATATTCTACCAACTATTTATCAGCATCAACAACTGTTTCAACTACCAACAGATTCAAGTCAATTTTTTTTCTTTGTAATGAATAATAATACATATTTTAGATTTTTTTTGAATTGTTTATTTTTGTGACCATGATGGTCTATTAGGTTGAATTTTGTCTTGAGATTTTTTGTGGGTACAGGCCATACTGGTTCTTATTTATCTCCTGGTAAATAAACATCTAACGTTTTATAACAATTGCAAAACCTAAGACATTCCACATATCGACGGCTACAAAGCGTTTACATGTAACTATGTACATTTTCATAAATTGAAGTAAAGTGAAGTGAAGTGAAAAAAATAAATAATTTAATTAATTAATTAATTAATTGCAATTCTAAACTTGAAAATTAAATTTATTATTAAAAAATTAAATATCAAATATATTTTTTTTGTATTATTGATAATGAATTTAATTTTCAATGTTGTTTTAAATTGCAATGAAACATTTTCTTCGCCTCCTCCCAAATTTTTTAAAATGTTTAGTATGAAGTAGAAACAAGTAAATGTGGTAAAATATTTTTACCGTTTGAAAAATTGAAATGAAATTTTCGAAAGTTAATGAAATTTTCGCAAATTTGTATGGCCTATCATAGAGAGAAAGCACACATACACAAGAGGAAAATAATTGATTATTGGAACTATTTTGAAAGTTGTGTCGCATCTACTGAAACAGAAAAAAAAAATAAATAAAAAAATTTAAAAAACACACTTTTTGAAAAACGAACTAAAAAGTAGAAAATAAATTTTGCATTAACACCAGCGTTATGTTTTTTATAATTATATTTTCTTTGAAATTGTAAGAAGAAAAAATATTTAAACGGTATTTAACACATCTTAGCATAGATGCAAATATTAAATTTTTGAATAATTTAAAATGCTAATTTTCATTTGACAAACAGTTTTCCGTTCCTATTTGTTACATAAAATAAGAGTGGGTGACGCATACATTCATATAGAAAAGGAACAAATGTATGCTATATTAATCTCTAACAAGAGAGACTACCAACGTTTATTCCCTTTCCTTTCTGAATGCGCCACCCACTTTTATTTTATGTAACAAATGGGAACGGAAAACTGTTTGTCAATCGAAAATTAGCATTTTAAATTAGTCAAAAATTTAATATTTGCATCTATGCTAAGATGTGTTAAATACCATTTAAATATTTTTTCTTCTTACAATTTCAAAGAAAATATAATTATAAAAGACATAACGCTGGTGATAATGCAAAATTTATTTTCTACATTTTAGTTCGTTTTTAAAAAAGTGTGTTTTTTAAATTTTTTTTTATGTATTTTTTTATTTTAGAGTTTTTAGTTATATAATTTTACCTACAAATAAATTAACCACATTATTTCACAGAAAATACACCATAAGTAAAACTAGCAATTAAATCACTTACCGAAAATTTAATATTCTTTGAAATTTAAAGTAATTTTAATAAGGTTAATTGCACTATAACAATCGTAATTATGTTATTTAAACATCCAGTGTAAAATTTTAGTACGTTTTGTTGCTCATTGTTTTAATTTTAAGTTGTACATAAATTATTAAATATGAGATTTCGCACCAAATGTCAAGTTTTTTTCGGAAAAAAGGTCTGAATTATAGAGCTTTTTCCTTAAAATTCAAATCGTTATATTACTGTATGTAATTGACAGATTACATACAGCAATGATAATTAGAAATCATTAATTATGTATTAAAATGTATTGAAAAAATAATAATTATGCAACTATAGTAAAAACAACTTAACGAGAACACAAAACAATTTGAATTTAGAAGAAATAACAATTATTTAAAATTTTCGAAATACAAATCACTCATTATTTACAATTTAAGACCATTTTTTCATATAAAAATGACAAAAATGTGTAATATGTCCTCTATTATAATGAGATTCTCAGTATGAGCAAAATTTCAGTGCGGTAAATGGGTCATTCAGATCTTATGGATTTCATATAAATTCTAAAGCTCTTAGAGATGGAGAAAAAATTATATAAAAATTGAATTTTTTTTTTCAGTTTTATTAAGTATTTTAGTCTAAAACTTTTAGAAACGCGTACAGACTTGTTCAACAAACTTGCTTTTTTAATCCCATAATGGAAAGTAGTTGAAAAATTGATGACAAAATTCCACCCAACACAACTGTCAGATCTCAAGTTAAATAAAAGTGTTTAATAATAATGACAAAAATGTGTAATATGTCATATATTTTAATGATATACTCAGTATGAGCGAAACTCCAACGTGGAAAATGGTTCACTCAGATATTATGGATTTTCATACATAATAACTGATTTTTAATTATCATTGCTGTATGTAATCTGTCAAATACAACCAAAATAATGATTTGAACTTTAAGAAAAAATGTCTATAAGCTTTGAAATTAGAACGAAATGTCATACTTCGATTTTTTTTTGTGTTCATTATTTATAATGTAAGGCCTTTTATCCATATAAAATGACACAAACATGTATGATGTCTATGATTATAATGATTTACACAGTATTACTAAAATTCCTTCGCTCAAAATGAGTCAACCACATTATGAGGATTTCAGTGCAATTCTTTAAGGTCTTTCAGAGTGAAGAAAAATTTGAATTTTTTTCTTCAGTTTTATAAAGTTTTTTGCTTTAAAAGTTTTAGAAATACGTACTGACTGCTTCAACAAACTTGTCTTTTCAGTTACTGAAAAATGAATCACAAAATTCCACCCATCAAAGCTCTCAAGAGTCAAGTAAATAAAAGTGTGTAAAAAAAGTAGTTCGATATCGTACCGACTCTAAAATGTCATTAAACAAATTAATCAAAAGTAATTAATGTGTTTCATTGAAAATAAGCTCTTTACTGATTATATTTATATTAAAACAATACATATAAGCCTATAAAATACTAAAATAATAATAATAGTAAGTTATTGTTTAAACCTTTAATGACATATTTTATTTATCGAGCAAAATTTTACAATGTGATCGAGGTATGAAGGAGCATTGCAATTTGCATCTTTGCTAGGGAATAAAATTCATTAAACAAGAATCTAGTACAACATTTTATCCTGCCGATAGAATTACATGTATTAATTTAAATTGAATTATTTAATATACATTGATAAAAAAAAAATAAAATGAATCGAAGAAAAAGAATAAGTTTTATTAAGTTTTTGGACATTAATTCCAAACAATTAAACAAATTTTATTAAATTTCAATACCTATTTAATTGTTTGGTATTTTGAAAATTAAATTACCTACAATGAAAAACATCAAATTTTACATAAAAGAGAAACCAAAAACAATCATATAATACTAAATTTTTTCCAAAATGACAGATTAATTCAAATAAAATCATGGTGGTGTTTGGTGTGTCGTTATCCGAGATAGGAAAATGCCCATTAGTTTGAATTTATTAATTTTTATATAACCTTAAATCGGGAAAAAATAGATAGATATTGAATTTATTAAGGAATTTTGTCAGATATCAAGCTCAAGTAATTAAGAAAAAAAAATTTGAATTTTTCAATCTCAGAGAAAAACTCCATATCCCTTATTGCTCACAATTACTAGCAAAATTCTACATTAACTCAATATCTATCCAAACTCAAGTATAATGAATTTAAATTTCGAAATATGTTTAATGGACATAAAACATTTTCTTACGTATATGTAGGGAAATATAGATTCAAATAAAATTCAGATAAAAGGTTTTTTTTTTCAAAAATAAAATCAAATTATTTATAAAAGCAATCAAACAAAAGTATTTCATTGGGTCACTTTTAAATGATATTTTTAGTTTTTCGAGCAAAAGTTTTGCGAGAGAATAAAAAATAGTAAACAAGAACCCAATTCAACGTTTTATCCTTCCGATAGAATAACACGTATTAATTTAAATTGAGTTATTTTCAAATTCATTAATAACACAAGTTAAACGAATAATAAAAACCAAAGAGTTTTATTTTATTTTTTGTATCAATTATTCCAGACAATTAAAACAAAATAGTCAACTTCGATACCTATTTAATTGTTTGGTATTTTGAAAATGAAGTGACCTAAAGTAACGAAATCAAATTTTATGATAATGACAATTGAGAAACCAAAAACAATAAATAAAGTTAATTTTGTTCACAATGGCAATTTAATTTAATTTACAAATGGCGACCTCTGTCTTTTACAATATTTGAGAGAGGAATCAGTTTGAGTTAGTTGCTCAGGGACTAGTTTGCGCATTAGTTTGCATTTATTGTTTTATACAATAAGAGCAAAAATGTTCTTATTGATTTTTTAATAAAATACAGTCAAATTATTTATAAAAAAGAACCAGAAAAATTTATTACCGAGTTCAAAGCAATCAAATAAGTTGTTTTAATGTTTTGTTTTTTTATGCTGTCTATGATGTATTTCAATATGGTGATAAAAACTTTAGCAGACAAACTGGAAATTATTCGAAATATTTTGCAGTCGTGTATAAAATAGCATCTTGTAGGATGATGGCAATTCTTCATTCGGATGATTACCTCCACTTGCTTCGGTCGTTTCGTGAAACTTCATCCTCGTGAAGAATTGCCACCATTCTAAACTCATACAAGAATTTACTATTATTGTGTTCATCATGTTGTTTGAACAAATTTATAATCTAATGTTATGTTACTTGCATTGTATTTGTAAAAATATGGAAAGAAATGGCGATACCTTATGCCACCGTAAAAATTAGAAAGTCAGAGAATAAAAGAATAAAAGTCAGAGTAGAAGACAAACTTACAAACTAATTCAATAAAATATTTAAAATTTAAACATAATTAGATTTTTTATTTCCGTGAAAATAAAATCGTAATTGACAAACGATTTATCTAAAAACTTTCTTAAGAAAACAAAACACATCTTAAATATTATAAAGTTTGATAAGCTGGTTTCTCTTTTTCATCCTTTATTTAAGGACGAAACATAAAGAAAATAAATTGATACATCAACTGTAACTAAAGTCAAACATTTTCTTTCTATATAAACTCAAAACGAAAAGGTCATTTGTTATAAGATGAGAAATTCGAACGTCTCACAATTTTTTACTAAGTTGTTCTTCTTACATCATTAATTTTTCTTTAATGTCAATCTTCATTTTGTTTATTTTTCACGTGAAAATTTGCTTGCTTAAGTTAATAAAGAAAATGACAAATGAAATTCGACTGTTAAAGTTGATTGAGTTTAACCAGATGGATAAAAGCTTTTTTATTCTGTTCGGTAAAGTTATTTTTCTTAATAATTTTTGTTGGAATAACATATCGAATGTAATTATAGATGATAGAGTTTTTTGTTTATACCTAAAGGAAATTGGTTTCTTAACTTTTTATTCATCAGCTTTTGTGCCATATATTATTAGATGTTTACAAAATTTTATAAATTTCATTGACTTTAGATCATAAATTACAAAACCATCTCAATCACCCTCAACTTTTCTTCTCAACTTCTTTATTCCAAATAATAAAAATATAATCATTAAAATAATTTACTTCCATGTTACATTCAACGATAAAAGAAAGAGAAAAAATGGTTTGCTTCATTATTATTACCTTACCTTTTAGGATGAGATCTATAACACCTGTGTCTGTGTAATTTAAGATAAAAAAAATTTCAATTGATCTAATGGCCTTTTTGCACGTTATGAGCTTATAGTATACGGAATTATAATATTTTCCGTATATTTTAAAAATAAATTAATGGACGATGATTTTACAGAAAATTAAAAATTACATCAATATCCAAAAGTAATAGAATATTCAGTTTAATGTGTATATTAAATTGAGTGTTTTTTTGGAGTGTGTATAGTTTTGAGATGATATTTGAGGTTAAGTCATTTTTATAGTGTGTATGTGGTTTTAAGAGACATCAAAAATTTTTTTTGAAATAACTGGCACTCTCACGGTCGCATTTGTAGAGCCAGATCCAAAAACCTTTTCTAAAAATGTGCGTTTTATAAATATTTTGGATGAGTTCGTAAATCAGCCGAATCCAACAGACGGTTAAGAAACTTGAGGCTTTATACTAGGAAAAAAGTCTGTTTTTTAGATCCGTTATAACTTCCGTTTGGATACTAATATTTTTAAAAACTTCATAAATTTAGAATCTGTGGTAACATTTTAATCCGTTTCTTATAAATATAAACCTCTGCAGTTAGAGGTTTTTGGCTTGTTGGCTTCAACAAAAAAGTTTGTAACAATCCATAACAACAATTTCCAAAAACCTTATAACAGTCAAATGAAAAAAAAATTAAAAAGATTTGAATAGAAGAAATTAATTTTTTTTTTTTAGAAATAAACTATTTTGATATTTTGCCGTAATTGCACGACATATGATATAGAGTAGGTTTGCCGTGTGTTTTTCATATAGTGTCATACATTGTAATACATATGTTCTGTAGTAGATTTGATATTTATTTGTTGCAAAATTGGATAGATATAGTTCTAATAGCTAATTTTCTTTTTAAAATTTGTTCGATATCTGTTTGAAATTAGCTTGTTTTGTTTAAACTAATCTGATACATCAGATTCTACTGGCACAGAAAACTATCTACCTATTTCCAGCGGATATACGTGCCGCTTGGACTTTTTTTTTATAGTGTTATCAAGAATGTTGTACGCTCCCAACAAACATAAAAACATAATGAAAAAACCACCTGTTGTATGGTACCCAAGGTACCCGAAAAGCTAATAAAATCTTTCTCATATTGATTGAAACCTTTTATCAACGTTTAATGAAAATCGATTTGAAACTGAAGGCTACAATAGGGATAAACACCGCAAAAAATATTTTTAACCAGAAGTGACAAATCGGAAGGTGGTATGCAAAAATATTGGAAAGAGTATTAAAACCTTATATTAAAAGTTTCAATACGATTAAAATCCAGGATTAGAAGATATTAAAGGTTCAAACTTAAAGGCGTTCGTGAAACCCACCATTTATTCCAATTTTGAAATATATTCATGTCTCCCATTTTCGAGTAAGTCTGGATCATATACCAAAGTCTCATCAAAATCCGATGCGTTTTTATCACCCAATCACCCACAAATCCACCCACCCTCCCACAGACATGATTACCTTACTATAGATGTCGATGCGGTCATCCTTGTCTAAATAAAGTAAACTAGCACTCCTAAGATATAACTGAAGTCTCTCTGTTATGTGCTTTATGTAATATCTTATATGCCAAGACTGGAACTGGAGTACGCTGGATTCTCTCACTTGTTGATCAAAATCTCCCCATGCGGGAAAATTGTGATATATTTTTGTACAGCAAAACCCATTGGCTAAACTTTTTAAACATTTATATAATTCAACACTCTTTCTTTGCCGTTTTTTATTTTATTCAACTCGTACTTCAACATACTAATTACACAATTTAATAATCTTTACATTAATCGCATCGGTGATCAGCTGAACATACCTTTTTAATGTTAAAAATTTTTTCTTCTTTTTCGTCTGTGCAAAACAAAAACCTCTTGAGAACTTTTAAGTTCATGCGTTGTTGTTATTGCAATTTTTTAACGTTTTTTTATTCTGATAGCTTTTATTTATAAGATAAAAAGAAATATAATTTGCATTAAGTTAATTTTTCGTTTTTCATTTTTCTTTCTGTTGTTGCGAAACATAGGTAAGAAATATATTAGTTAAATCTTTAAAGCAACAACAAAAAAGGTTTAAACAGTTGGAAAAACTGTTTGTAAAATGAAAATGTTTTATAGGTTTTTAATCATTAAACACGTTTTCGTTGTTACCTTAAGGGTTTCTTACGCCACTTTTTAATTTTTTTCAATCAGATGGCAAACGACATTCCTTTAAATTAACCACAAACATAAATAATTCGTTTTTTATACAAATGAACATAAAACTTTGCATTACAAAATAAATTGGTAATTGCAAATCTAATAAAAACGTAAATTAAATTCTTCTCTTGTAAATGGAATGAAGAAGCAAGTAAAGTTAACGAGAAGTAAATTAAGTCACAATGCATAATCGTATTTGATGTTTAAGATTGGATTTTTGCTTTGTACAAGGAATTAGTAATCAAAGGATTATTTTGTATTCTATCCTTTGACATGGATCTGAAGTGGATGGAGTAAAAGTAAGAAAAGAAATTAGTTGTGATATTGACATTTTAATAATATTTTATTTTGAAGTCAAAAAGTGTATTTTGATGAACATAAGATGTAAGATTCTTACCTCAAACTTGATTAGAAGCAAGATTCTAATAATAATACACTGAACAAAAAAACTAAAATAATGACAACCACTTCTCGTAACTAGCAGTTTATTATTTAAACAAAGAAAAAATACTTGCAAACAATTTCACGGTAATTGAGACAACTACAAGCAAACTTTTTTCTGACAGCAGGATGGTTTTTTAAATTATAAAGCGATACATGCAATATAACAGTAGTTGTACAACGTCAAAAACTATTTCCATGAAAAAAATTTGCCTTGGTCTTATATCATGAATTTTTCATTTCAAAATTATTTGAAATTAAATGACATTATTTAAATTTCACATAACCTGAGGTTGCCTCAACTACACCGTTTTGTACCAGCACAGCTGTTGAGTTTCGGAGTTCGATTCGCTTTATCCACTTCGAGACACTCGCATTTCGATTGGATATATTACATGTTTTTTCAGTTCACTGTTCAAGCCAAGAGATGTCTCGAATGTGTCCCATGTTTGTGTTAAATATTTGAATGAAACCTCAATTCGTTTATCTATAACTGCAATCACAAAAAAAGCAAATAGGATTGAAGCATCTGTGTAAAGTTTCATCGCAAATGGTCTATCTTTGTGACCATTGGCCGTCAATCTATGTCTTTTAAATTTAATTTAGCTATCTGAATTAACTGTTTAATGTATCTTTCAAAAATATTTATTTAATATAAAAAGTATAGTAGTAGTTTAAATAGAAAAGTGCTTAAAACAAGTATTTTTACAAAGTTATGAAATAAAAATATTCGTTTTGGATATAATAACTTTTTAGTTTTTAATGATATTAGTAAATATTTATACTCTCATCAGAAAGCATATAAATAGTAGAAACATTGTTCTAAAAGTCTATTAGCGTGGAGTTCCCTTTTAAACTTGTTTAATTGGGCATGTGAAGCTCATTAAATATAATGTTTTCAATATTTACAATCTAAAAAAAAAATTTTTTAAAATCGGAGGAATTCCGATATGGGGTGAAGGCTGAGTTTGTCACATAATTCATAAAGGTGTGTTGGAAAATTATACAAATTTCAAAACAAATTCAAAAAAATTCTAAAATTATACAACACACTGAATTTTTTGATAAAACTAACATTTTTTTTTACAACACACTAAATTTTTTTTTAAATCTAAAAAAAAATAGTAATTCCAATAAATATTAGATTATTCCGAATAATTTTTGAAGTGAAAACTTCTGTAGGCGCGTTATGCGATTTTGTATGGGGATAACTTTATATATTTAAATTATCGTCCCGCAAATTAAATATATTAAATATATAAAATTTCAAGGTCGACTGACGTTCTATAGGTCAAGAGTTCAATTTCTGCAGTGGTACATTTTTTTATCGTCTTTTTTTTTAATTTTTATTAAATACCATTGAAATTCCACAGAAAGATTTGTAAAATTTAAAATTGTTGATCTATGGGTGTGACAGCCCCGCGTACTTTAGTCCCTGCTATATGAGTTAGCTTGAAATATCAAATACCGCTGGCAATAGCAGTAAGATATCACTAGCCAAAGTGATATCTTTGGGGTGCTCGCGGATGAAGTTTTTTCAATTAACGATAGCATCCCTTAGTCTTAGTTATGGAATATTATTTGATGATTGCACGTTTTTTTTTATATAAAATGTGTTTAGTAGTAGAAATTACAATGTGTGTCACAACAACACATAAAAATCTTTTAAGAACAAGGTCCGACAACAACATGCTTTCTAAAGTGATGATAGACGCAAATTCTTATATGATGTGTTTTATTATTTTAAATATAAAAATGTATGTATGCTTGTAATGCTGATAGATGTTAAACCCAGAATAATTTTAATGATTTTAATTTAAAAATTCTGAAATTTTAATTACCAATGCTACAATAATTGGAAGATACCAAAAACACAGCTATTTCATAGTTTAAAATTTTCACTTCTGTCGGCAGTCCTCAAGCTTTACATTTTTTGTTTTTTAATTTTTTAATTATATTTTTTTTTTTTTTTTTTTTTTTAATAAAATGTGTTGTGTAGTAGGAATTACAATATGTGTCACAATAACACATAAAAACCTTTTAAGACCAAGGTCCCACAACAACATACGTTCAAAGATGTGGATGGACGTAAATCTTCTTTTTTTGTTTTTTTATATCGTCGCTTTAATAATGAAACAACGTATGCTATTTATACGTTGTTTTTATATAATAGGTGCGCTGCATTCCCCATAAGGGTATCTTTGAATTGGCATTTTTACATTTTCGAATTATTTTATGACTGGGGGTAAGAATTAATAAATTATAAATTAACGTCCATGCAAATGCATGCGCACATCAAACTTTAAACTCAAATATCTCGAAACTATACTTTTGCGTATACGTCATTTCATTATTAAAGTGACGATATTTTTGTTTAAAGAATGGATAACTAAACAAAAAATTCTATCACTGACAAAATATGACATAGGCCAATATTTTATGATAGAATAGAGAAAATATAAAGTAAATTAAAAAGTAAATAGCAAATTTTTACAAAAATTTGCTGAAACAAAACAAAACTGTAGTTGCCAATAATCCAGCCGGTTGCATATTCCTTGATCCTGTGACGCTCTATCTTTCTTGAAGATTAAAACCCACACATAGTTATATGAAAGCTCGTTTCCTCAAGGAAGCAATAGCGTCTCATCATCAAGTATTATTTCACAGCTAAGACTGAGGGTGCTACCGTTGACTGAATACAGTTCATCCGCCACCACCCCTAAGATGTCACCTTGGCTAGTAATATCTCACTGCTATTGCCAGTGGTATGTGATATCCCACGTTAACTCGTATGTCAATAGCAGGGACTGGAGTACGCGGGGTTGTCACACCCGTAGATCAAAAATAAAAAAATATTCAAAACTATAAAAACTGATCCCTCCATTTAAAATGGTTTTGCATTTAAAGTTAGAATTGTTTTAAAAATATAGTTTAATAAAAAAGTTTGTGGTAGTAAATATAAACAATTAAAAACAAATCAAAATAGAGAAATTGAATTTGACAGATTTGCTATCACCGATTTTTTTGTCTCTTCATACAGTTTTTTAGTAATGTTCTCCCTATATTTATTAATACTCTAAGATTGTATGATTTGTTTTTTTTTTTATAAATTCTTGCTAATTCTTCTTATAAAATGAATTTGTTTCTCTTATTTATTTTCAGGTTAGTGAATCTCAGAATGTTATTGAAATGATTTTGGTAAGTCGAGTTTCTTATTTTTCTATCAAAAATCTCACTTTGAATATTTAAGTTTCTACCTTTTTACACTTTTTATCGCTTTCTAAAACTAATAATACATTGAAGTTATTCAAAGAAAAACAAGAAAATCGTATTGATCATTTTAATCGCCATCATCATCATCATCATTATTAGTTCTTGTAATCCTTAAATTCTCGTTGTTTGAAGTGCAACATAACACCGACTCGTTCTAATACCAAAAAGAAACAAAAACTAAAATTTTCCAATGGACGATATATGAACAAAAGAGGTTTGGTATGATGGTTTAGGTAGCATATACAAAAAAAGTTATGATAAATATAAGGGAGATTAGAGAAATATGATGTAACAACTTCGGTAATATATCTAAAACCGTAATACAGAAAAAAATTAAAAATTGACCAAACAATCGAGGGTGGTTTTAACTAAATTTTAAATAGAGCTTTTAATTTGGTTGTTGTTGTTATTGTTTATCAAATTTCAAGTTTCAACAGTCTAGAGATGCGGAAGATGGTTTCATTGTTTATCGTTCATTTTTGAATTAATTAATGTTACACAATTTTTAATTATTTTGAACAACAGAAAATGGGGCAAGAGGTTAATGATATGCTTAGTTACATTGTTATTTTATTTATGTGACAAATTTTTATTTTAATTTACGTAAACAAAAGTGTTAGTTCATTTTAAGCGTAAAAAGATCTTTGAGTAAGGATAATTCTGACAAAACCGATTTGTCATCTCCACTGTGTTTTAGTCCGTCCAATTTAAAATTCAACTCAATACATTGTTATATCATAAATTAGATTAAATTTTCCTTTCTTTTACAGTAATAATGCTACATTTTTAATCAAATAATCCTTGAAAGAACAAGGGTAAAATCAAATATTCACCTTCAAAGCTGAAAAGGATAAACATGATACAAAATACGTTAAATTTGAATAAATAAGTACAGAAATCAATTTTATTTCCAATTTTACTTTGAATCTGAGTTTTTCTTTTGAGATTTGTTATAAGTATGACCAAAAATTATAATATTTGATTGGTTGGTAGAGACTGTAAGGATATTAGATTTGCTTAGTGCATATGATCTATTTAAATTTAAAATAAAAACGAAACAAAAATTGTTGGAGGAAATAAAAATTAGATAGGAGGTGAAAAGCAAATAATTTAAAAAGTTGCAGAAACATACCTAAAATTTTGCTGTCAATTATCATTCCTAAATTGTATGACAATTGTCTTTCCCATATTATGACTTTTGAAATTACCTACATATTAATTTTTTAATGAACGTTGTAACTTTAAAATTAAGAGTGGTATGTTACGAAAACCACTTACATTTTTTTGGTGCAAAAACACTGTTTTCCCGAAATAATTTGTGTGAGTGTGTGTCAGTGTTTGTGTGCGTGTATACACACACAAATCTATTTGAATTAGTGCGTGACTGTATAGTCAGCATGTTCGCGTGACTGTATAGCCAGCAGTGCACCGTTAAAAAATTATTTTTTTTTAATAACTTTTAATAACAAATTGTTATTATGATTATTATTAAAGAAATGGAAAAAAACATTAAATGCTACCAAGGAAATGGAGAAGCCGACGCGTTAACCGTAGTAACAGCTATTCGACTAAAATCAAGCTTACAAAAAGTTATTGTAGCAGAAGACGTCGATATTTTAGTGATTTTGACCGCCAGAGCTACGGCTAATGAAGAACTTTATTTCCTGAAATTAGGAAAACAAAACATTCGTCAAAAAGTTTACACTCTAAAAAAAAATCGTGTAAATTTACATTTATTATAGTAGGCATTCAGTTACCATTTATAATAAGGGTAATTTTCAACCACCGCTTCAAACTTAGGAAAAATACGCAATTAGTTGTAAGTTAAAATACACTTAAGTGTGTATTACTAAAGTTAATTTTGTGTAAGATTGACGTAAAATTACAACTTTAGACGTATTTCTCAGCATTATTTTACACCGATTTATCTGCATATTAAGTAATAACGTGTAAATTATTCAATAAAGGTGT
Source organism: Diogma glabrata (assembly GCA_963693315.1). Lineage (NCBI taxonomy): Eukaryota > Metazoa > Arthropoda > Insecta > Diptera > Cylindrotomidae > Diogma > Diogma glabrata. Next base: position 212,507,744 of record OY856187.1, read on the forward strand.
ATTTGAAATAAATACGAAAATATTTTTACTGCAAAAATATATAATCCACACCTACTATTTATAAATATCATGGTTTAACATACACAAAAAATCTATCCGAAAGCCTTAATAAACTCTTTGTTACAAACGATAAAAGCATCAAACTGGGATTTAAACCATTCACAACGGTTCGTAGGACTACTGGCATGCCCTACATAAAATTAAACACTACAGATATACATGGAGTAATATACTCTTTTGAGTGCAATGATTGCGACGGTCTCTACATTGGCCAAACTGGTCAAAAGCTCGGTTCCAGGTTGAAACAGCATATTAATGATATAAGATCAAACATATCCAGAACAAATAATACTGCTGTTTTCGAACATGCTAAAAAAACAGGTCATTCCTTCAATTATCATGATGCAAATGTTATCGCAAAAGAAGAATCTTGCACCAAAAGACTTACATTGGAATCAATTTTCATTTACCACAATAGACGGAAATCAATTAATCTTAGGTCAGATATTGATAACTTAAACCCAGCATATACACAAATTCTCAAATTTCAACACTAATTTCACCACCATGGTAAACCGATCAATGGTTCACATCTTGACTTATAATAATAATAATTTCATAATAGAATGGTAATATTAAGTATATAACATAGTATAGTAGAATTTTTTTGCCAGCGAATTTTTGACAGCTAGGACGCAGCAAGAGACAAAAGATGAGACAAAAAGTAAGAGATGTATTATTTATTTTGGGATAAATTTGTTTTCAAAACAATTATATTTATTAAATTTCTACTTCTAGCTCGTACCATTTGTTTGTTGTGATATTTGTTTCCATAGGCGTCGTTAGTTTTATTATAATTATTTTTAATTATCAAAATTTTGTTACATTGCCTACAAAATCATTAATATTTTTACTAGTTTTTGGTTTTCTAATATAATTGGTTGAATTTCAATAGTAATTTATTAATTTTTATGCGTTTTTTTGTCCATTTCAATGGGACCCCAATAGTTTTTTTTAATATTTTAATCGAGACACTGAATGTGCAAACAATATGCGCATGTGCATGCGCATGTGCAAACAATATGCGCATAACAAACAAATTTTGTGTTCGCTGGCAAAAAAATTCTACTATACTATAATTCAATTTTAATTTAGTTCGACGTTTATTTTATCGTTCTTTGTGTGTTTATATTTATATATTTTAGTACACATTATTTAAGAGCCTTAGATACAGATGTCAATCATCGTATTGACAATTGCATTTAAAGTAACATAACTATGCATCTTAATGTTCTAGTCATCATTGGTCTCACTGATTAATTAATTAATTTATTTATTATTTTAAATTTTTAACATGTAGTGCTGTTTTCGTGTTTTTAGTATAATTTTATTAGATTCAAATAACATTTTTTATTAATTAGTGTACAAAAACTTACTGCATAAATGATCTGTATTGTTCAAATAAGGTTAACGTTCTAAAAACTGTACAAAGTATGTATTCATAATTTCAATTTTACAAGATTAATTATTTTTAATTGATACTGTTATTACCATTTTTCATAGTTTCACTGATAGGGGGTCATGACAACCCCGAAATATTTGAAATAAAGTAGTAAAAAAGAAATTTATGGTCTATTGCTTGGTAATAGTTTTTGAATAAAAACTATTGCATAATTGTATTATTTATACATTCTAAAGACCAGTTTTATGATACACTTGTAAAAAGGCATATCATAAACGATAATATAAAACATATATAAAACTTTATTTCATAAAAAGAAAATATTTAAAATTCATTTAAAAATTATAATAACAAAAACAAATTATAAAGCATAACAAAAATTTCAATTTTGCTTCATATTTCAATTTTTTTCTGTTGAATTTTAATATTAAATTATTAAATTAAAACTATAAATTATAAATATAAATTATTAATTATTAAATTAAATTATTTTTGAAAAATTATTCAATGGGTTTTAGAACCTCTCACGTTTTCAGAATAATGTTTAAAAAAATATCTAATAAGGAATTCCTTCGTTTGAGACATCTCTTTTGGATATAACATATAAAAGTTAATTTTAAATTTTAATTAAATTTAATTGTCTCCTGTATGTTCTGTGACAAGAACGCGTTCAATAAAAATGTATGCTGTATCTTCTTCATCATTTTGAATCGATGTTTCTGTAAAATAAATAAATATAATTAATAAAATTGTAAATATATTTAAATTTCAAACGTACTTATAATAGCTATCCATGGTGTGTTTGTGTTGCATGTATTTTTTATATCCTCTAATGTTGTACCGAACTGTAAACAAAATGATAGTTGTCGGTTCCTAAAACATTTCTAATATATTCTGCTCGTTTATATGGAGAACTAAATTTATTTAGATCTTGTAGTACTTTTTTTCGAAAAACGTCATTCTCATGGGGATTTATGATTTTATGATTAACGTTTTCTTAACCAAGAATTGAAAAAATTTCGCCATATACAAATTGTAACATCCGACATTCTGAATTTATATTTTAGCTTAATAAATAAGTCTTCAAACGCAATTTGTTTAATCTGAGAACTATTTTCGATATCAGTAAGATCTTCAGTTCTGATAAGATCATGAGAAGTGGATTCTACAAATTCATTGTTTGATACTTGATCATTTTTGGTATTTAAACTATCACTTGATTTTACCAAAAAATTAGTTTTATGGCTACGAACTATATGAACTGAGTTTTTTATGAATTGATTATAACAATGAGGCACTGAACATACAATTTTATTATTATCTCTAATATGATTTTCTAAATGAGCAATTTTTGCTGCACTTATTTGTATTAAAGAAACACTTTTCCACACTACAACTATAAATTTTTGGAGTTAGGGCTGTTAAATTACATTTATTTTGTATTGGATGGCTTCTAAAACAATGAGATTGAAAATTATTATATTTACTAAATTATTTTTCGCAATTTTTTTCTTAACAATTGAATTGCACATTATTTTTATTTTTATGCTTATAATTATACAAATGCTTATAATTTTCTATGAAAGAAAACCTTATATTGCAAGTTACTACACTTAAACATTATAAACAATTTTTTTACCAAAATTAGAACTTACAAAAAATGTGTAACAATTAATACGTTCTGATTCTAAAGTATTTTGATTCTTGACTCGTGTAATTTATTCGCACACATTTGTTGGTAAATTTACAACGCAGGAAGAGTAAAAAAACAAAATCAACAAAATTTAAAACTTTGGCTGTATTTTTACACTTTTTGTCGTAAAATCACAACAAAAGGATCAATATTTACGTATTTTGACGTAAAATAATTATAATACAACTTCTTGATGGAATTTTTAACTGCAGGAGGAATATTACTTAAAAAAAGACGTAAATTAAGGCTTATTATAATGGTAAATTTACGTCTTTATAATTCGAGTTTTTAGAGTGTAGAGTTGGATTATCCAAACAGTTGGATTATCCAAAATTGATACATTTTTCTCACTGGGTGCGACTCAACTTCGGCGTTTTACAATAAAGGTGAAAACAAACTTCCTCGATATTTTAGAAAACCGTTCTGATGTGAGCGATAAGGTTGGAATATTTTATAAAAGTACTTCCAATCTTGAAGATATTTTAGAAGCTGGCATTTACTGCACAATAGTTTTATACGGAATAGCTACAGACATTCAATTTGAAAAATTGAGACGTGTCGAGGAATTGTCAGCATATCTCTAGAAGATACGCTATGAAGCCTTTATAAAAGCAACCGCAAAAAATAGCGCGGTCAATTTGTCCCCTTTAGGTCCAGCAGTTGGTGCCTTCAAAGAACACATTGAAATAGTTTACTTACAAACACAAATAAGGCTTGGCAACAACAGCATTCGTCCAACTGATTGGGGGTGGATCGATAATCAATGATCTTTAAATCCAATCAAAATAATAAATATGCTTGCACCAGAAGAGCTACTTGAAATAATATTTTGCAACTGTAAAAAAGGATGCGATGCCTTTTGTGGTTGCCGAAGACTCGGTTTATTCTGTAACTCAACATGTGGGACATGCTGCGGTGCCAACTGTCAGAATTGTCCATCAATTGACCCATCGGAACAAAATGATAGTGATTGTAGCTCTGATGATTCAATTTTCTAAAAACCGTGTTTAAAAAATCGCGGTTTTCTGTTTTTATTCTTGAGTTCAAATTCAGTTTATTTCAAAATAAATTATTAAAATTAAAAAAGAAAAAAAATCTATAAATATTTCAAATTAAAACTTTCATGTTTAAAATCAACAAAGATCTAAGTTCAGTTTTACTTCATTGCCATGGTGCCATAAGGAAAAACAGTATTAAATATATTGTAAGCTTGAGAACCTTTGAAAAATTTAAAATGTATTTACGAGTTATTATTATTAATTCGGTGGAATTTCAAAAATACCAAACTATTTAACCGAGTTCTAACTTTTCGACTAAAATTGGATACAATGGAAAATACCCGCTTGTGTTCAAGTGTCTCAAAGCCCTCTTTTGGTTTTTACGTAAGCGTAAAAAATTTTTGTAGCTTTGGGTACATTGAATTGCATCGACGTCTCACATCCAAATTCAAACTGCCTTCATTACCAACTTCTGTACGCACGTTTTGTTGTAAGATATTATTTCAGATTGTAAATCATTTAAAATACTTTACTATAGCATGCACGTTATCTAAAATCTATACTATTGTATTATTTTTTCTTTCTAAAGTTGTTTCATCCCTGATATCTTCCAAAAAAGAAAAGTCTTCGCCATTATTGACTGTATTAATTAAAATATTAATAAAAGTAATATTTTTGTGTGCGAAAAAAATTTTCAAAACCGCAAAACCGTGGTTTGGTAAGTCTGTTTTCGGTTATGATTTTTTGTTTCAAACCTTTCCGTTTTAGGTTTCGGTTAACCAAACCGTGAAACTCTACTAGTGATGTCTAGCTTTAAAACAAATGTTTTTTTCTCTTAATAATATTTTAAGAATATTATCGTTTACTTTTTTTATTTCTCTAAGGCATAGGGGTGGTTTTTAAAAGGTGAAAAGTTGGAATACATATTAAACTATATTCGAGAACATAAAAGAACATTTATTCTATATAGCTAAATAAGAAGAAAATCGAAAAAATGAGTAAATCTACATTTCTTCTATATTTTCACGTAGGGGTGGTTTTCACCCCTTAAACATAAAAAGCGCAAGTCGGGCTTATGTCACCTTTGAAGTTAAAAGTAAGATGAGTTTAATTCCCAATTTTTCATGTTCAGTTACTGTACTAATAGCAATAACTTAGATTCGAAATGCTAAAGCTGAGTTAATAGAGTTCGTCCAACTCCACCGTATTTTAGCTATAATTTTCAAAAAACTTCGTAAGTAGATATTTGAACTTTGATTCATTTTTACTCCAATATTATAAGAGAAACACCGTTTCTTTTATTATTAAACAATTTTGAGCCAATCTGATTCAAAATTCTATAATTCAAATTTTAAATTATTTTATGACAGTCTTGAAAAAGTAAATATCCAAAAAATTGTTTATCTAAATTGCTATATCAACAAATTGACTGTATTTAAAAAACTCTTGGGCATATAATTAAAAAAGAACAACAACAAAATTTATATGACTGCCCACATGTGAAAAGTATTTTTGAACAACTAAAACACTTGTTGAACAAAAAATTGCACATTTTCGATAATAATTCACTGTGCACTGCAAAACTGTAGACAAATTTCAAATGACACCTAAATTATTTGGGTAAAGAAGCCTCAAAGCATAAAATGTTAATTTTTCTCTGTAAATTTTTCCAAACTTTTCTGTTGATCAAGTTCACAACCTAGGAGGACTAGGATACTAAAAATTGCACTTGTTTGACAATAATTCAAAAAGTGTGTATTGCAAAATTGTAAAAGAAAACGCAATGTTTTAAATGATGTCGATTCATTATGGTCAAGAATTTCCTCACTCAATTTTACTGAACGTTCATGGCGTTTTACTTCTCCCCGTAACTTTATTTCGTTGTCATTTTGGTGTCATAATTTCCAAAATATTTGTTTGTGACTAGATCGGTAAGTATGTCAAGTTATTGAAGTAGAGTCTCAAAGTTATTGTAATGGTGCTCTCAAAGCCTTTAATTCGTTCTCCTTGATCTATTTTGATGCCTCATCGTCTCTTTCTTTAGTTTATTTTTTCCTTTCCAGCTCTCCTAAAAGTTTTCTTTGAGAATGAAAAGCCTTTTTTGAGAATGCTTCCTCGTTCTTTTATTTAAGTCTGTTATGTTATTAATAGCTTTCACAATTTATTAGATCCATGACCAACTGATCATATTTAATTAATATCTTACCTAAATAAGTCATACACACAAAAATAATTCACAGATTAAATTAAACTAGGAGGGCCCGGCGTGCTTCGCTACGCTTATAAATAAAGTTTTTGCGTAGACATTTTGTTGACGTAGAAGCAATGATTTCAAAAAGTGGTAATGAGAAATGCTACCATATAATTTTTAATTTTTCTTTTTAAATATATGAATGAAAAATAATCAGAACTCTAGCTGATCAGTTCGGATATATGAAAAATTAGCGATCAAATAAGTTTTCAAGTAAGCTTCGTATGAAAAATTAGCATATGAAAAACTAGCGATCAAATAAGTTTTCAAGTAAGCTTCGCTAATTTTTCATATATCCGAACTGATCAGCTAGAGTTCTGATTATTTTTCATTCATATATTTAAAAAGAAAAATTAAAAATTATATGGTAGCATTTCTCATTACCACTTTTTGAAATCATTGCTTCTACGTCAACAAAATGTCTACGCAAAAACTTTATTTATAAGCGTAGCGAAGCACGCCGGGCCCTCCTAGTTTCTATTCATTCTCATATTAGCAGCAGTATCAACATCATAAAAATATAATTGTGCATACATTGGAGGTCGACCATAAGCAGGAATTAAAGCACCAGTACGATGATAAAAAATATTATGAATTTTAAAATGATAAATACCACGTGCAGTAGAATCCACTATATTACATTCAGAACTGATCATTGCAAATGCCGAATTATAGGAACGAATATTTGAAAGAAAACTTTTAGAACGTTTTTTTATAGCATTATCATTTGAATTCAATCCTTCGAAAATATTAGAGAAAAATGCATTTTCAGAAAGAGGAGGTAAATTGACTTTGCCTTTATGGCAACACAAAGAAAACGCTTCATTATTATTTGAAGTAACTTCTCTTGCAAAATGTTTGGCATGACAAAAATGACAACTCATATCCAAAGCACCACAAACATACGAATCAAAGTTACCTGGAATCACATTCAAAGCACACTTGAACGAATCTCTCAAAATTACAAAGGGAATTTCATCATTCACCACATTCAATTCTAAATCATTCGCAACATTCATGACACCATTCATGACACCGTTCATGACACCATTCATACCATCAACATTCACTTCATTATTCACAACAACATCAGCTTCAGCATTCATTCCATCATTATTAGCATTCATTTCATCATTCATAAAATCAACATTATTACGCATATTACGCATATAATCTCTTTTATTCCGACGACTCGATGTACCACTCACATCCAAACGACGTTTACGACGTAGTCTTGGCATCGAAATAAATAAATATATCAATATATCAAAAATATGAAATAACTCAAATATCAAAATATCTCAAAAATCTTTATATCAATAAAAAACAAAATAATCGAAAAATATCGAAAACCGTCCTTCTTGAAAGATAAAAGACGACTAAAATATATAAAATAAATACGACGACTGAAATCTTATATATTATATAAAATAAATATAAAAATTTTCGTTTTTGTTATTCGTTGTTCGGTTCGATAGCTAATATATAAAAAAGAAAAATTTTAAAGCATTGTTTTAAAGCAAAAAGAAAGATGTATGTAAACTTATAATGCATATGTATAGAAAAAGTTTTCCGTATATAATAACTTTTTTATTTATGATCCGATTTGTTTGAATCCGGATCCGACTATAGGTTACACTAATATCAGTTAGCTGTGAAAATTTCAAATGAATCCATCTGCGAATAAAAAAGCCTAATGCTCCACAAAGTTTTAATCTAGCGTATTAATATATAAGAAGATTTATTATATCCAAAAGTTATTTTCCATTAATAACATCAAATTTTGTTGTTACAACATGTTAATTTTAAGTTCAATTGATAAAAAAATACCGTTGCAACATCAACAAAAAATTGAAAGCTGTAAAAAAAACAAAAAATATTTTCCAAAATTTAATATTCAAGATGTATAAATTTGTAAGCATAACAAAAAAAACTCAATAATATCTCGATAAACTTATGTAAGTTCTATTTTGGCAAGATTTTTTCCAAGTTTCTGTAAACTTTTTTTCTATAAAATTTAACAACTGCATCAGATTCAGTAATCAAAATTCAATAATTTAATTTCAAACATTTTTGGCAAACGTTCAAAAAACTATATTTGCTTTCAGCAAAAATAATTTATTTTACAAACAAAAAATTGTCAAAACTTTAATTTGTTCTTACATGCAGCAAACTAATTGTTATATAAGAATCAATTTTTAAATCGCCATTATTACATTACAATTGAATCCAATAAACCAAAAATACAAATTATTACAATTCGTTTGCAATAAAATTTACAATTTTATTCCGCGATTCGATTTTCTTTCTCACAAAACGTAAACAAATCATAAAATTTTCTATTAATAAAACGTAGACAAACTGAAATCGAAAGAAAATTGAATTTTCCATGAATTTTATTTTATAACTTAAGAAGAAAATCTTTTCTACCTGTTATTTGATTTTTTCGATTTATTTTCAATAATTTATTTTTTATCATTTCAATGTTTATTACAAAGGGATCCTACCGCTGTGTCGACTTTTCTATTTTCTTGTTCTTCATTGTTTTTACATGAATACTGTAGAGTGTAGACTGTAGAGGGTAGTTTTTCTTCGAGTTTTTGAAATTTTTTCAAGGGATGCAGGATTTGAATATGTTTAGTGTGAAATGGATTTGTGAATCTGATTTGTTTTGTCAGACATAAATTTAGAAACTTTAGGGTTATATGAAGAGTTTGCAACACAAAACAAAAATCGATTTATGTAGACGAAGATTTAAGAGAAACTTTCACAATTTGAACATAATCAAAACCGTTGTGTTTGTTTATTCAAAGTCTCATTATTACAAAGAAAAATTAGGTCAACTTCGTTTTTCTCAGACCGAGTTTTGAACACGCCAATGTTCTCCACTCGTCTTGGATTTTCACTTAAAATAGAGAGAATTTTATCCACGACTAAACTCCACACAGGGGTGAGAAGACCCGGATAGTAGCGCCAAGGCTGAATTTTCGTTCACATGCTTTAGTTTCTGTTCCTTTCTTCGGCCAATTATTTGGTGGGAGAAAATAAATGTAAATCTATAAAATGGCACAACTGACAATTTAAGGAAACGAGTCAGTACTCTGGATATTAAATCAAACGTAAAATTTAGAAAAGAAAATGTTAAACAGCCCTACACAAATTTAATGTCGCATAGCAAAACGACATAATTTACTCTTCATTTAGACAATCAAACAACATTTGTTATGAGAATAGGGAGTAACGCAGACATTTTGAAAAATGGTTAAAACTAGAAACAAAGAAGAATAAGAATCGAATTTTAAATTATCATTTATGATAGAATAAATATAAAATAAATAACAAGATGGAATAAAAAACTTAGGTTAAAATTCCTTTCAGAACCAAATTTAATAAATTTCATTCCCAAACTCCATCAAACTTTTGTAAAAAGTAAATATTATATTAATAGTAGATTCTTGTATGAGCTTAGAATGAAGGCAATTCTTCACGAGGATGAAGTTTCCCGAAACGAGCGTAGCGAGTGGAGGGAATTAATTGAGTGAAGAATTGCCATCATCCTAAGCGAATACAAGATGCTATTTTATCCACGACTGTAAAATATTTCGTTTAATTTCCAGTTTTCATGCAAAAATTTGTATCGCCATATTGAAATAAATACATCAAAGATAGCGAAAAACAAAACAAGTTTGTTGTTTAATATGTTAGGGAAATATTTAATAAACTATAGAACTGTTAAAGAATTTTAATCAAATTCCCTAGTTGTGGTATGAATACAATTACAATGGAAGACATACGCATGGAAAGCATATATTCTTTAGTTGTCGTTGATAAAACAAGTTTATTCTCTTCCATTTAATTATATCAGTTTTATTTGTATGTTTTTTCGATAATAATAGTATGTATTATTGTACTGTTTTCTAACCTATATCCTAATGAACTTAACCTATTGTCTAATGAAAATTTTCCTATAAAAAAATTATTCAATAGGTATGATTCCAATTGGTCAAATTGTTTTGATTTCATTAAAATTATTTTCAAATTATAATCACAATTGCTTTGATAAGTTTTGTTCAAAAATCAAATTTTAAGTTAAATTCTCTTATTTCGTTTAGTAGAACTTGGTTGATTGTATGAGATGGGCGTTTTTTATCATCAGGGTTTTTTTAATAAGAAATTTGATTTATCAATTAAAACAATAAAGATTTATTGTTTTAATTGAAGAAAATGTTTTTATTTTTTAAAATACACAATTCTTTGTCAGAGAATAAAGTATTGTAATCGAGTCGTGTTTCGCTCGTGCCTCGCTCAAATTTTAAACTTTAGCTTGAGAATAAACTATTTCATTATACACTCATTGATTAAACTACTATTATGTTATTTTTTTGTCCTGTTTATTGATATAGTTTTACTTTTTATCATATATTTGTATGTATTGATGAACAGTGTTTTGATGAACCATGGAATTAGTGTGAGAAGAAATTCAAAAGTTAGTTATTAATTAAACATAATCAATAATTTTGAATTCCAATGCTCACTTTGTTCACTCATATACCACAGTAGAATTCAACTTTTTTTGGGGGGATACGGATGTCATGGACCAACTTAAACGATTTAACCAAAATATCCTAATATAAAAACAACAAAAATTACTTTCTTATATTGACCTAATTTTATTCAGCAAATTATTTAAATTTTGATTTCATGAAATTACACAGTTCAATAGTAAAAAATCGCGGACAAAACAAAACCTTGCGTTTTTGTAACAATTATTTCAACTGGATAAAAGAAAATCAATATAGAAAATCATTTTTTTTTCGTATTATTTTATTTTTGATTGGTGGAAATTAGTAAATTTGTAACACAGCGTTCCCTTTCAATTCTTACTGATTAAGTTAAAATTATATTTTAAATAAAACTACGACTTTCAGCTTTGTTGTAGTATTTGTTGCTCAAAATGCACAGTTAATTGTTGATAAAACAACGCAATGCTCTAAATTTCAAGTGCTAAGTATTTGAAAAAGCAAATAATGAAAAGCAAATTAAAAAAGTTAAATGAAAGAAATATTTGTTTTTAACTACTAACTTGAGAAATCGTCAGTATTTACTCAAATGCCCCAATGAGGAGAAGCCATTTTTCTGAAGCTAGGTCAATAATAATAATAAAACATTACCTAGGTTAATAATGACAAATTTTCCTTTATTTTTAATTGAAATGAACCAAAAATCACAAACAAATAATAATAGACCAGGGCCAATCCTGTTAGAAGAAAAAAAAATTCTTAGCAGTATACGAATGATCGGAAAATGTAGCTAAGGGTCTTAGTAATGAAGGAAAAATTGACCGAACTGTGTAAAAGTCCCGGAAAGGGGTGGGGGGTCGTAGTATATACGTTTTTAGGGGTTTATATTAGTTTTTCGCGATTTGCGACTAAATTATGCATCCCATCGAAAAAAGTTAGATATAAAAGTTGTAGATAATAAAAAAATCTAAAACTTTCTTACCGGACATTATTGACCATAACCAAAAAATTATCGAGAAAAATGCAGAAAACCGTTTTTTTTGTTTTTAATTTATAACTATCGCAAAAGTTGTTATATTTTCATGAAAATCGGTGAAAATGTTCTTTTTTGTGTTTTAAACAGTCCCAAATTTTTGCAAAGCGAAATATTTAATTTTCGATGTTTTATGAAGAAAATTAAAAAAAAAGACCTAATTTTCAATCGAAAAATTTGGTTAGGAAATTTTCGATTTTTGAACTTTACTAGTGCTCATTTTTTTTGTCAAAATCCCGACTTTAATATAGAATTAAAATATAATATTGTTTATGCACAAAAATTTCGTTGAAAAAGCGAAAAACCGAAAAAACTACTTTCAAATCATGAATTTCTTTTTCTTTGTTGTAAATAAGCTTTGCATTTATAAAAAGCGTTAATTCACATACGATACTATGATATACAAGTAATTTACATATACTTAACTAATCTTGGCTTTCAAAGTCCCGAAACCATCGTTTAAACTGTGGTGTGGTGATTATTTTATTTAATCGTTTGCTTTATTTGAAAATCTTTTCTTTAAATTCGTTTCAAACTTTTAGCAATAGATTCAAGTTTTGCTGGGAAAAGAAAAAAAAACAATTATAAGATCATTAATAATTAAAAATAATAAAATCATTATTGGCCAATAAACATTTACCTGATATTGCAGAAATTTTTATTGCAGATTGGGGATGGAAACATCCCTTTAATGGTATCGTACCTATATTTACAGAACAAGGATTAATTCCTGAAAATTTATTGAAAATTATCTGCGACAGCTGCGAAAAAGGATGCGGTAATAACATATGTGGGTGTCGCAAGCATGGCTTAAAGTGCACAATTTTATGCATAAATTGTCACGGTCCTGATCTGTGTTCTAATGCCGAAAAGTTCTTATACGAAAAATTTTGTAATCTCGAGGACATCGAAGACGAAGATGGTATCGACTGTGTAATAAATAATAATAATGAAAATCATGATACTGAACTTGAAAATCCAGAACAGCTCCATTGAATTGAAGAGGTAGAAAATGAACATGAAGAAATCGAAAGGTTGACCGATTCTGGCGATGAAGAATACGATTCTGGCGATGAAGCCGAGGAAGAAAAAAAGATTTCAATGAAATTATTTTACTTTTAATTTTTGTATTTTGTCATCAAAACACTTTGACATGATAATTTGTAGATACTTACGAATCTCAAGAAATAATAAAAAAAATTTCTCAGTCACGCACAGCCTTTGTGTTTTTTGAGTTTTTACCTATTTAATTGCAGTTTAAACGATGATTTCGGGACTTTGAAAGTCAAGATTAGTTAAGTATATGTAAATTACTTGTATATCATAGTATCGTATGTGAATTAACGCTTTTTATGAATGCAAACGTTTATTTACAACAAAGAAAAAGAAATTCATGATTTGAAAGTAGTTTTTTCGGTTTTTCGCTTTTTTATCGAAATTTATGTGCATAAACAATATTATATTTTAATTCTATATTAAAGTTGAAATTTTAACGACAAAAATGAGCACTGGTAAAGTTCAAAAATCGAAAATTTCCTAACCAAATTTTTCGATTGAAAATTAGGTCTTTTTTTTAATTTTCTTCATAAAACATCGAAAATTAAATATTTCGCTTTGCAAAAATTTGGGACTGTTTAAAACACAAAAAAGAACATTTTCACCGATTTTCATGAAAATATAACAACTTTTGCGATAGTTATAAATTAAAAACAAAAAAAACGGTTTTCTGCATTTTTCTCGATAATTTTTTGGTTATGGTCAATAATGTCCGGTAAGAAAGTTTTAGATTTTTTTATTATCTACAACTTTTATATCTAACTTTTTTCGATAGAAAGCATAGTTTAGTCGCAAATCGCGAAAAACTAATACAAACCCCTAAAAACGTATATACTACAACCCTCCACCCCTTTCCGGGACTTTTACACAGTTCGGTCGATTTTTCCTTAATTACTTAGACCCTTAGCTACATTTTCCGACCATTCGTATACTGCTAAGAATTTTTCGTCTATTTCGATATTTATAACGGTTTGGCCCTGGTCTATAATTGCATTCCTTTATTTCGTTTTATTTGTATGAAACTAAACTTCCAGGCTACTTGATATTTTAAGATATTTAAAAAATGAAATGGAAAATGACTAATATCAAAATCTAATCAAAGCAAATATGATAATTAGTGTTAGTAGTTAAAAAAATTCTATATATACCTCGGTTGAGAAGACTAATATAGACTTCGAACATTATATAACTCGGCGCTACGCGCCTCAGGATCTTAAAGTTCTCGGTCAATAATAGCTTACTTCTCAACCTTGTTCTATAATGTACTATTTCAAATGATGCGCCAATAGACCGGGCGATTATTTTATATAAAAAATGATATAATAATAATAAATAATATTTTTTTCAAAAGATGCGCCAGTAGGCCAGGTTCAAAAAATTCCACATACACTTAGGCTTAGTATGGTATTAGCTATCTGCATCATGGGTTATTAGAAAGTATTCTTTCCTTAGAATTATTTGTGATGCTATCGGAAAGGTTCCAAATACCTGCCTCGACCTCTTTTGGTTTTATTTCATCTATGGAGACTAATATCGAAATAGTCCATATCACCTGGGGTTGCGATGGTCAAGTCGGGCATATAACAGCTCAAATATTGGAACTCTCTTTCATTTCTCCCCCGCTGATCAAGGAAATTGCTCGGAATGGTAGAACACTCCTGGCGATAAATATTGCCACTCTTGTGATGAATTGAGATCTTTTCTCACCACAAGTGATAAGATCAGTATAGTCATTAGATATTCCTTTACCAATATTGTTTACTGAAACTGTTTACTGCCGTTCACGAGGCTGACTGTCCTAGTCTACTTAGAGGCGTTACTATTCCGTATCGTGGAATACGGAAACCCCCATTTATTTTTGATTCAGAGGAAATCTGTTCCTTTATCACTCGTTTCAGCGAGTGTGCACCTCATTCATTCAGTTATCACGGCTTATACCTAAATGACAAAAGTGGGTCATTACTCTTGCTTCTTTTATTACCATTTGACAAGATAATTGATGCCGAAGCTCCGCTGCTCCTGTAACCCTTTGCACTACAGATTGCCGTTGCATATAGTAGACACATTACGCTATGTGTTTCGTAAAGGGTATCTCAAAGACCATTGTTTGTGCTTGTACTGGCTTCCGGTGGTGATCTTTAATTTTATTTTCTGTTGGTTGCTGGGTTTGTTTTTTTTGTCTAGGTGATTCCAAAGTGTAAAAATGGAAAAACGGTTCATAATATCAGAGCACATTTATAATAAGTTACATTCTTACACCTTGTTGGTTTATCATGAAACATCAGTTGCGCAACAGTTTATAGTACAAACAATGACTATCGTTATTAACGTCACCCGATCAGTACGGTACTTGGCAAGGTTTAATGGTAGAGTTAACCACTTGTAGAGGCAAACGGCAAAAGTCATGGATGTTTTTTTCATAAATGTAAAACACGTAAGTGTATAAGACTCTACAGTGAGGAAAAACTGAGTACGAAGAGCACTTGAAAGTCAAATGCGGCAAACGCACAAATGAAACCATAATTTTAGTATTATATAGCGACTGTGACAAAATGAACGAGGGTGAGTTGAGCAACATGACACTACTTCTAACAAAGCAGTACTAAAACAACCCAAGCGAAGGACGTAAACATTGGCATTACCGTATAGGAGTAAAAGTTAAAACAGAAACAATATTCCTTGAAAACTTTTAAATTTCAGTCAAAGTTTGGACGATGCAAATTACATACGAAATCAATTAATGTAATTGTTTAAATGCAAATTACTAATTCTTTACATACATTTAATCAACGTTACCAAGTTAAACAGTATGAACAAAATATTTTCTTTTCAATCGAAATATAGTTAGTCGTATGACATACATTTATTCCACTTATCTATATTTTATGATATGATAAAACAGTTAAAAATAAAATAAAAGATAAATTACAAATTTTTAAAAATTTGTAAAAACAATTGTAAAATATGGAGGGGCTGAAATCTGACAGCTCTGAGAAATCAAGATTACGGTTTTGGTTAAGGATTTTCAAAATTGTTTCGGCATTAAACTTTTATGAGGACATTGTTTTTAGTTTTGGGCAGCGATGTATATCAAACATAACTTATATCAACTAACTATATATCAAACATAACGTTAAGGTACATGTATTTTTTTATCTCTGTTTAGAAATTTATTACAAAACTAACACGAAACATCAATACGTTGCCGGAAAATTATAACAGATCATAAATTAACATAATTTAGTGAAAAGATGATACAATCAGCAAACTACTCAAAAACCTTTCCATTTAGCGTTTCGAGAAAATATTACAAAATCACAAATTCATATTTCTTTCAAAATTCCAATAATATTGTAAAAATTATAATTAAAATCAAACTTTTTTCAAAATTCTAAAAAAATTTCAAAAATTATAACAAAATCAAAAATTGAAACTTTTTTCAAAATTCCAAAAATTATAATATAATCAAAAATTTTTCAAAATTCTAAAAATATTCCAAAAATTCTTACAAAATCAAAAATTGAAACTTTTTTCAAAATTCTAAAAATATACATATAAAATTCACAAATTCAAAAATTCTATTTATTTTCAAAATTCTAAAAATATTGCAAACATTTTTTTTATTGGAGGGCCTTGAGACTTGCAGTTCAGGAGAGCTGCAGATGACGTGTTCCATCGTTTCCGCGTAGCAAGGAGTCCGAGTAGCAGAATCTACACCTGTTGGAAACAACAAGACCCATTTTGGTAAGATGGTGGTTTAAAGGACCATGTCCAGTAACGCACCACGTTAAAATTCTTAGAGACTCTCTGTTTAAGTCGATTGTTTTTAAGGGTGAAACTGGGAGGTTACCTAGAAACTTCTTGGAGTGTACTAGTCTCTCTCTGCTTCTCCATAGTTTAGCATTTTGATCCTGTTCCCATGTTTAGATTGTGCTTTTGAGCGAACTCTTGGCCATTCCGAAGCATGGTTCCGGTCCAACAAACTTTTAATTGCACCTTGCTTTGCTAAAGCGTCAGCAATAGCATTTTCTTGTATTCCTGTTTGCCCACACATGTGTTACTCTATTATTGCTGGAGACTTTTAGTACATTTTGGTAGCATTCCCATACCAGTTTTGAATCAAAGCGCGTAGATTTTAGTGCCAAGAGTGCGCTTGGCTGCCAGAGATAATAGATAATTCAATATTTTGGTATTGTCTTTGAGCACATAGCAAAGCGCAACTGCTGATGGCAAAAATTTCGGCTTGAAATATTGCAAAAATTTATAACAAACTCAAAAATTAAAAGTTTTTCCAAAATTCTAATAATATTGCAAAAATTATTACAAAATCAAAACCAATTTTTTTCAAAATTCCAAAAATATTTCAAAAACTATAACAAATTCAAAAAAATCCCAGCGGCAGGTATATCCGCTAGAAATAGGTAGATTTCGGAGTCAGACGGTTTTGTGTCCAAATAAAATTAGATAAGTCAGATTAGTTTAAATAAAAAATATAAGTGGAAACAGAATAATTCAAAAAAATTTTCGAACCAAATTAAATACATTATCTGAACTAACTCCATCAATACAATTTCGGAACAGTTTTATTTAAGTTGGTTTAAACTACTTTTAATAACATATTAAATCCACCAAAGATCAAATGAACTACGTCACAACTACAATTATACCATAACACATAATTTATAATCAAACATTATCAAACAATTTTATTTCAAAATCATCTTTTGTTGTTGTGTTTTTTTGTTCTTATTTAATCTTTTTTCAAACGGTTACTTAGTAAAAAAAAATAAATACAAAAATAAATACAATATTTTGATAATTTGGTAGATTTCATATAAAAATCTACCTATTGGTATGTGCTTCTTCTCGGAATTTCGGAAAAATTTTGGTGCCAAACGACTATATATTGTAATAAACTTCGTCCAGAATGGGTTAATTTTATTTACTCATTCATGAATTAAAAGTTAACTCCTTTTTTCAATCTTTTACTTGTATTGCAAATTGTATTGCATAAATTAATGTAAATTAAATTTGTTATACAAATGTTTACATTAATGAATTAAAAGGAGTTACCTAATACATTTTGCATAAATTAAATTTGAGTTCGCTAATACAAATGCAAGTATGAATGAAAACAGGTGTGGCCTATTCAAGATGTACAGACTACGTAGTATTGATTTCTAGTGGATTATAGAAGTTTCGATTTATTTATTTTTCGATATAAATAAGCAAACAAAAATATCAGATAGTCAGTTTTACTTTTGCAATTAAAAGTGTTTATAAATATTCGCAAGTTTAAGGAATAATCGGTGGTACTTGAGCCTGGGTACTAATAGCGAAAGAATCTGAACCTAGTGGAATAGTAAATACAGATTTTACGATTCCGAGTATTATTGATTCAAATTGTGGAAAAGCAGTGAAGTTCATCGTACATAAATTGGAGACCCTGGAATTTATTGTAAGGAAAAACGGAAGCTGCTGTAATTTGATGACAAATAAAGTTTGAGATTCTGTTAACCAAAGATCCGTCTTTTTACTATCGTATTTGCTCAATAATCGAAAAGAACCAACGAAGAGTCGTTACAGTGGTGTCAGAAGTGGGATTATTGAAACAATGGTCAAGATAGTAAATATTAGTGATCTCAGCCAGACCCAGCTGAAGGATGAGTTGAAGAAAAGGAATGCTCCAATCCATGGAACGAAGGCAGAACTTGCATTCCGGCTGCGTAAAGTTTTAGAAGAAGCAGGCCAAAACACAGAGGTCATAGAAGTAGAGTCGGAAGAAGCTCCAGCTCAGGATGCCACAGCAATTGATCCGATGATGGTGTTGATGAAAGAAATGATGGCACAGCAACAACAACTTGCTGATATGATGGCCCGACAAGAGAAACAGGCAGCAGAACAAAAAGTACAGCAACAACAACAACTTGCTGATATGATGGCCCGACAAGAAAAACTGGCAGCAGAACAAAAAGTAGAGCAACAACAACAATTTGCTGATATGATGGCCAAACAAGGAAACAACCAACAACAACAACTTGCTGATCTGATGGCCCGACAAGAGAAACTGGCAGCAGAACAAAAAGTACGACAAGAGAAACTGGCAGCGGAACAAAAATTAGATCAACAACAACTACGTGAAGTAATCGAGTCACGTATATCCAGTGCGGAGGTTTAAATCAACAACATGGAAAGGGAGCTGCGGACAGTTACCGAAGAACAAGAGAAATTACGCAAACTTTCGAGTGAATTACGCCAAGAAATAGCACAAGTGAAGTCTGGTAACATAATCAATCCATCAACTACTTCAGCTCCAGCTAGAGTGAAAACACCCGTATTTGATGGATCTACATCGTACCAGATATTTAAGATGCAATTTGAGATAGCAACAACTGGGTTCGATCACCAGCAAAAAGCAAATGCGCTTATATTGGCATTGAAGGGACCTGCTGCTGAAATTTTGCAGACACTATCAGCGACAGAGCGTGATTACAACAAGCTAATGGAGGCCTTAGAAGTAAGATATGGGGAAAGTCATATGCAAGCTCTCCATCGCATGCAGCTCAAGACACGAAAACAGGGAGTCAGCGAAACTTTGCAAGAATTAGAGGCTGACATTGTGAGACTGGTAAATCTGTCATATCCGAACTATAACGCTGAACACCGAGACGAATTGGCAGCTGATACATTTATCAATGCTCTTCGAGATGTACAAATGAGGAATCAGCTTTATCTAAGCGGAAAGAAGCTACCTGCAGAAGTTTTAGCATTGGCCCTACAAATGGAAGCTGGAAAAAGAGCGTATGGCTCAGATAGGGTATGTCAGATCAAAGTTGCTGAGGAACCACTGAAAGCAGCGCTTGATGAAGTGATCATGCGTGTCAAAGGTTTGGAAGATAAGCCTGAACGAAATCAACGAAGTAGATCTAGCAGAGTAAGATGCTGGAATTGTGGGCAATTAGGGCACATCAGACAAGAATGCAAAACACGAGTAGCAGCAAAAGAAGGAGTAGTTCCAGTCCAGATGATGAACCTCTCAAACAAGCAAGTGGATGTCAAAAAGGAAAGGGATTTCCGCGTTGTACACCGTAAGGGAAGGATGCGTTGTAACGCTGATGATCTTTCAAGAAAACCCTGTATTGAGGAGCGCAAGTCATGTAGCAGGACTGAGAGAAAGGAAGCAACGAAAGTGAATCAAATCAAGTTCCAAACTCCTGACGATTGGTGTACCGAGGCAATGAAAAGTGAGCAGCTAAAAGATCCAGCTATGGCTCCAATACTGAAATGGAAAACCGATGGAAGGCGACCGGAGTGGAAAGAGGTAGCACCTTTAAGTACGGAGGTGAAATGCTACTGGGCGCAATGGGACTCACTATTTATGGACAACGGGATACTAAAAAGGAAATGGGAGTCCGCTGATGGAAAGAAAGTGTTAGAACAACTGGTGTTGCCATCAAGTCGAGTAGAAGAGGTACTGGGAAAGCTGCATGGAAGTATTTCTGGAGGACACCTGGGAGTCAATAAAACCCTGGCTAAAGTAGGGGAGAGGTTTTATTGGGTAAGGTATCGAACAGACGTGGAGCAATGGTGTCGGCGATGCGATACTTGTGCAGCGAGCAAAGGACCAAAAACTAGAACTCGAGGAGAGATGCAACAGTACAATGTGGGCGCCCCAATGGAGAGAATTGCTATAGACATCGCGGGGCCATTTCCGGAAACGACAAAAGGTAACAAATACATCATGGTGGTCATTGATTACTTTACAAAATGGCCGGAAGCCTATGCAATACCGAACCAGGAAGCAGTTACGGTCGCTGAAACATTAGTCAATGAATGGGTTTGCAGATATGGAACACCGCTCGAGTTGCATACCGACCAGGGAAGGAACTTCGAATCTCAACTGATGGAAGAGCTGTGCAGAACACTCGACATTAGAAAAACACGAACTACACCTATGAACCCGCAGTCGGATGGCATGGTAGAACGATTCAACCGAACCATGGAAGAACATTTGTCAAAGGTAGTAGAAGCCAACCAAAGAAATTGGGACAAGGATCTTCCGTTATTCTTGATGGCCTATCGTAGCGCAGTGCACGATACGACAAGTGAAACGCCAGCGAATATCATGTTCGGAAGAGAACTACATCTTCCTAGTGACATCGAGTTTGGCATCCCTGGAGGTCTGGTATCCACGAAAACAGATTATGTGGGACAACTAAGGGAGAAGATGAATAAAATCCATCAGATTGCCAAGTGACAAAATGAAAACCAGGTACGACATAAATGCAAATAGTGGTGGTTTTCAAGAAGGAGAATTGGTATGGCTATACAACCCCAGAAGAACTAAGGGAAGATCACCCAAGCTGCAGCCAGATTGGGAAGGCCCATATAAAATAATCAAACGAATTAATGATGTCATCTACCGCATACAAAAGGAACCCCGTACCAAGATGAAAGTGATACATCTGCAAAGGTTGGCACCGTACCAAGGTAACAGCACCAATGCGATATCTGATATTGTTCGGGACGAACAAAACTAAATGGAGGGCAATGTAATAAACTTCGTCCAGAATGGGTTAATTTTATTTACTCATTCATGAATTAAAAGTTAACTCCTTTTTTCAATCTTTTACTTGTATTGCAAATTGTATTGCATAAATTAATGTAAATTAAATTTGTTATACAAATGTTTACATTAATGAATTAAAAGGAGTTACCTAATACATTTTGCATAAATTAAATTTGAGTTCGCTAATACAAATGCAAGTATGAATGAAAACAGGTGTGGCCTATTCAAGATGTACAGACTACGTAGTATTGATTTCTAGTGGATTATAGAAGTTTCGATTTATTTATTTTTCGATATAAATAAGCAAACAAAAATATCAGATAGTCAGTTTTACTTTTGCAATTAAAAGTGTTTATAAATATTCGCAAGTTTAAGGAATAATCGGTGGTACTTGAGCCTGGGTACTAATAGCGAAAGAATCTGAACCTAGTGGAATAGTAAATACAGATTTTACGATTCCGAGTATTATTGATTCAAATTGTGGAAAAGCAGTGAAGTTCATCGTACATAAATTGGAGACCCTGGAATTTATTGTAAGGAAAAACGGAAGCTGCTGTAATTTGATGACAAATAAAGTTTGAGATTCTGTTAACCAAAGATCCGTCTTTTTACTGTCGTATTTGCTCAATAATCGAAAAGAACCAACGAAGAGTCGTTACAATATGATAAGCGGAGACGGAAAATCAAAATGAAAAAAAAATTTATTTATATATCTTCTTCTTATATATATAAAAATCACGTGTCACGATGTTTGTCCGCGATAAACTCCGCAACAACCTAACCAATCTTAATAAAATTGTGTTCAGTGTGTGTATAATGGTCCAACTTGAGAGATAGGATAGTTTTTATTTTGATTAAACGCCTAAATATTTTTTAATTACGAATTAAATGTTAAATATGGATAGTTCATAAGCAAACTTTCAGATGGTGGCGTAAATTAATTAATTTACTGTCAAACCTACTTTATCGACTTTTCAATTATCCATGTAGGGCCCATATAGACTATCATAGGTTATTGAGCGATTATTTTGTTCCGGTATTTGCTGCAATGGCACTGCAAAAGGGGGAAAAGAAACGAAATTCAAAAATTTAAATGGGATTTCATACAAAACACAACTTGAATAATTTTAAAAATTATCTATGAAATTTCTCATTATGCTACAATTAAATAATTTAAATTTCTTTTGGCGCTGCAAAAGGAGGAAAAGAGAATAGATTCAATAAAATTTATATGGGATTTCATTCAAAACACAACTTGAATAATTTTAAAAATTATCTATGAAATTTCTCATTTTACTACAATTAAATAATTTAAGTTTCTTTATGTACTATTACTGACAATTACTGGGGTGAAAAGAATTCGACATAAGAGTGAAAATTAAAGAAAACAATAATTTAAATTTATTTATTTTTTTAAATTTATCATTGATCTTCAATGTTAATTTACAAAAATCAATATCAAATTGAAAAATACTCTTATTTGTATTGCTAATTAAAATAGAACGATTCCCGCTAGAAGTAAAAAAAGTCCAAGCGGCACGTATATCCGCTAGAAATAGGTAGATTTCGAGATCAGACAGTTTTGTGTGCCAGTAGAATCTGATGTATCAGATTGGTTTAAACAAAACAAACTAATTTCAAACAGATATTGAACAAATTTTAAAAAGATAATTAGCTACCTACAAGCAAAATTATATCTATCCAATTTTGCAACAAACAAATATCAAATCTACCACAGAACTTGTGTGTGACAATTTATGACACAAACCTACTCTATATCATATGTCGTGCACTTACTGCAAAATATCAATATAGTTTATTTCTAAGAAAAAAAAATTAATTTCTTCTATTCAAATCTTTTATTTTTTTGACTGTTATAATGTTGACATTGACTGTTATAAGGTTTTTAGAAATTGTAGTTGGGGATTGTTGCAAACTTTTTTGTTGAAGCCACCAAGTCAAAAACCTCTAACTGCAGAGGTTTATATTTATAAGAAACGGATTAAAATTTTTCTACAGATTATAAATTTATGAAGATTTTTAAAATGTTGGTATCCAAACGGCCGTTATAACGGATTAAAAAAACTACTTTTTTTTCTAGCATAAAGCCCATAGTTCCTTAACCATGTGTCAGATTTTTCTGATTTACGAACTCGTCCAAGATATTGATAAAACACACATTTTTAAGTAAGGTTTTTTGATCTGATTCATAAATGCAACCGTGAGAGCGCCGGTTGGATCAAACGCATTTTGTGTTTTACAAGCTTTGTTGTTGGAGCCGCTCACTCAGAAACCTCCAACTGCAGAGGTCTTTTTTTGAAAGAAACTGATTAAAAGGGTTTCAAAAATTCTAAATTTATGAAGTTTTTAAAATCTTAGAATCCAAACGGCCGTTATAACGGATCTAAAAAAAAGAGTTTTTTTCTAGTATAAAGCTTCTAGTTTCTTAACCATGGGTTGGATTGGGCTGATTTACGAACTTGTCCAAGATATTAATAAAACGCACATTTTTAAAAAAGGTTTTTTGATTTGGCCTTATAAATGCGACCGTGAGAGTGCCGGTTGTTTTAAAAAAAAAAATTTTTTGCAAGCTTTTTTGTTGGAGCCGCTCACTCAGTAACCTCTTACTGCAGAGGTCTATTTTTAAAACAAATTGATAAAAAGGATTCCAAAGATTCTAAATTTGTTAAATTTTTTGAAATATTAGTATCCAAACGGCCGTTATAACGGTTTTAAAAATCAATTTTTTTCAGAAAAAAGCCAGAAAAATATATATATATATATATATATATATATATATATATATATATATATATATATATATATATATATATATATATATATATATATATATATATATATATATATATATATATATATATATATATATATATATATATATATATATATATATATATATATATATATATATATATATATATATATATATATATATATATAAATATATATATATATATAAATTTTTTTTTTTTTGTTTTTTTGTCTCCGCTTATCATATATAGTCGTTTGGCACAAAAATTTTTCCGAAATTCCGAGATGAAGCCCATTGCAATAGGTAGATTTTTATATGAAATCTACCTAAAAATTGTCATCAAACCGGATGAAAAACTTTCAAAGTGTATTTTACAACTCTCCAATTTCATATCAATTTTTTTTATTGACCAATATATTTGATAGTGTGATATACGCCGTATTAATTTGAGTTAGCCAATAGATGGAGCCGTATTTGTATTTAAAACGTTTTTAATGTCAAAATTTTGAAAATCCACTACGATTTGCTTTTTCCAATTGTCGTGTATTGTATGAAAAAATTTCATTTTATCCAAATTACGCTGTATATAGTTTTGTATTTTATTATTATTAACTACAAAATAATAATTTTTTAAAATATGTAGTAGTTGCCATGAAGTTATATTAAATTATTTTTCTGTCCTTCTTTCACTAATCCTCTATCTACAATAATATGAACTTATATATTTATACATTTCAAAATTTCAAATGATTGTTTTTCGTTTAGACAGCATAAAACTACTCCAAATAATAAATTAAAAATGAGTAAGTATTACTTAATTTGTTTAAAGATAGTAATTTTTATTTAAAATAATAATAATACGGCACAGATCTACTTTATCAGACGCCCTTCTTCGATTTTTTTAAAACCTGGGTATTTCAATGATATAAAACCTTAGATTATGAAAAAACAGGATAAGGAATATTTTCTTTATTAACATAAAGTAGTGTGCGAATTTAACGTGATAGTATTTGGATTGGAAAAACACAGTAGCCTAGAAATTTAAATATCATCGAGATTTTTCATTGCTTGACCAAATATGCTTACAAAATAACAGACTTATGTAGATATTTTGTATTTAGCATTTTTATCGATCGGAAAATGACCAACTTTATTCAATCTTATCTTATTTTTGTCAAAAGTATTTCGATTAAAACAAAACTGATAATATTAAAACTGAAAATTTGATCCTAACTAAAACTGTATCATGTACGCCTTAGTTTTGTTTTCATTTAGAATAACTTTAGAGTGAAATGGATATTATTTGATTGAATGTTTTTGGTTTTGTTTTTATTTAGAATGAAATTAAAATAAAATATATATATTGTTTGGCAGTTATTTCTATCTGGCAATAAAAGAATAAAATTATATTTTTTTCTCTAAATGGAAAGAGATAACAATGCTGCATGGGACCCTGTATTTTTGTGTTTATTTTGACAGGAGCCTTTTCTTTTGTGGAAATTTTTTTCAATACGACATTTGAATTCAAAAAACAGCTTCAATTTTTTTTATAGTTTTACTAGCGGGACCCGGCGTGCTTTGCTACGCCTATAAATAAAGTTTGTGCGTATACATTTTGTTGACGTAGTAGCAATTATTTCAAAGAGTAGTAATAAGAAATGATTTTAAATGTGTGTATGTTTAAAATTTGTAAATGTGTTTATATGCACCTTCATCGAATGAACTGTCGCGATTCTTACTGCCCTTGCTGATAATAAGATGACATCACGATCACAACTGTTTGCAACTTTTTTAGTAACCTACCGGTAAAGAAAGCGTATATTAAACCGCATGAGCACTGTGAAAATTTGTGAATCAATTTTTGTTCCGTATAATGTTCTATATAGAGACACACATGAAACCTTACACACCTGAAGACTTATTTGATCGGGTATTTTTTATATATCCTTTATTTAACATACAATACTAATTTTTTATATTTTACTGATCAACTAGACTGATGTAAAATGTAAAAGGATTCATATTTAAAAAAAAAAAAGAAATCATTTCTCATTACTACTCTTTGAAATTATTGCCACTACGTCAACAAAATGTATACGCACAAACTTTATTTATAGGCGTAGCAAAGCACGCCGGGTCTCGCTAGTATTATATATATATAACGATATGAGATATAACGAAATTTGGCGGCACTCTCACAGTCGCATTTTTTGATCTACACCAAAATAATTTTTTGTGTGTGTTCCGGCAAATAGTGTCTTGGACAAGTTCGTGAACTGGCTATATCCGGGTACCAGTTAACCGGCTAGAGCCTAAAATATCGAATAATCTAGGGCGCTATAACTTCCGTTTGAATCATAATATTTTAATTAAATTTATAAATATTGAATATTTAAACATATTTCTATCATTTTTATCCAAATGACAACTTTGACGTTCCAGATTCCTGCAAAATCAGCTGTTTTAAAAATTTGCCTATCTTTTTTGTCCTTGATCTAGCTGAAAATGGCAAGCTCACACTTGAAAACTTTTTTAAACAAAGTTTCAATACAAATCTTTCCAAAATTTAAAAAAAATTAGTTTAGGTCTAAAGGTTGAGGCCCCAGGTCTGTTGAAATGAAAACAAACGCAAAAGGCAATGATTTCATCATGTTTGAGTTTATGTTATTTAAATTCATCTTAACTTTTAAGACAATTTTTAAACTATAGCCTCACAAAATTCCAGCTTTCTAACCCAAAAGGTTCCATTTTTATAAGCAATATAATGCACCTATTACAGACAAATCTCAAGCCATTTAATACCAAAGGAAAATTATCATATGCTCTTTTGTTTGTATTTTTAATTTTTTTTCACTAATTAAACTATGTATTTGAAAAAAGATTAAATGAGAACAAAAAAATACAACACAAAGATGATTTTAAATTAAAATTGTTTAATAATGTTTGATTATAAATTATGTGTGATGGTATAATTGTAGTTGTCACGTAGTTCTTTTGATCTTTGTTGGACGTTTGTTTGATCTTTGGTGGATTTAATATGTTATGACTAATTTTAACCAAATTAAACAAAACTGTTCCGAAATTGCATAAAGTAGTTTCGGTTAATGTACTAAATGTCTTTTGTGAAATTTGTTGGATAATTCCGTTTCTATTTAGTTTTTTGATTTCAACTAATTTGATATATTGATTCTATTTGTATGCATATCTGTCTGTTCAAGAAATCTACCTTTTTTTTTCTATGGTATTAAATGGCTTGAAATTTTTCTTGTAAGGGTTGCATTATAATGCTTATAAAATTGAAACCTTTTAGGTTAGAAAGCTGAAATTTTTTGAGACTATACCTTAAAAGTATGCTTAAAAGTTAAGATGAATTTAAATAACATAAACTGAAACATGATGAAAGTATTGCCTTTTGCGTTTGTTTTCATTTCAACAGTCCTAGGGTCTCAACTGTTAGACTAAAACTATTTTTTTTTTAAATTTTGGAAAGATTTATATTTTATGTACGTGAGAAAAAGTTTTCAAATATGAGCTTGGCCATTTCAGCTAGATCAAGGCCAGCAAAGTTTAGTAAATTTTTAAAATAGCTGATTTTTGAGGAAACTGAAACGCCAAGGTTGTCATCTGGATAAAAATGATAAAAAAAGGTTCAAATATTCAATATTTTTAAATTTAATTAAAATATTATTATTCAAACGGAAGTTATAGCGCCCTAGATTATTCGACTTTTTAGGCTCTAGCCGCTTAACCGGTACCCGGATATGGCCCGTTCACGAACTTGTCCAAGGCATTATTTGCCGAAACATACACAGAACATTATTTTGGTGTAGGTCGAAAAATGCGACCGTGAGAGTGCCGCTAAATTCCGTTATACCTCATATCGTTATATATATATATATATATATATATATATATATATATATATATATATATATATATATATATATATATATATATATATATATATATATATATATATATATATATATATATATATATATATATATATATATATATATATATATATATATATATATATATATATTAAATTTTTTTTTTTGTTTTTCCGTCTCCGCTTATCACATATAGTCGTTTGGCATCAAAATTTTTCCGAAATTCCGAGATGAAGCCCATTGCAATAGGTAGATTTTTATATGAAATCTACCTAAAATGTCCATGTCACATTTACGTCATACAAACAGCAAATTTGTTTTTTCCAAAAAATTGGCTAAAAAAATAAATGAAATCGTTTTTTTGACATACTTGACAATATTTTACACACTTTTATTTAACTTGACTTTTGACAGCTGTGTTGGGTGGGATTTCGTGATCCATTTTTCAGTAACTTCCCATTATGTGATTGATCCCAAATTTAAAAGACAAGTTTGTTGAAGCAGTCAGTACGTATTTCTAAAAGTTTTAAAGAAAAAAACTTTATAAAACTGAAGAGAAAAAATTCAAATTTTTCTTCACTCTAAAAGACCTTAAACAATTGCACTGAAATCCTCATAATCTGGTTGACCCGTTTTGAGCGTAGGAATTTCGGTAATACTGTGTATATCATTATAATCATAGACATCATACATGTTTGTGTCATTTTTATATCGATAAAGGCCTTACAATATAAATGATGAATATAAAAAAAAATCAAAGTATGACATTTCGTTTTAATTTCACAGCTTATAGACCTTTTTTCTTAAACTTCAAATCGTTATTTTGGTTGTATTTGTATTACATACAGCAATGATAATTAGAAATCAGCTATTATGTATGAAATTTTATTGTAAAAAGTAGGTCCTAAAACGTCGAGAAATGCCAAAAAAGTAGAGGTAAGAATTACACTTTGGGTCCTGAATTCAATACTTTTGTTTTTTTAAACCGTAGTAATTGGTGTCGTCAATTATCCAGTTAGTGGCATATTTCTTGATCACGTATTGCGCTGTTCCTCAATTATTTTAACCCACATATAGAGTTATATGTAGGCTATCTCCTTAGAGCCCCCTGATGACGAAGGAATATGTTGAAGCTGTGTTGTCAGTTTTTACAGACTGGGATGTATCTATGTTCTCAATTTGTTTTTCGGGTGTCAACATCATTTTTTATATTTACTTGAAAATTACAGAGTAACTCTAAACGAAGCTTCAATTAAGCCGCTTATCTAACTGAACAATCTGTAGAAATCGAACTTTTTATTAGTAAAAAAAAGTAAAATAAAATTTTAAATACAAAATCGGTTATCTCCAAGTGACGGCCAGTTTTGAAATCTCTTATATGTGGGAAAAATAAATTTACTTTACATGAATCCATTTGTTAATGTCCAAAAAAAATATAATTTTGAAATGATTGAAGAGAATTGAAAATTAGAATATTGGGGGAAAAAAAATCTAAAAAAAATCACTGAATCAATATCGTAAGTAGTAGTATATTATATACTAGGAGGGCCCGGCGTGCTTCGCTACGCTTATAAATAAAGTTTTTGCGTAGACATTTTGTTGACGTAGAAGCAATGATTTCAAAAAGTGGTAATGAGAAATGCTACCATATAATTTTTAATTTTTCTTTTTAAATATATGAATGTAAAATAATCAGAACTCTAGCTGATCAGTTCGGATATATGAAAAATTAGCGAAGCTTACTTGAAAACTTATTTGATCGCTAATTTTTCATATGCTAATTTTTCATACGAAGCTTACTTGAAAACTTATTTGATCGCTAATTTTTCATATATCCGAACTGATCAGCTAGAGTTCTGATTATTTTTCATTCATATATTTAAAAAGAAAAATTAAAAATTATATGGTAGCATTTCTCATTACCACTTTTTGAAATCATTGCTTCTACGTCAACAAAATGTCTACGCAAAAACTTTATTTATAAGCGTAGCGAAGCACGCCGGGCCCTCCTAGTATCTATTATCAAGAGATGCACCACGTACATCAACACTCATACCATTATCACGTCGACGATACAAAGGATAACCATTCACAGATTCTTTAGTATTTTCAGAAAAAGGTTTTGGAAAATTCTTACTACTGGAAAATTCTTACTACATTTACCATCTCTCATACAAACAGAATTGGGATTTAGAGCACCACATGGTCCATGCATCATATGACGTTTCACATATTCATGTAATTTAGGAAAAAGAATGGGATCAGGGATTTCAGTACATACAAATTTATTAATCATTTCATTTCCATCAATTCTATCTTCATCTGATAAATTTAACAAAATATGGGCATGCGGAAGACCACGTTTTTGAAATTCAATGGTATATATAAGTGCTTTGACAGAACCGAAAATCTTTTTTTTCATTAAACAATCTATGAGCTCTTTAAGTTTCACTTTAAACACACGCACAACAATATCAGGACGAAAATTCGAAGACTCATAATTACTCAAATTATCAACAATTTCTGGCCATTGAGGATTACATGTCATTGTTATAAATAAAGAAGGTTTACCGAAATGTTGTACAATAGACATTGCATCCAAGTAATTTTGATACATGTTACGTGGTGAACCGGTGAAAGAAGATGGCAAAATTACTTTACGACCAACTACTTGCATATTATCATCGCCATTGCGATTTTGATGCAAGAAATCTGTTAAATTATTGTACAAATCAGCACGAAGAGCAGATTGATTTGAACGAATGTAATGAAGCCGTGTACCTTCGATACGAACATACATATCAACAATCCATTGAAGAAATAATTTTTGAGAACGATGCAAAAGACTAAAACCATCACGTATAGCAAGGCGATAAGATGCATATTGCAACATTGTAACTTTTGTACGTGACACATTAGCACGTGAAGTTGAAACTAAATTATGTGGAATATTAACGTGCCACCCAGTATCACCATTTGGAAACAACAAAGGATAAGCTAAAGGATCCAAAGAAGAATCAAGGACAGAAACAGAACGAATTTCATTTGCATTTTTTGAAAAAACAATCATATTTCTTTCAAAAGGTGGTTCACCATCATCATTTTTAAAAATAGCAGCCACATCAGTTTGAACAGCATCATTAAAACGACGAATATCACATTCTCTGTTAACTTTTATAACCATTGACACATCAGCAGTAACATTCTCAGGTCTTTCACAAAATTCATGCATTGATTTGAAAGAACGAACAAAAGGATTCACACGATCTAACTCAAAACCTATCTCACGCATAAGAAAAATTTCACATACATTGGTATTTCTATTCATTCTCATATTAGCAGCAGTATCAACATCATAAAAATATAATTGTGCATACATTGGAGGTCGACCATAAGCAGGAATTAAAGCACCAGTACGATGATAAAAAATATTATGAATTTTAAAATGATAAATACCACGTGCAGTAGAATCCGCTATATTACATTCAGAACTGATCATTGCAAATGCCGAATTATAGGAACGAATATTTGAAAGAAAACTTTTAGAACGTTTTTTTATAGCATTATCATTTGAATTCAATCCTTCGAAAATATTAGAGAAAAATGCATTTTCAGAAAGAGGAGGTAAATTGACTTTGCCTTTATGGCAACACAAAGAAAACGCTTCATTATTATTTGAAGTAACTTCTCTTGCAAAATGTTTGGCATGACAAAAATGACAACTCATATCCAAAGCACCACAAACATACGAATCAAAGTTACCTGGAATCACATTCAAAGCACACTTGAACGAATCTCTCAAAATTACAAAGGGAATTTCATCATTCACCACATTCAATTCTAAATCATTCGCAACATTCATGACACCATTCATGACACCGTTCATGACACCATTCATATCATCAACATTCACTTCATCATTCACAACAACATCAGCTTCAGCATTCATTCCATCATTATTACCATTCATTTCATCATTCATAAAATCAACATTATTACGCATATTACGCATATAATCTCTTTTATTCCAACGACTCGATGTACCACTCACATCCAAACGTTTACGACGTAGTCTTGGCATCGAAATAAATAAATATATCAATATATCAAAAATATGAAATAACTCAAATATCAAAATATCTCAAAAATCTTTATATCAATAAAAAACAAAATAATCGAAAAATATCGAAAACCGTCCTTCTTGAAAGATAAAAGACGACTAAAATATAAAATAAATACGACCAGCGTTGCCACTCAAAAAAATTAAAATGTATCCAATTTTATAAAAAAATGTATCCACATGTATCCACTTTTTTGAAAAAATGAAACATGATTATTTGATATTGCTAAAGGACTAATTACAATATATGTTTAGTACAATTCACCATCCTGATCACATTTATTTATAATATAACAAAAAAATCAGATTAATTCAAATTTTTATCTGATGATTTTTATATGTGTTTTATTTGATGAATAAATACCATATACATTTTTTGCACAGTTTTTGTCACCTCCAAAAATTCCTCTTTTTCCAGTTTATTGTATGCTAAAAATGATTGTACTGCATATCCCATACTTATTTCAGACAATTGTATATGGTTTTCTTCATTTTCAAAACCTAGCTCATTTACATTCCTCAAATTTAAGAAACGATAAGGGCGATAAGTAAATTTGTATAAAATGATTTTTAAATCGACTTTTAAATCATTAAAAAAATGTGATCGATTTTCAAAAACTGTTTAAAATTAGTTACACTGCTCGCCAATTTCTGATACTTTTTCTTTCACAATATTTACTTAAACAATTAAACACTTAAACAATATAACAAATTTCATAAACATTTTCAAAGTTTTTGGAAATCCAACACAGCTAAAGGCATATTAATAAAATGTATCCATTCTAGCAGTTTTGTGATTTTTTTGTATCCAGTATCCATTTAATAAATTTTTCAAATAATGTATCCAAATGGATACAAATGTATCCAAGTGGCAACGCTGAATACGACGACTGAAATGAATATAAAATTAGTATATATTAAGATTATATTAATTAAATACAAAGCAAGAGCTTAATTAATTAAAGTTTTATGACGTTTTATGAGTGTTGAAAATAAACCTGCATTTCCAAATTGATCCAATTTCCAAAATAAATGAAATAGCGGGTCATCCAGCTGATCAATAGTTTATCGAAATGCTTTTATCCAATAGTATCATTATCCGTATCTTCAACAGAGATGTGATATACATAAAATATATTGTTAAAATTTAAGCATGTTTTAGCACAGTTTAATTGTTAGAGCAAACAAAAATGAATCTTTTTAAAAAAATGTAATATCATAACTTAAATCCAAAAACATGTTAATTCATTTTTAAATACTTAATTTTTTAACTGGTAACACCAAATTTCCATACGATGACCGGTGTTTATTTCCCCTTAAAAACTGTTTCCCATCACATGATTTCAGAATATTAAAACAAGGTTTTTTGATTAAAACCAAAAAAAATGTTCGTATTTTTATTATTTTGGTTTTTAAAAAATAATTAAAGTACAAATGTACCGAATAAAACTTGTCTGAATATAGATAAGAAAAAATTAATAAATATATTTCATCGGTATATTAAGGATTACGCTCTCCACTGACAAGTGTTGTTCAATTTACAAAACGATTCTAAACGATAAACCAAATTTTTCATCTACGCGAAACTGTTGGTAACCATATAGAAGGAGCCATGACGCATGGAGTTATAATTTCAGTTTCTCCTTTTAAACTGATTATATATTTTACAATCAGTAGTTTTTAATCTTTTAAAATAAAATTAGTGTTGATATTCCAGATTTTGGTGCACAAAATATTTTGCAAGTAAAATTGCAGTGTAACTTGTACTTGTGCAATGAGCAATGACAAAGTTTAGTTGTCGTTATCGATATTCATGAAACCATCGTATAATTCATTGGAAGATGGTATCATTTACGTGTTATAACCTAATTACTCAAACTAACCAACCAAGTATCGATAAATCTCACATTGTTATTTCAATTCATAAATATTAAATTATTGCAAAGTTTCGTACAAATAAAAAATTTATCTTCTACAAATATGATATAATTATAGCATGATAGAAACCGCTTTTTCTTAAAGTTTCACAAAAGTTTTAGCTATTTTATTTGATTAAGTTTTCAACAAGTTTTTTTCATTTAATTTGATTCGTATAGGTAGTATGTAATAAATAAATATATCAAAAAGAATTGAACATGTAACTTATGCTATCAAAACATAGAAAATAATAACATAACTAACAACTAGAGGAACATAAGTTTTGATGTTATTGATCTGTCTTAGACATGCTAGCTCATAAGCAACATAAATTAAATAATTTTGTTTTAGAAAGAACAAAAATTATTTTTGTAGTCCTTTCATTTGTTTTGTTTACGTTACAAACTGTGAAAGACACCATTTAAAAAACGCAAATAACTAAGCGCTGTCACCTTGTTTATGTTGCAATACTCTATTAAACTTTTTTACGTATACTGACAACATGCTAACCTGACGCTGGCTGGTAAGAGCAAGTCCTGCATGCTCTCTAAGCTTCAGATTGTCTCCTTGATTGTCTGTCGCAAAAGTTTTTACTTGGGGGACATTTTTTGGGATGAGAACTCTTTCTACCTTACTATCAACCGTTTGCTTCTGAATCAGGTACATTCAAAAAAAATTCTTGGCAAACAAGGCTTGGCTCTTGATCGTAGGACGTAGATTATTTGTTGAAATATTCCGAGCTCAAGGCTATATATGCAGACCGTCTCATAACCGCCACAAACGATCTCCACAGTAGTCCAAAACTCGGACCTGTGCAGTATGTTTGTGTTGGTATATGTATATCGTCGTTTGTTAACAAACAAAAATTTGGTTACCGATTTATCTTCTACAGGTGAGTCCATTCAAATGAAAACTGCTATGATCGATATCTCTGAGCGTAATTTAAATTCGATTTTTACTGAAATCGATTATTTTTAATGGTTCGAAAAAATACTTCACAAAGATAATGAAAATTACTAATGTTATCACGGTCATCCACCTATCAGTTTGTTTTTACACCATAACTTTTAGTGTATTGTTAGAAGTAATTGATATTGGCAATTGATAAAATATAATACTTTTAAGAAGCCTCAATATTGCGAATAGCGTTTGCTTTAGAATGCCTCAAACCAAAAGAGCAGTTATTTTCGGCAAAAGGCAATCGCCAAAAATTTAGCTAATGATTTATCAGCTACTCTCAGCTTCAACAACATTGATCAAAATCTAAATCAACAAAATAATTATAATATTTCAATTTAATTGAAACAGATGCAGCAGACATTAGAACAAATAAAATTGAAATAAAACGAAAATCTAAAGATATCAATAGCAATTAAAGAAACATTTTCATTCTTTCTATGCTTGTTTGCTAATCCTAACCAATAAATTTTCATTGAAATGACATTTCTAATATCGAATCCAATTCGAAATAAATAAATAATATTATTGTAGTATTCCTGCACTGTTGTGTTTTGTCTATTTCATGAAATCTTATACCTTTAATACCTCTGGATTGTTTTTCGTTTTGATTTTATTCTTTTTATATCATTTCCTGTTGTTAAGGTTATTTTTTTATGTAAACACTTTGGTTTGAACGATTGTATGGATTTTGTGGCTTATTACACTTGTATTGAATGTAAAGTGGTTGAATGATTGCACTTCTCTTTATTTACTGTAGCATTGTATAAATCTTAAGCATCCTTTTCAGATGCAGTGGTTCGTGTGTTCATTCGTTTCGTTATTCAGTCTTTTTTGCTTTTCGATTTTTTAGAATTCGAGTCCAAGGTGCCACTAGATCAACCACTAAAACCACAACCATAAAAATGTTCCATTTCATTGTTCCCAATGCATGCAAATTGGATCTATTGTATGTAATACCACAAACTTCCACACTGAGTGATATTTTTGGATATAATTTTTTTGAAACCAGAACCATTATAATGTTGTTTAGGACATAGTTATTCGTTGTTTAAATAGAAAAATTATTTACATTTAATCGATTAAATAAAGAATTAGTTCAAATTACAAACATGGAACATTTATTTCTGTTTTCATTCTGTTCCAATTTCTACGAATGTATTTCATAAACAAAGTGACATTACGATAATCGGCGATCAATTTCAACCTACCTAGAGATATTGTTTTTCATAAGAGATTGATTAATGATGCGATGTAATAAAGATAATCACATTTGAAAATATTGTCAATTGTTTCATCAATACATCGTAGATACGTTTACAAAAACATTCGAAACAGAACGTTTGATAGTCATCCGTTTAAATCAAACCAAGTTTTTTTCTAAAGTACCGGTTCATATGCGAGAGCCAATTTAATATGATGGTTATACACAACTAACGTTGGTAGACTAACGATTTTGCAATCTTAATTTACAGAAATACTCGTCGTATCTATGAGTACATTCTAAATGCAATTGCGTATGTTTGTTACTACGGCCCTCCAGACCTATTCATTATATTTACATGCAATAAAATTTTGTTTCTGTGCCATCACCTTTGGATAGGTATGACATCACAGCACGAGTTTTCAAATTTCCAATCGCTGATGAATTTTATGGTAAAGTATGAAGTGTTTGAGTCTGGGCGCTGTTGAATGTACTAAGTGGAATGACAAAGAAGAGGATTGTCTGTCACACGTTCATATTCTAATCTGACGCAACAAAATCATTTCAAATGCATACTTCAAATACCCGATGCAAACTTCGACAAAGATTTGTAGGCAGTTGTGACAAAAACTATGTAACAAGAACTTTGCAGAACACTTCGAACAATCTAAATTCAGAATGCATAGTAGACGGAAAATACCCCAAGCATTATCCTTAAGGAATAGTAGCTAATACAGTTATAGGAAACGATGAGTAACCTTTATACAAAAGAAGATCGGTAGCAGATGGTTGAAAATTAACAGCCATAGATATACGAAGCAGGAAAATTGAAATAAGTAACAACCGGTGTTTGTTCTATATTCGAATTTGCTGCCAGGAACAAACAGAGCGCACATAAGCCTGAAATGCTGTATATCCGTTAAATAAGTCAAATACGTTAATTATTATGGACGTTAATAACGCAGAAATATTTCAGTTTTTAGCGTGCCACAATACATAAACAGCAATAAAGCTGTGTTTCGAACTCTTTTTTTTCCTACACATGAACAACGTTCAACTGTTTTTCATTTAGCAGTACATCTATAAAATGAACAAAGCATATATTCCACAGCTGTAAATATGCAACAAAACGACTATAATCTACCACATGCATTTCTAGCCGCTTTCTTTACGATATATCAAAATGACGCGTTTTTAAAGAAGAGCGAGTCATGTCAACAACCATATGTTAAAAAAATTGCTATAGGCAAACTGAACTCCATCCACAAGATGAATGCTTCTTTTTCGCATGTTATTGGTAAATGCGTTCTATCCAGGAATTGAGAATTATCAACGGCGTTACACATGCCACTTTCTGCAGTGCATGTTAAACTCTGAATTTACTTTAGAACCATCGACACTGGGATGTATGCATTAATGACACGTGCAACACTTCACTTTCAAACCAAGTTCTTGCTTTGTTTTCAATCATACTGATTGCTTGCTCTCCTTCATCTACAACAAATTATGGGAAAAATGTAAACCGTACATTATTGAAAATATTTCTTGTCGAATATGGAAAAAATATGCAAATATAAACATGGAGTTCACGAAAAAATGTATACAACGAAACGTTGATAATGATTGAAAATATGTGTTTAGTAATTGCGAACTTAGTTCTCAATCAATTATGAATGCCTCCGCCGAATCGATCTGCTGCTTTGATCAGTGTAGAATGGCGTCGTTAACATAATTGTATTTGGATGATATGCTATTTCAATTTAAAAGATTGCAATTCTCAATTCCATTCGCATTTACAATTTTCTTCAACAAAGTTCAGTTTCAATCATTAGAAGTGTGTTATGCCAACCGTTTCACATATATGAAATTTTAATAAAATCCTTAAATAGCATCCAAAATCTGTCTCTGTCCTTTGGTAAACACTAAAATTAGTTTCAATGTTAAATTTCTAACTGGGGACAATGCACTAAGGAAAACATTAAAACAATAACAACTAAAAAATTAACGAAAACGGAAACAAAAAAAACGAATGCGAAATACGATGTGTAACGACTAATTTACCTTATTTTTGGTGCATGTTCATTACTCATTTTTCATGATGGGCAGATCTCATTTTAACTTAAAACACTTTATTGTTTCACATTTTTTATTAAAAACAAAAAGAAAAATTTTTGCAAATGTCTGATTTGTTAAATAAATGATTATTTACCTGTTTTATTTTTCTTGTTAAAGTAATTTGTTAATAAATAAAACATATATATAGACAAAAATAAATACACATATATATATATATATATATATATATATATATATATATATATATATATATATATATATATATATATATATATATATATATATATATTATATATATATATATATATATATATATATATATATATATATATATATATATATATATATATCAATATGTATATATATATATATATATATATATATATATATATATATATATATATATATATATATATATATATATATATATATATATATATATATAAATATATATATATATATATATATATATATATATATATATATATATATATATATATATATATATATATATATATATATATATATATATATATATATATATATATATATATATATATATATATATATATATATATATATATATATATATATATATATATATATATATATATATATATATATATATATATATATATATATGGAGGGCATCGCATGGAAGGATCAGTTTTTATTAATTTGTTAATTTTTTTCTATTTTTTGATCCACGGGTGTGACAACCCCGCGCACTCCAGTCCCTGTTATTGGCACATGAGTTAACGTGAGATATCACATACCACTGGCAATAGCAGTGAGATATCACTAGCCAAAGTGATATCTTAAGGGTGCTGGCGGATGAACTGTATTCAGTCAACGGTAGCACTCTCAATCTTAGCTAATGAATATTCCTTGATGCTGGAACGCTGTAGCTTGGTCGAAGAAACGAGCTTTCATATAACTATATATCTGAGCTTTAATCATTGAAAAATATACTGCGTCCCATAATCAAGGATTATGCCATTAGCTGGACTATTGGCAAACCAATTTTAGTTTTGTTCCTGCAAATTTTTAAAACAAATTTGCTTTTTATCTCTTATTTTATTTTTATTTTCCCTATCCTATCACGAAATATTGGCCTATGTCATATTTTATATGTGATAGGATTTATAGTTTAGTTGTCCATTATTTAACAAAAAATATTAAAAAAACAAAAAAAAAACAGATTTGCGCCCATTAACATCCTTAGAACGCATGTTGTTGTGGGACCTTGGTCTTAAAAGGTTTTTATGTGTTGTTGTGACACATATTGTAATGCCTACTACACATCACATTTTAATAAAAAAAAAAAAAAAAAAAATGTTTGACGGAAAACTACCTGGCTAACGAAAGGAAATAAGAATGAAACAAGGGGCAGTTTTGTGTTAGTATGGAAGATTAGGAAATGGTGGATTGTTTAAAGTTAATAAAATAAACCAGGCAACATGATTTGGATCAATTTTTGGATTTCATTCCATTCGTAAATGAGAGAAAAGTACAAGCATGTTAATCAATATAAAAAAATATTAATTACAACCTAAGTCAACTGGATCAATTTTGGAGCTTACAGGATGTATTGTCAACAATACTAAGTTAAGTTTTTTTATATCATTATTATTAAAATTTTTATTATTTTCTTTAAATGTTAGGCTAATTTTTTCTGTTAAGAGATTCCCAACTGCGGATTTGTCTAGCGGACAATTCGTTATATTACTTCGGCTTAATATTATAGTTTTTTGTGGTAAAAGTCCTCCCATAACAAGTGTGCGGTTCAGATCTAGAACAGTTTGCTTCTCACATGAACAATTTTATGTTGCGTGTTCTATAAGAGGTAGCAAGCTAGAGAATTTCTAACTATATATCTCTATGTAGTTACAATCTTTTTATCCACAACAAATATTGTAAACGCAGACGCATCGTAAAATTAATCATATTAGAAACGTATGTCTTCTGTTTTATTCGTTTTTTTTCATTCAACCAGACTGAGTCACAGCAACGCGTGGTCGGGTCCAGCTAGTTATTAATAAATTTTGTTAATTAAATATAGGATAAACAACTGCATATTCTGCATCAAGTTAAAAGAATTGATGTAGTAATTTGGCTAGAATGTACCTGATATTTGCTATAAAAGGATGGAATATTTTGAAGTTATTGGAATGCAAGTAATTTTAATGAACTTAGTTGCGCAAAATAAAATATAAACCTGGAGTGCTCGTAACTCATTGGTATTATGGAGATGAAATGTCAGTATTTTAATTTATTAAACACATAAAAATTTAAATATGTTCATGCTGTGAATTTTCGATCACATTTGATTCACAGTTAAGCAAGTCTTTAACAATATTTTTAATTTTCTATCTATTCCAATTGCAAAATTGGCTAGTAAAAACACGTAAGCTTATAGTTTAATATATTTAAGATATAAAATAATTTTGATAGTAAAATACTTATATTAATTTAATTTAGTTAATAATTTAACAAATAATTTTTATAAATAATTTTTTTTAAATAATTTCAATTTCATAATATAATAGAAATACTAAACGGCGACATAATAATAGAAATAAATAATAAAAATAATAATAATAAAAAATAAAAATTATAATAAAAATATAAATATATTCTAACAAATTGAGTTGTTGTTTCTTTTAAACCCATTACAAATGTTCCTAGTAAACACAAATTATAATTTGGAATATTAAAATATTTAATTGATATAATTGTTTGCCACAACAGCTTTCTACTGATGACAAACATTTCATGTGTATAGATTTGCCTTCCAGTCTTATCCCAAGTTGGCATGGTATCTTCGGATGTTCAGAGACGTTAATTTATAATTTATTATAATTTGCTTTGAATAAAATTTAAAAAAAAGATGCCAATTAAAAGTGCAGCGTGCACCACTGCATCAAAAACTTTGAAAGGTGCGACTAAGATTGTTCCGGGGCATGGGTGTTTGTGGTGTATGAAAGCCATGTTATTGTAAAAATTAGTTTAAAAAGCCTTAGAGGCAGGACACAAGTATTTTGATCAGTTCTGCAACCGAAGAATGATTAAACACCAGTTTGTTTGCTGAATTAATTTTCAGTAAAATGGTAAAATGCAGTCCACTCTGTTAAAACTAATTTAGGGTTTTTTCCGATTTTATATGGTTGATCGAATATCTTAATAATTCCCATGAAAGTTTACGGTTGAAGGGTTTAGGCTCCAGAAGTACTAAAAATTCAGTATAAATCAAGTCCATTACAACAACTTCGACAAAAAACGCAATTCTGTTCCTTTGTGTTTTGGATAAGCAAACAATTGTCTTCATATAACTCCTCTCATATAGTTATTATTGAAAAATATTCTCAACCACCTTAAATGTAGCATTCATTTTACAGTATGTATTTAAATTTTAAGAGTCAGCGAGTATTAAGAGGTTGTGCTACTTTAGAATATTTTTTAATGAACTTTCTTCAAAAACCAGCTAAGGCTGCAAAAAGTTATTTTATATCATTTTATGATAGTGGCAATGCCTGTTTGGATAGTGTGTCCAGTGAAAGTTGTGCCAGCTTATTGTCTTAATTGGCTGCATGACCCAGTTATAAAATTTACTTGCGAAGGAATTTACATTTAGATGGTAGTAGCTCTAATTGAATTTACGTAAAGAAATTAAAAATCGTGAAGAATTTACGTTAAGAAGTTATCTTTTAAATTTGAATCAAAAACTGTAATATCATACAAATCCGTCTAATTACTGAATATCAAAAAGACCATGTAATATTCGCTTCATTGTATTTTG
This sequence comes from Diogma glabrata, assembly GCA_963693315.1. Lineage (NCBI taxonomy): Eukaryota > Metazoa > Arthropoda > Insecta > Diptera > Cylindrotomidae > Diogma > Diogma glabrata. Next base: position 212,550,065 of record OY856187.1, read on the forward strand.
CACGGAAGCAGGAGTTGAACGTAGTTTTTACATAGTGAGCGTCCTCAAAATAACTTGGTGATAACTTTTAGCAATAACTAAAGTACCGAATTCTCCAACTGTTTATCATTCAATGAACAAATATCGACAATCAATCGCCAATTTCATTCATTGGTAAGGAATATTTTTGGAGCAACTCAAATTCAAAAGGTTTATAAACTTTGACTTTACCGAATACTTCTATCCTCCTCTTTACTCTTATCCTCATTTGGAAAGTTTATTGAGTTACTTGTTGACCAATTCTAATATCTCTTGAAATGAATATTGGTTAAAATAAATATAATTTGAATTCGGATGTAATTTAATGGCATGAGTAGTAATAAATTAAACGCACGGCGTAGTTGTACATTTTTTTCTTAAAAATGTTTCCATTAATTTTGTATCATTTTATGATTGATTTATTTTACAAAAAAATATTTTGTATAATCAAAATAATTAGTTAAAAGTAAATTTAAGTAAAATCTACGGCAACACATGAAATGCGTTGCATCACCAAGTAGTACTACCTTATTAGATTAAGTGCTGCCTTTGTGCTGCCTTTGACTAATCAAAGTTGAGTTCGTATGCTGCTGAAATATTACTTTGGCCTGCAAAATCTATTTTCTATTACCAATGGTATGAAATATCGCACGTTAAGTCATCTTTCAATGTTATGTTAATTGCAGTACGGGTTATACTACTACTCATAGATTAACATTATCTCCTAACACGAGTGAAATAACGCGATAGATTGAATTCGCGATTGAATTTATTCCGAGAAGTTGTTGGTGTGACGCCAAAAACCACACCCATAGTTCTAAGCTAATTACGAAATTTATATTCAAGGCAAACAATTTGTGAATTGAACGAATTTTTTATAGAATTTGAATTCATGTAACGTAGCAGAAACATAAAAGTCTAGTCTTAAGGTAATTAAAAATAAAAAATTTAAATGAATTTAAAATAAAATATATTGAAAAACCAAACAAAAATATTAATTCGAAATTTAAATTATTTTAGTTTCAAATCAATTATCGTCTTCAGAAAGCCTTTTTATAAATTTTAACAAAAAAATAAGTTTTTTCTTGTTTTCTTAAATGAAAATCGACTAAAGCTTAATTAGATTATAAAAAATGCTTTTGTCCGCGACTTGAATTTAAAAAAGAAATAAAAAAAAAAACGACGAAAGAAACACAGCAAAGGGTAGAGAAAGTGATTGTCCATAAGTTTTTGTGTAGTTTTTGCTTTAAACGGTTTTTTATGTTATCTTTTATAAAAAACGTAGAATAAAAAATTATTTCAAAACTCCTCATGCTTGAGTTTGCTTGGAACTAAGAATTCATTTGGTTGGAAAAAATCGTACTAAAAGCTTTTTAAGGTTTAGACGAATAAATAAAAAAATGCTGTAATAAATGTCAACAATCGACAGACGGAGTTATTCGTTTTGTACAAAGCGGATCACTTGTACATAAGTTAAAGCTATACGATTAAAACACAAGCAGTGTAAAAATCAAACAGTCTAGTTAGTAGCGAATATAATTCGCTTGTATAAGAATATTACTTCGGTCTGGAAGCCCTAAGGCACTTCCTGACGTTTTAGGTTGTAAAGCCATCGGACTTTATTATAGAAATAAAATAGATGCATTATCTATTTATCCAAGGGAGTACTTTAAATTTTGAAGTGAAACCCGAATGCGCGGTCTCTACCCATGTAAAATCTCTATTTAAAATATTACTTAGAGGACCATGATGGTCTCACTGATAATCTCAGTGACTCTTAACTTATCTGCTGATTGGTGTTTGAAGAAAGCGACTTTCGTCCTTGTATGTCGCTAAAATTACTTTCGTCCTTGCAAACCCCAGCGTTTGTCCCAAAAACTCTTCAACATATTTGTTTAAGTAGAATTGTTGAATTTCGTCAATAACTGCAATTTCCACAAATTCATCTCACAAACTCATCTCAAACTCGTCATCCAAAATTTTATTTGATTCGATAAAATCAATTTAGCTAAATCGGCTATAAATTCTGAATATGTCGTGGTAAATGTAAAATTCAAAGCCACCACTATCGATGGATACAAACGAAATTAACAATTTTTATTGTCGAATTTTTTTGTTTTTTTTGTAACATCAATATTGCAGTTATTAGATAAAATATTTAATTTGTGGCTATTATGATCACGTACACTTGTGATCTCTCAATCCGCTATATTTCCTCCTATTTTTTTTCTTTTTAAAAATAATATATAAAAAGGAATGCGAAAGCGAAAGAAAACATAATTTAATTATAAAGCACTTTAAATAAACTTTTCTTTATAACGACATAGATATATATTTTCTTTTTTTTCAGATAAATTTTTCTTTTAAAAACTGTAATTCTTTTTTTATTAATCATATATTTCTTTCTTTATTTTTATACATCAACATTACAACACTAATCAATAATTTTTTTTTATCAATTAAATATTTCTTTTTTCATTTTTATAAACTAATATTACAATATTTGAGTTTATATCTTTTTTTTAATAATTATAAAAACTGGCTTCAAAAATAATTGATGTCAAAAATCGAGAATTGAGTCGAGAATTGAGTCTAATTTTAATAAATATAAATCACCAACTTAACGCACTTTATCACTTCAAATTTGGACAAAAAAAAATATGTATCATGCTTATTTCTGGATATCAAAAAAGCTTTTGACACAGTTCATCACAAAATCCTGATAAGGAAACTAAAAGGCATGGGTTGGACAAAAAATCTTGTAGATCTATTTAAGCACTTCTTGCTTAACAGGACACAAATTGTATTAATAGGGGATAAGTCAAGTCAGCCGAGGCTTATTACTAAAGGAGTTCCTCAAGGATCTATTTTAGGCCCACTTCGGTTTAATATATTTATAAATGATCTAACTCTGTTACCACTTAAAGGTAAAATTCAGTTGTTTGCAGATGATGCGGTTATCAAGTATACGAGCTCATCCTCGAATGAGATTTATGAGGACATGCAACATGATCTTAAACTAATTGAAGAATGGTTCAACTCGAATTTGCTGAGTTTAAATGCAAAAAAAAGCAAATACATCCTTTTTGATAATAATCGAACAGATTACCTACTGGGATGACAACTGCATCCTAACATATAAAAACGAGTTTATAGAAGGAGTTGAATACTATAAATATTTAGGACTTGTGGTTGATCAAAAACTCAAATGGGATAAACATATAGATAAAATCAAAAGGGTTATTGTACCATATATATTTACGCTGAAAAAATTAAGCAAAATAGTGCCAAATAAAGTACTTTACATGATATATAACTCGTATATTTTATCACAATTAACATATTTGAATCCAATTTGGAGTGGATGTTGTCAGGACAAAATGAAAGAACTATTTATCCTACAAAAAAGAGCAATTAAATATATTAATAAACTTTCATTTAGATACTAAAGCGATCTCTTATTTAAAAATTTCCCAAAATATACATCACTTTATTACATAAACAAAATAGAATTAATTCTCATTACGTACAAAATTATCACAAATAAGATTAAGCATTATTTTGAGTTAAATCAATTATCGGATAGACACTCTTATTTTACTCGGCGTCGATCAAATTATCAGATAGAACTGTTTTCTTCCCGAATGAGCCTATATAACGTTCTTTACAATGGGTTAAGCTTGTTTAACTCCTTACCGAAAAATATTAAACATGAGACAAATGTGCTGTCGTTTAAAAGCAAACTTAAGGAACATCTTTTGTCGATTAAGTAACATTCAGTACATAATGTATAGATGCTTGACCTAGCTATGCTAGCTATGCTATGCTGAACTTCTCTCTAGGTTATTACTTCTTACGATTTCTGGTGTATTTTTCATTTTTATTTAAGAAAAAAAATAATGATCTCACATAGTTAAGTTTACTTCCTATCAATTTAACCTATAAATACTTATATTTCTTCAAATACATAGTTGCATGGATAATTCTGGAGCAACACAAAAATTTAGAATAAATTCTATATATATATTATTATTAGCTATTACTTAAGTAAAATACAAACGAGTTTTTATCATTGAACTGTAGTTCAAAATTACATTATAATTCAAATTGTTATATATTTTGTATTTTAGAAATAAATTGTTTATTGAATAAAGAAAAAAAAAAAAAAAAAAAAACCTATCATAGGAAGGAATATTTTTGCTGCTTTGTCTAACATAGACGAAGAACTTAAGGAAATCTAATTTTCCTTTAGCATTCGAGATGAGAGATATGAGGCGTTAATATACCGTTTATTTTATGGAATTTGAAAATTGTATTGGAAACTTATATTTTAACGGTTTATTTAGTTTTAATTTATTAGTTGAACGTCAAATTATTGTATTCGGTAGAATTCAAGCTAGCGTGGGGTCAAATGGATTGAAACTAGGTTAGTAAATCATTCTCTAAGCACCTACGCTCCTAGTTGTATAAAAATTTCTAACAGTATAAAAGTTGTATAAAAGTTGTATAAAAATTTCTAACAGGTTTAGATGAATGTATTTCAGTGAACGTTATTTCGTCCTTACTCGTGGGAGCAATATGAAAATAGATTTAAGTACTTTTTAAAGTTATTTAAAAATTTTGTTTTTACTTGTTTTTTACCAGTTTTTTTTTTTCATCATGTAATATTGGTTTTCTGAAATGTCATATTTGGTTATATATCAGAACTGGCTGTTTAGTTACCTAATTTTAAAAAAAAAATATCTAGGTCAAATGACAATGACTGATGAACAATGTATATCTTAATAAAAATTTTAACATGCAATTTTAAATTAATTGTTTATTGATCGCCAAAGCATCACGGTGCCGTGCACTATCATCTTGAGTATAATAAATTGCATATTCTATTTCTTACAGAAACAAAAGTTTCTGAAATATATTCTCCTTATGTAACACCCAAATCTTGGTTTGACTCACCTTTTAAACTTCATCAAGGCGTATGTGCCATGATAGTGTTGCATATCAATGCTTTAAAACTGTTGAACTACAAGTGACCGCTGCAACCCAGTTGTATTAAATGTTTGTCTATCTAAAATTTATCTTTTAAAATAGTTTTATACCATTCCCCAAACAAACTTAATCTCTTTAATCTCCTGACCAATAATGTGAATAAAACTAGAGCAAAATTTCTTATAATGATAAGGTTATCGTTACCGGTGATTTCAACGTCCAAAACAAATCATGGTTACACTTTTCTAAAAAGACCATTGACGACAGCAATGAAAAGCTGTTAGGAATATTTTTCGCACCACAGAGGCTGTATCAAAGTGTTAAACTAAGTGTTAAACCACAGAACTTGTCACGTGGAGTATCTGTTTATTTTTGCTTAACACAGTTAAAAAAAAGCTGAATATGTAATGCAAATTGCTACACATATAGATCCTACGGAAGTCTCTATTATAAAACAATGCAAAGCTTGCTTATATGTAAAATTTAACGGTCTTTGCATTAGCAAGTTGTTTTCAAACTTCTAGCGTACATCATCTTGAAACGTGTATTTCTTCTGTTCTTTTCATAATACTCTTACACTCCAGATCTTTCCTATGCCATCTCTTTGAAATGTTTAAACTGATCACGAAGATCAAAAATATAACTGTACAAGGCATCATAAAGACAACCAGGCTTTCGTCAAAGTGAATAACTGCAGATTTGTAATAACCTGCAGATTCTTAATAATAATTGCATGAAATCCACACAAAACATTATATCACATGAATCACATAATTGCATTTTCTAACATATATGCCTGAGGTCACTGGCTGCATTTCAATTGCTATTGGTTTTTCATTAACACCTTTTTAATATTTTTCCATTCTTTTATGATAGTTTCCCAATTTCCTTTTAAGCTTTTACAAGCATCTGCTTTTGCCGACCAGCATATGTCAGATAGTTGCATCAGCGATAAACTGCACTGAAACAAAAAAATCGATCATTTGGTTGGCACGGAGGGGTCACGATGACATGACATTTTTTTATTGTTTCTTCAATTCTGTTGTTTCTTCAAATTTGGTTTTTGAAGATAGGACAACTTAATTTGAGGTTATTGTGATACAAAATATTGGGCAGATCGGCAGGCAGTGTGGTTAGGGTGGCCAAGATTGTAAAGCCGGTCCTGATAAGAGTAGTATTGAAAATTTTAACAACTACCAAATAACATCTGCTATTAAAACTTGTTTACTAAAGACCATGAGTTCCCAAATACCGTAAAATATTTTCCTTCTCGAAAATCGACACCAATCCAAAAAAAAAAATAATGTGCATGATGCACGAGTTTATTCACATTTCGTGCAATTTTTTATATGACTAATTTTTTTTAAAAGGGGAACTGGAAAGTTTTATTTAAATGTTCTAATATATAGTTTAAATTTAGTAGAATTTTAAAAGTGTTTCAGTGCTAGCTTCCTACATATTTTTTTATTTAACGTTTTTAAATCATGCAATCGTGTTATAAATTGTGCATATAACTTTCAAGCATAAATACAAATATAGTCAATGTATGACTTCTATGACTAGGATCTTCTAAAACGTAATGAATCTCTCCTAGACTATTATTTCTGGTAACGTCTGGTAAACCAACATGAAAAAAGGTCAACAAAATATATGAAAAAAATATTATAATTTTTTTAAATCACACTACTTAATTATGCAAAGTGCCCGTTTGTTTTTTGTGTTTGTTAACCTTCACAAAAAAATTTCTTTCGCAAATAATTTAGATGATAAGATCAAATTCTTTAATTGTATTTTACAAAAGTCATCTCATGAAAAGTTAAATGGTACCAATAAAAATAATTTTACATTCTCCCTTTTTTATTTTTTTGTTTATTATTATTACTATAAATAAATAAATTTCGTTTCGCTTCATTTTTTATCATTCGTAAAACGTCAGCCGCCAGTTCTAAGACGTTAACGATATGTACACGATATAGTGCACATCATGCGTATGACATGTATTATGCACAATTTTTTGAACCGTGAATTTGTACACTCAAAAAAATAAAAGTCACTTTTACAAAATTTTTATAAATATACAACACACAAAATGTTTTGATGAAACTACAATTTTTTGTTGCTTTAAATCCAAAAATAATTTGTAAATCATATAAATTTTTGGTTTTTTCAAATAATTTTTTTTGTAATGTACGATATTTTTGGTAAACTTACAAAAAAAATTATGAGTTGTATATTTATAGAAAATTTGTAAAATTTACTTAGTTTTTTTTTTTAGTGTAACATACAGAATTAATGCAGAATTGTAACATATAGAATTTTTTCAAATTGTTTTATGTCAATGTTTGCCGAATTTTTTTTCTAGGTTTCCCTTTCGATCGTCATTGTTTTTATATTCATGACATAATTGAATCATGACATAATTCTGCCGAAAACTTTAATGGGTAGCGAAAATTCGAAATTCTTCGTCCACGCCGTGC